>VYXG01009591.1:142358-172984 GCA_013397235.1 Lanius ludovicianus
CTTTTTTTTCTCCTCTTTTTCTCTGCATACCTACTTACTTCCTTCCTTCCCAGAAAGAGAACAACTAAAAGCCTTCTTGTTTCTAATTCTGCTTCTTTAAAAACTGTTTTGTCTCTTACTTGTGTTTCTCTTCTTCCAGCTGACTCCTCACCTGGCCCTTGTTTAATCCTGGTCTTGGAACTGTTTTTTGAGACTAGAGAGAAATTAAAAAGTTCAGGTGAGGGTCACCATGAGCATTAGTCAGAGTTAGAGCATTAGTCAGGAACCTTCTTTTTGGCAAATGAATATTCTTTACTAACGACCCAGACTGCAAATTTGCCTGGGTAAACAGGAGGGAAAATTAGGCAGGTAGAGGGAGAAGCAGCACCTGACTGAGAATTTTGGGGGGGGAGGAGAAAGAATGAGAGGTGAGACAGAAGAAACGAGGGAGACAGGAAGAGAGGCAGAGAAGAACCTACTTGTGGAAAAGATGAAAGGAAAACCTCAGGTTTTATGAAGAAAGTAAGGAATAACCAACGTGACCCATCGTGGAAGCCTGGTCTGCCTGGTGGGAAGGACCAGGAGTTTGGATTCACCCCCGAGCATCCCACTGCACCACTCCTGTGGACACATTCACTTGCTGCCCATGGCAAGAGGTCACAGTGGCAGTAAACATCAATTTATACAAGCTAATGACTGGTTAAAACCTTCAATATCATGAGTGAATGTGTCTTGGGCCTTGAAAAAAACAGCAGAAACCACTGCCTGTAGAGTTCTGCCGAAGGACACCGAGGATCTGAGTGTTTTCTAGTGCTTACCTCAACCTGTGCAGCCTCTCCTGAGTAGTAAAAAGCAATTTTTATTTTTTTTTTAACCAAATCGATCAGTTATTCCCCTGAAAAAACTCACTGGTGGGGGCAGAACACCCTGGGGTTTTTTTGAACTGCCTGAACTGAAAAATCCACATTGCTTTTTGTTTTGTTTTCTGGCAAGCTTGGCCAAGCTTATCAAGTGTTTTGTCACATTCAGACAGCATCACTTGCAACAACAAAAGTTATCTCTGACACCAGCAAAGGAGGCTGGCAGTTCTGGGCTGCATCACTCCCTATCTCAGCAATTACACTGAAATAAACAAAAGTAAACTCAGCCTTTGGCTGCCAGGCCAGAAACCCCACAAACACACAGCAGAATAGAAGCAGCTGCTCTCTAACTCAGCTCAGGTTAATTGTTGGTTTTTCCACTCTGCAAGTTCAGTCAAGAAATTCAGCCCCAAATATGCATCACAGTACTACAGAGTCCTGCAGAAAACTACTTACAGCCACAGAAAATTACTGTGATGTCCAAAGAGTTGTACGAAGCTCGAAACAAGGGTCAAATTTATGGTAGTTATAAAACAGTGCCATGGCAAGTTTCAAGTAAATTTGCATCTATTTATAATTTGGAGAGAAAAACAGTAACTTCTTAGTGGTCTCACATAGTACCCACTCAAAAATAATGGCAGTTGTGGATGTGCTTATATTTAATCTCATTTAAACTTCAAATTTAGAACCAAACTGAGCTGGAATTACAAGCTCACACAAATAGATATGAGGGGAGAAACTACAAAGAAGCACTGGTATCCCTTGATGCAGCTTTCTTCACTGGCTTTTTTTGTGTCCATCATCTTTTACTGCAAGAAGAAAAAGAACTAGTAAAAGGAAAGAAATAAGAATTCTAATTCCAACCCAGTCTGGACTTCAGCCAGTCCACCATGTAATAGCAAAAATGCTAATGTTAGCTGCAGTAATCTTCTTAAGATGATGAATAGAGACCAAAAATCTACACTAATTCTGCTGCATCTGAGAACAGCTTCTAGACTCTGTTGTTCCCAAGGTTTCCCCGTGGCACGGGGAGGAATGGGGGAAATTGCCAAAAATTACATTTTCTTTTTGATGTTCTTCCATACTGGCATGGTTCTGAGCTGAGGGACCTCTGGAAGATGCCATCTCATGACTTAAGTCTTTTGCTCTTTATTTCTGTGGTCCCTCCTGTGAAAACCATAAATATTTAAACAAGAATTGGGACACTTTTCTCTGGCACAGGGAAAAGCTTCAAGGAGGTCCAGAAGTCAGAGCAGACAACATCCACCAAACCTCCCCCCACCTGGTCCTGCTGGGCAAATGACACAAGAATATAGGCTATTGTTTATGGATCATTAATCTCCAAACTTCTTCCCACTGGGGTCAGGAAAAGCTATTTCTTTCACTTTAATTTGACAGAGGAAGGAATTTAAGCCAAAGAAGTTTGTCTGAGACAAGACCAAGTGGTGCTGATGGACAGAATGATTGATTGGCAAAGCCCACATCTTGCCCTCTGCTGACAGCATCCATCATCCTTTGACAGAAAAGATCCAAACCTACACTTCTTCCATTTGTCTTCTTACCTTCTGGGCTAAAATAAGCCAGGAATTCTTTTTCTCCCAGTTTCTCCACATCTTTTCCTGCCAGAGGCAGACCTCACACAAGAGACACAGCTCTCACCAAAGAGTTTTGGGAACAGATTCACCAGAAAGGTCACCAAGAAATTTCTGCCAGTGACAAATACAGGCTTCCTGCTTGCTGAATACAATCATTAGATGAGACCACAAAGCACATTTTCTGCTAGAAATTATTCTGCTGGCTGCTGGACCCAGAGGTGGCTGCTTCAGGACACCAAACAGCCTTGGATCCAGCTCAGCTCTGTCTCAATGTCCTTCCCTCGGTGGCTTCTGTCCCCTGGTTATTTGAGGTGAAAAGAAGGAGGTTATCTCATCCTCACCTGTGCTGTATGACCCTGGATCAGCCAGGATGAGGCTTTATGTGCTCCCAACATTCCCCAGGATGAGCCTCAAATGCAACTGAAAGTTTGGAATATACACAGGTGTATCCACATCCTCCCTCAAAGGTACCACACCTGATAACCTACACTCAGCTCTGAAATCAAGGGCCAAAAGAATAAACAGTTCTTCAGGCTTAATTAATCTCCCCTCTTCCATCCTTCTGTTTGGTTCTACCACACAAACAAAGGATGTAGCCCAGAATTTTCTCCACAACTAATCCCTGTAGCCCAGAATTCTGTCCATGGGCAAACCCTGTTTCCTGTCAGACACCTGGGTCAGAAACTCTCTGCAGTGTCTGTCGGCTCTGTAAACTAAATTTTAGGTGTCTGTCAGTAAACAGATCTTTAACTTAGATTAGGAGCTGCAGGGATAGTTACTGTTGGATCAGCACAGACACATAATGAATTCCAAAATCCTGCAATTATGTTGTGTTCCTGGCTATTAGCCTGGGTTTTAATTAGTTTGTGCTAATGAATATATTTGTACATGTCCATTTTTTATTGGCAGCTTTTAGAGGAGTAGTTAATTGGTCACTGTGGAGTGCCGGTGTTTCACTAAAACCTAAGGAATAATTAATGCTTTCTCCACCTAGAGTCAACCAGCAGTCTCAGGGGGTTTTAGGTATAAATTAGAATGAAAGATGAGATACTCAAAATACAGTTAGAGAACTCATTCATCAACAGTGATTAAATAATGTCACTGTGAGACCCTGGAGAAGTGCTGAGAGCTGATTTCCAGCTCTGGAATATCCACATCATCTCCCAGGAGCTGCCAGAGCACCCTGCCCTATTTTTTTTCCACTGTGACTTTCAAAATGCCTTTTCTATATCCAGTGCTATCCAACTTTCTTCTGTTCTTGGAAATTCCTCCTTGGAAAATATGTTTTTTCCTCAGTCTTTCCTATTCGTAACCCACTGTGGACTGGGGGAAAAAAGAACCAATACTAAGAGTGCTTGGCTAAAGCAAATGCTTCCATCAAATCCAGGACCCTGGCTAACAAAATCCTCAAGCCAGAAAATATTTGGATGTTTTCATCCATATTTCCACAGAGAAAATGGCTGTGAGAGCTGGCATGAGGTGGTCAGGATAAGTCAAACCTGAAAAAGGATAGAGCTGCTAGCAATGGATTTAAGGAGAAATTAAATGTCCAGGTCCAAACCAGACATTCTGAAATACCCTGCTAAGCATCCACTTAACTCCAGAGATAGACAAAGAATTCTTATATTTATTTTATTCTATATTTTTTATTATTTTTTAATGTTAGTATTACCCACAAATTCCTCAGCCTTGAGAGAGCTAAGCAAATTAGGAGCCTAAATCAGATTAAGATCTATGAACACCAGGCCCTTCAGAGAAGCTCATTCTGATAAGCACCACGTCACAAAAAAATACAGTTTTCTCTGTTGAGAACAAACAGAGCTTTAGGTCTCTCACAGACATGTGCACCCAAAGAGCCAGACATGATGAATTTCACCCCAAACTTAGAGAGAGAGGCAGAGAACCTAAGACATGTGTGGGGTTGACTTTGAGACACCCCTCTCTTCCCTCGGACAAGCAATCTAAGCAGTTTCCAAAAGGTCCTGAAATAATCTCTGAGCACAGGGACTGAAGGTGAAGTGTTGTGCTGATTCCTGATGCAACATCCAATTCCTTCCTGCAGCCCTGACTGCTTTTTTTTTTCTGGCCACCAGTTCAGCAAAGGAGCACATTTTTGTCATGTCTGTAACATTCCTGCTGTTCTAAATTCTGGTGCCTGCTCACACAAGGGAGCCTGATAACACCAAATTACAAGCTAATTTTGGAGCATCGAGCTAAGTGCTGCAAGACAGCTGTGTGCTACAAATTAAAATCTTAAAAGCCTTCAGAAAATAAAAAAAAAAGAATGATTAATCGTTTACCGAATTGCTAACGGAGGAACTCGTAAGTAGAAAAGTATTTTCATTCCATTTACAAACCCAAGTCAGAGAAAACAAAAGCCTGTGGTGTGAAGTAAAGCAGGTCTGTGACCAGTTGTGTGTGTACAGTCAAAAAGAAAAGTGATGTTTCCACAACAGTAAATCCTGGTAACCACTGTTGGGCATCGATTGTGTTCCTCTTTCATTTTTCACTTCCACTAAATTAAAAAAACATGCTGCTCAGCTATATGCACCTCTTGTAGCCTTTTAATCATCTGTTGTTAGTGTCGGGGAACGTGGAGAGACAAATCTCCAAGCTGTGCCATCTGCCCAGCTCCATGGATTCCCAATGAAAATATTCCATACCCCACTGACTCTAATCCTGACACACCCCAAACCATCCCTGATGATGCAGGGGCAGATTCATTTCAGAGGTAACTTTATAGGGTTATTGAGGGGCTGGCTGGAGCTGTGTCCTCCTTTGGGTCACCACCAGCACCCAAGCAGAACTAAAGGCTCCTTCTCCCAGGAGAGCCCATTTTCCAGGCAGTGCACATTTGTGGCAGGCAGCCAGTTACGTGCCAGTCATGGAAAGAAGGCTCCTTCTCCCTGGTGCACAGTCAGGCAGCTCACTGATAATTACACACTGATTTCCAGAAGAAATATGGCACTTGTCAAAGGCATCATTTCAATTCTGTCTTTCCTCATTAACACTTGATGGGAACTCCAGCGTATTTATGACTCATCTAAAAGGCAAAACCCACCAGCATCACCACAGCTTTATTTTCTTTCACTTAATTTGATTTTTTCTTAATTTCTAATCACTGACTTGTTTTTTTTTCCATAATGACCTTGGCTGATTTTCCAGCCAGTTTCTCAGAAAGGAGCTGGGCTACCACCACCTTTCAGATGCTCAAATGCCCACTTGCTGAGACACCTCATGATGATTTCCTTGGTCTGCTCCTCATCTCAACACTGCAGGAATGCTGCAGTTCTACTGACTTCCACCTCCTGCGAAGGAGCAGACTGTGAGGGACCATATAGAAATATATATAACTCCTATGCATGTGTTCATCTGTCACATTTTTAGAAATGCAGCCGGATTTTTGGATGCACTGGGTGTGAGAACATTGCATCCACGCAGGCACACAAGCTTTCCGAGCTGTGTGCAGGCACTGCGTGCAAAACAAAGGCCCCATAAATTAATCAAGTTGTTCTCCTAGCAAGCTGGAAGGAAAGAGGTGGACCAGGGTAAGAATTGTTATTGTTATCTCTATTTTTAAATACTTGGAAGACACTCAGTTACTATGGTGGTGAGGACCATATAAGTACCTAGACAGATTCATTGGTGGCAGGAGCATAAAGTGTGAAGATTCTCCATGTCAAAGGTACCAGTTAACAGGAGCTTTTTCCTCTATGGGGAAAAAAAAAAAAAGATAACTATCTTTTGAAATAATTTCCCATTTTTTAAGTCTTTAATAAGCAGGTTTAAAAAGCTGAAAATGTTATTCTATGCTTGCGCTGTTCTGCTCTGTATTTTTTTTCCTTGTGGGACTTCTGCATTAAAAAAAAAGAAAAATAACCCCAAAACATGCAAGAAAAAGCTGCATAATTAACATTATATAGCAACATACAGACAGACATCCTTCATGTGGAGAGTGCTATATTTGTGCAGGAAGATGGACTTACTTGGGAGTCACGAGAGTGGTTATAAACGATACACAAAATGAAAACTTGTGGGGAATTCCAGAGCCAGGACACAGGCCAGACTACAAGAGCATGGCTGTTAATTGATGAAACTTTTAATACAATCTTTTTTTTTTTAAAGATGCTTCTGCCTAAACATTTAAAAAATGAAAGCTCCTTGTTACCAGATGAGATGAAGCTGTAGTGCACAGTGTCAAAGCCAACTTGTCAGCTAACAGAAAAGTAAGAACAATATCTACTCTTTTACAAGTATTTCTTCAGTTTAGTTCAGATAATTGATTAAACTCCTCCAGAGTCTCCTCTCCATGAAACCAGATGGTCACTGCATATGGACAGGCACACATGGGTGTAGGTGAAGTTTCAGTGCAGAAAGTGCCCACATTAACTCAAACACACAGAAAAATCATCACTTTAGAAGTTTTTGTTTCTGGATAAACACCAAAAATTGTTGATCAGAGAATTTTTGTGAATAGTCCTTCATTGCCATCACTGCCCCAAATAAATAAGCACACAGTATCCCTCTGGAGAGGCTTCATGCTCATCCCTGGCCTCCAGAAATGGAAATTCACCTAGGAGAGGAAATAAAGTTCATGTATAATTCCCTTCTCTTCCTTTCAGCATCCTCTCCAGGGAAGATCTGTGAACAATCCCAGAGCCTTGTTATTAAAGGCTCAATGTGCCTTTAGCTGAGCTGTGCTGGCTGCCTGCAGGGATGGGCACATTCCTTGGGCACATTCTTTGGTTCCACACACCAGGCTGGGCAAATGAAGCGAACCAGGCCAGAAGAGGACCTGAGACATCTTTGGTTTGGTTCTGGGCAAACTTTCTGTGCAGCTGTCCCCAGGCAAGTGCCTAAACTGCGACTCAGCAGTTTCCTGCAGTGTCTTTGCCATGCCTTGAGATGGGATTAATCTAGAACTGTTCACTTGGGACTTCTCCTCTCATCTGATCCACCCTCAGCTAGAGATCAGAGTGTTGAGTTCTCACAGGATTTTTACACCTTCCTCTGAGCCTGGGTGATCTGTACATGACCGAACACAACTTATGTAACCATGCTGAGGGTTCAGACACTTTTGTATTTAGGCTCTGTGAAGGTGTTATGGTATTTGGTGCTTGCAGACACGTCTGGGAATGTTGCTGAGGCACAGACTTTTTATTTTAAGAGATGTGGGATGAGGTACAACAAATCATTCTCATTTCACTTCCTAAATCCCCACTAGTACTGGATGAGATAGGACAGAATCTGGCTTTGGATATAGGCTGAAAGTAGAATAAGAGGGACTGCATTACTGGGAGATCATATCCCTTGAAGCACCACTTAAAAGGCATGAGAGAATTTTCACCATGGTGAAAAGAGAACAAGGCAAGCTATTTTCTGTGCCAACTCTCAACCTGTCACCCAGGAAAACTCAATATTAATTACCTTCATCCAGCACTCCCCATCCTAACTTCTAGATTAGTGCTGTGAGGGTGAAATATCAGAGAGCAGCAGTTTGAAAGGGTTAGGGTGGCTTTTTCGCATTGATGCAGCAGTTGCTTGCAATGCTTAAAATTCATCTTTTGCCACACAAGCAATGTTTTGAGAGAAAGAAAATGTATGAGCATGGCAATGCAGCAGCAGTTCGGGCTCTGTCCTTTCCTTGGAATAAAACATGTGACCTCCAGGCCCAGGAAGATACAGCAAACCATGTTCCATGAGCCCTTTGAATATTTATACAAATTACCCTCATGTGTTCCCCTCCCTTCCTCAAAATCGTTTTTTCCACCAGTAAGTTTATTTGTAGGGCTGTTCCCAAAAGCAGCACATTTTTTACGCAGTCATTGGAGAATATTAGTGGAAAATTAATTTTGAGTTCTTAAAGAGATATTTATATTAGCCCATACTACAATAAAGATCCTGGCCTCTAGCCAGGAACTGAAGCTCTATTAAGCTAAGCACTCTACATAAATAGCAATGAAGATTATTATTCACTCTGTCGGATCTGGCAAGATTTTTTTAATTTTTATTTCTGAGTGCAGTGAGCAGAATTTCCCAAATTTCTTGAGCACAGGAAGTGGGTGAATGGACTGTTGATAATACTGCAAGATGCCTACCCCTCTACCAGGAAATCTTACTAGAGAGAGATTTCTACTCTCCCACATGGGATTGCTTTACAATTATTTACCACTACCCTTAATGTTTTCTAGGAGCATTCAGACTGAAGTGACTCCATTTTAGATGTAAAATATGAGAATTTACTTTATTAACTCTACTGTTTCTTCATCTTTATGTAGAGGCATCCCATGGACAGGATGAAACACAGAATATTTATTTATGTATAATTTTCTGAATGCCCCAAAGCAGAGGTTAGACATTGACAAGTGTTCGGGAATGAAAAGAAACTGAAAATACAACTGACCATCTTGCTGTGATTGGGTTAATCCACCATGACGTCTCAGTTCATGCAAAACCTACTCATTTTCATTTCACTCAGAGCCAGGAAGGCATAAAATTCATCCCATGAAAACACTTATTTTGTTATTATAAATATTCATGTTACTGAATGATAAATCTCATCTTCCAAGAAAAATTATTAATAGCCATTAATAATCACATGCTTTATGTATTTTGAGAAGAAAGGGCGAGATCTATTAATAGGAAAAAGAGTGATTCTAAATTTGAAGATAGAAATAATTGGTTCTGATGCAATTGTTTCCCTGGCAGTTGTGCTGGGCTATTAAAGAGTAGCTTGCATGAGAGCAGCTTGCAAATTGCACCACAAGAAAAAAACAACACAGGGCAATGTGAAACAGAACAAGAAGTGACAAGTGTTAACCTACAAAGGAACTCTGTGACATTGCCAAGGTCACAGAGAAGAATCATTTATTCACTAAGAATAGTCAGGGGGGAACATGCTGTTTTCATATTTGCATCTGCAAATATGATTGTCCCAACTAATCAAAGCAGGTGAGCATAAAGGAAATTACAGCTTCTTATGCTGCACTGAGCTGTGTGGGAATAGTAGTGCTGTCTTCCCTTTGTATCTTCTTCCACAGAGAACAGCACTTTGTCACAGGTTTACAAGCTAAGTTTGCAGTTTCACAAATAAGTATCTCTTGGGTTTCAGGCACACTGAGGTCCTTCAAGGTCTCAGTGAGGTTATGGGTTCAATACTGGGCCCTGATTGTTTAACTTGTTCATCAATGACTTGGATGAAGGGGCAGAAGCCTCCTCACTTAGTTTGATGATGACACAGAGCTTGGAGGAGCAGCTGATCCCCCTTGAGGGCTGTGCAGCCCTTCAGAGGGATCTCAGCAGGTTGGAGGGATAGGCAGAGAACTGCCTGAAATTCAGCAAGGGCAAATACAGGCTCCTGCACCTGGGAATAAATAAAAATAATGCCAGGCACCAGCACAGGCTAGGGAGGACCTGCTGGGGAAGGAGTCCTGAGGGACAATGAGCTGTCCCTGAGCCAGCAGAGTGTCCTGGGGACCAAAGAGGCCAATGGGATCCTGGGGTGCACTGGGGAGAGCATTCCCAGGAGGTCAGGGAGGGATCCTGCCCTGGGGGCACCTCTGGGTGCCGTGCCCAGCCCTGGCTCCTGAGCANCTCCTCACCCCTCCTCACCCATCCTCACCATCCTCACCCATCCTCACCCATCCTCACCCCTCCTCACCCCTCCTCACCCATCCTCACCATCCTCACCCATCCTCACCCATCCTGTGTGTGCAGCAGCACAGCCCCTGCTGCTGAAGGGAGGTTTGCTAAAAGCTGCCACTGCTGCTCTGGAGGTGGGAGCTAAATACATTTAAGGATGGACTGTTGCTGTCTAAGGAAGGTCAAACAAGAAAATGCATTCGTGTCTACCCAAACTATCCCTGCTGTAAAAGGAATCCCCGGAGACTGAATTTCCCTGAGCACTGCATGGTGACAGCAAGGCCAGAGATGTCTTCAAAGAGGGAGATTGCTGATTGCCATGGTCATTATTTTATTTTCTTCAGTTTCAACTTAACCCAGAGGTGGACCCAAAATTCATTTTCTACTGCCATGCATGAACAAAGCTTGACCCCACAGTGTCTCACTGTGTGAATCAAACCCTGAGAAAAGCCAAGCATCTTTATTTGTTGTTTGGGCCAGTTTCCAGCAGCTTTTCCTGATCTGTAAACAAGAGCAAAGACAGCAACCAGACCAGTTTGCCTTTGCAAACATTGTCAGAGCATGACTTTTCTTTTTTTGCTTTCTTTTTATAAGATGAAAGAGTTTTTTGTTTCTCCACCCTCCCTCCTTTTCAACAAGAGGAAAACAAGAGGGAAAGTTTCCTTTTGACAAGGAAACAAACACTTGAAGAAGAGGCTAATAACATTTAAGACATGGACATATTGCAGATTTCTGGCCAAAAACCATGGAACAAATGATTTATACTGTGTATGTAGGTTTACAGCACACCCCAATTTTCAGAGCAATAAATCACTGCTTGGGTTCTAACCACACAGAGCTAATAAGGACAAAGAGTTACACATTTCTGCCTCTTTGATTTAGCATGCAATCTCAGGTTCAAAGTTCTGATTCTGCTTTATTTTTATGCGAGCATGTGGGCTGGGGAGATCAGAGGACTCTATTCCATCTCCCCTGCTGCTCCTGTGTTTTATGTAGGTGACAGCTTTTCTGCTATAATTTCATTACAAAAAATAATTGCCCAAGATTAACTGTGCATCTGCCTGTTTATGTTATACATAAAATTATGCTACAACTAGAACCATATATATATTTTTGAATTAATGATGCAGCCCTTGCTCACTCAAAATCCCCACTAGGAAAAAAAAATTGCTTTCAAAAAGGCTGCAAGATCAGTAAATCTAAGCTAAACTTCACAACAGGACAATTTTATTCTAGAAGAAATTTTTATTTGGGAAAGAAATTCCAGGCAAATGAGCTGAGTTCATAATGTGCTCAAACAGAAAAGAGAAAAACATGCTCCCTATGCTGCCCGAATGGCTGACATAATTTTGCTTGCTTTCCTTCCCTGTTAAGTTGAAAATGCAAATTGCTTTGCTGTCAGGGTACATTTGTTCCCACTAATTCAAGACACTATAACAAGCCAAAATATTTATTTGGGGTTTTGTTTTTTTTTTCCACTCCAAATTGTGTTTTCTCATAGTGGGAGCATCATCTACGGATTTTATTTACTGAAACATTATGCAAACAGCCCTTACGGGAAAGTCACCTCCCTGTAATGGGAAAACTATCCATAAAGAAGCCTCTTAATGCTCTAGGATGTGTTGCCTCAAAGGACCCAAAAATTTTACTCTGACCAACACGTAAAAGGCCAAAACACATATCCAAAATAACTGCTCAAATGACCCATTTGGAGAAGCCTTTGCTTTTCAGAGAAGGGACTCGGATTCTTCCTGCTGTTCAGGGGATGGGATGGACACAGAACACATTCTTTTAATTAGACCTGGATGAGCAAACAGAAGCAGAGAGCACATTTTATAGTTCAATCCTCTTTCTGATGCTCCCTCTATTTTAGCTGGGTATATTAAAAAAAAAAATCAAAATTGTTTAATCTTTTCCTTTGAAAAATGTTTCTGATGGTAACCGGATTTTAATCAATTATCATTTGTGTGAAAAGCATTTCTGCTCCTATAGGAAATAAAATGAGATTTCAGCTTAAAAAAACCCCAAACAATTACTGTTTTCATGAAAATTTAGTTTTGCATTCTTCTGGGGAAAAAAAAAAATCAACATTTTTTAATTAGAATTGTTTGTACCACTTGAAGGGCTGAAATTAGTTTCTGCCAGCCTCTTTGTTAAGGTCTGAAAAAGCCACATGAGTCACCCTTTGGAGGAGTGGAGATGAGTCCAGCCTCACTCCAATGACGAAATTCAGAGCCTCTCTGCCATCTGGTCCTTCCATGAGAGCTGCTCCATCCATATTTTCTCTCTAGCAACACTCAAATGAGCTCTAAACAAGTGGATTCTAACTTTGGTATCTTAGTTCTGGGCCTAAAATTAAGTGAGATTAATCACACTGCAGAAACTCTATGAGCAAATCCTTTGTAACTTCTATTTCCCTTCACCTTCCTCATTCATGGAGCAGCTCATGATACCTCACCTTGTTTTTTGGGGTCCTTCTCACACATATCTAATCTTGCTTTAGTTTCTTTTGTCTCTGCTCTGACTTTGCTGAAGTCCTTAAATTTACCACTTACACACTCAGAACAGAGACTCTACTTTAGCAAAGGGTTTAAACATACAAATAAAAAGCAAACAAACCCTCTGAAGTCCTTCCAGTTTCTCAAACACCATCAGAAGGTAAGTTATGACACCAAAGCCTTCACTGCAGACATCTGTCATTATCACAAAAAGCATTTTGGCTCCGTTTTACTCAGCAATCTCCATCCAGAAATAAAGTCAACCCTTACCATTCTCACCAGACGTCTTGTCTTTCCCATTTGTAGCTCCGGTTCCTTGTCTCTGTTAGGGGAGAAGAAAACATAAAACAAGAGGTTAGAACACACTTGAACATGCATTTTCCCCTTGGAATTCCTGTAATTACTGCCTGATTTCTCCTCAGTATGTTGGATAATTCATTCACCCTCATGCAATGTTGGTTTGAGGCACTGCCAGCGAAACAGGAATGTTTAGTTCCATTTAAAGGTTGGACTCTGTGATCCTGGAGTTCTTTACCAATATAACAGACTCTGATTTAGGTCCAGCTGCATCACTACGTGTGCCCCTGGCTGTAATTATCACAATGAGTGATATACATGTGTGTAATCAGGTTCCCAGCAGTGCAAGGAATGAGAGCTACGATGCAGCATCTCATTTCTTCAGCTCCCTGCTGTGCCTCCCCTTCCATGACGCAGGAGGACTACAGGGAAGTCGTGAGGTTTTGCAGGGACAAAATTATAAGGGTCAAAGCCCAGCTTGAAGTTAATTTAGTCAATGCCATAAAAAAGACACAATAACAATGTTCCTAGAAATACATTAGCAACAAAAGGAGGGCTAGGGAGAATCTCCATCCTGACTTGACTCAGGCTAGAAGATCCATTTTCTGCTTTGGCCACAAGAGAAGATGGAACTTCCCACTTTAATTCGCTCTGTCCAAGGAATAGCCTCCTGAATTTCCATGAAAAAGAACTGATTTAAATCACTCTGCCAAGTAACAGGTGGTAAACACCAGGGCAGTCGAAATATTCACAGTGGCAGAGTACTGGAGTGGTCTCAATAGTAGGGAACTTTCCAGCTTAGGAATGGTCACTCTATGAAAATTATTCAGCATCCCCCAGAGAAAGCATCTCAAGGTGGATTAAGGTACTTCAGCCTATGGAAAAACGTACATTCCTTATGCAAAATTATTCACACTTGTGTGTGTTACTGAAATAGAATGAAAGAAATCGTCCTCTAGGGTTGTCCACATCAAAATCTGGGAGTATTAAACTGAGAATAAATCCTGCTGCATTCAGCCATCAGAGGCAGCACATCCTCAAGCACCAGGGAAGTGAACAGGTACAGGAGCACTGCAAACCAAATGGTTTTTACCAACATCTGGACAGTCATGTGGATTCTCCTATGAAGATGCATACAGCCATACATTTATCTGAAGGCATTTTCTTTAAAATTTCTGGTTAATACCTCCTCTGCTTTGGTTTCTGTCTTTTGCCTTCCCAAGCAGTGGTATTTCCAAGGTGTATTTTGTAGTAGAGCTAATGATGAGGTAAATACAAAACCTTCATGTGTGCTCTTAGCTCTGACATGGGAAATGAAAATATATTTTTTTCTCCCTGGAGTCTCAGAGCCAAGACAGAAACTTGGCCAATAACAGAGAATGGGATTCTAAAGGGATAAACACCTTTGACAAAAGCATAAATTACCAACAGCCAGAAGTCAATAAATCCACCCAACAAGCACTTTTGCTTTGTGCTTTTATTTAAAGATTGGTTAACACTTCCATGTTTCAATTCTAAACAGTACTTTAAAGAAGATTTTATTGTGTTCATTTACAAAATACCTTATTTTTCCTGTCAATAAAAAGGTACCTGTATACCTTTTTCCTCCCTTGCGTATTTTTAAATGCTTTTTCAAGTTGTCTTATTTCCTTAGCATTTCAGGCTGTGCTACTTAGGCTTTATGAAAGCTTCTCTTTCCTCCCTAGGCTATACCTGTCAGGTTCAGTCTGCTTATGATGGAGTACTGGAATATGGATTCACACATTTGTTTCGTGTCTTGAGATTTCCCCTCAGGGAGAGCAGAATGTTGTCAAAGAAAAAGAATAAAAACTTGGGTTTGGTAAATGAAGGTTTTTCTATTCATGAGGTCACAGCATTTTTCTTTGTGTGAAATCAGTTGCAATATTCTGCAGCCATTTGTTTGATTGGTGACCACTAGACTTAAACAGATGAAACCTGAAAGTCTGCCAAACCAACTTCTGAGAGCTTTTCCTTTAGTTAGAGACGTATTTTGATCTATAAGTCCTGTGCTGTCTTCCAAGTGACTGCAATGGATTTGAAAGTGAGAATCAGCTTCTCATTAACAAGGCACTGAAAGTCAGGAAAAAGCCAGATACAATGGGATCATCCTCCTGCAAAGCCTTTCGTCTTTTATTTCAGTACCTTCAGTGGACCTCCTTTTCAAAACATTTTCAAGGTGTTGGTATTATTAGCAGCTGGAGTTTCTTTCTTCTTTCATCACCTTTCATGATGCTACTGCAGGTTGCAGAACAAAGCTGAGTTTTTTAATGTGGTTCAGAGCAAAAGGGGACTAAACTCGAGGAGGAGCTGCTGGGGGTATTTTCAAGAAGCAATGGATGAAATGCTGATATAGCAGATATTGTCCATAGATAAAATACATGAAATTAAAATCACTGAACTAAAGGAAAAGCAGTATTAATTTCTGGGATCTGATACGCTGAACAGCCCCAGCTCCCTCAGCCTTTCCTCATGAGAAGATTCCCGCTCCCTAAAACTTGCAGCCAGCTCCCTTCATTCAGAGATTGCTTCTGAAATTCCACAGCCTTTTTTAAGGCAAGCACCAGGACAGAAGCATGGAATAAACTTTCCACCAGGCATCAAAGAAACATCAGAGCTAAAATGAACATGAGTGCAGACCCATAACGATTATACAGTAAAACATGATAAACAGTTTTGTTGCTATGTTGCGTAGGAGGAAACAGAGTTTATGACTGCTTCAGGCTATATTAATTTTTAACTCAGAGGTTTTACAAAACACCAAAGACATATAATTAAAAATGTCTCCAAAAATCAAAGTGACTCCCAATTTGTCAGCAGAGGAAGTAAAAAAGACTTCTGCCATATGCTCAAAATCCCAGTAAGAAAAGAACAGGTTTGCTTTCCTGTTAAATTCTCAGCACTACACACAGAGGCCAGTTAATATGGTATGAAAATCTGTACCAAATTAGTCCCCAAGGCGAGCAAACTAAGGTCAAAAGTGAACTTGCAGCCAGGAGGACATTTCAAGAAGAATGTTAAATTACTGCAGCAGCTTTTCTACTCATTTTTCTAGCCCCTGCTGCACCCCTGAGCCTAATTTTTGCCTTTAATCTTACATTCTGTTCTTGCCTTGAAATAGCCTGACCTTTCCAGCTATGCTTTTAATTAGCACCTCAGTGTTAGGGATTGCAGCCAGGTGTTGATTGCAGAATTTTTGGGGGCAGAAGGGTTGTTTGTTTTATAGTGAGCCATGAGCCACAGAAAGTCCAAGATCAGGGACATGAAACTGCCAGAATGTTCTGACAAATGGGCTCTTACAGATAATAACATCATCCTGATGCTTTGCCTCAGTGCAGGGTCAACAAGGTACACAGAGCTGTATCCCAGGAAAGCAGTGGCTGCAGATTTTCAACAGGATGTGTTTCTACATAAAAGAATGGGGAAAAAAGATCCAAGAGTAGAATTAAAAGAATAGAAACAGGTGGAAAGTTTCTGTAAAGTGGGCAGCAGCAAAAGTCAGCATAGACTGACAGGGGTGACACAAATAAAATGTTATTAGGATGTTCTGTATTGGCAAGAAAAACAGCAGAGAATTTTTGCATATCCTAAGCTTTGTTTTGCCACCCTAAGGTGTGACAGAAGGAAATGCACATTGGTACTAAGCAACACAAAAAAAGCTGTGGCTCTGCCACCACAGTGCCAAGCAAGCCTTCCCTCTGCACCACCACCCATTCTCCATACAAAGATTTCCCTTTAAGAAATTGAATCCAACAGAACTATTTCATAAGGACCTTATTTTTTTATAGTCTTCTGCTTTAATTAAAAAAAAAACAAAACACCTCAGCTGTTTCAGCCTTAATGTGAAAAAAAACGTACTGAAAAATAAATTTCTAAGATTTATGAAGTTTATGATCTTTCTGCAAATAAAAATGTCACTGAAAATATCTGCTTAGGGACTTGTGATGTTTTCCGAGCAAGGAAAGCTTCCTAATCAGAGCAGAATGATCAGGAGATACATCAGAATCTAAATGAAGATCCAGAATTTAAGCAGGGGCAAGAACCAAGCAGCTATGACCTGGGATGAGGGAGTCCACTCTGCAGAACTTGGGATTTCAAAAGGATTATTTAGGTTAAGTTCTCCATTACTGGAGATTTCTGTGTCACTGCCTCTTTCTGATATCATGTACTGACTTGAAACTCTGGCACTCAGCATTTCACACATTGATGTGTGAAAAACATTACTCTTAGCCACAACACAGTAATAACTGGGTTTTTAAAAAGGACAAAATAAATCACAATGCTTAAAATAAAGAGTTAAGAGCAGGAAAAGTGATGTTGCTGTGATAAAAAGCTTTTTGTTTGCTGAAGCTGCAAGGGCCTCTAAGTAACGAGACTGGAATTTTAGCACCACTATATTTTTTTGAATTATATATCAGAAAGCATGAAAATGAACAGCTGGGAGAGATAAAGTGCACTGCTGGAGAGCCAGGCACAACTCCTATCATTTCACTCATTTCCTTCTAATTATTTCTTCTCCAAACTGGTCTGCAGCACAGACAGATGGCAAATCCCAAACCAACTTTGTGACGTACAGGTTCACTCACATCAGTCACCTAAAGAACATCTGCAGACAGAGCTGAAGAACCCCAGACAGATAAAGGAAAATAAAGGAATGAAAATTGCACAAGAAACTACACAAATAAACCTTCCTCACTCATCTACTTGTTCCTCCTTTACAAGTTCCTCCACTCCTCTGCCACATCTTTACAGACTTGGTACTGAATATTTAGGAGATGAAAGTGTCCTTCAAAGGCCATTTAAGGGAATTGCACCAGGTACATGAGATCTAGCCAAGAGTTTGTCAGAATGATGGATAAATCTGATAAGGTGTCTGTTACTTCTGTCTTACACATCATTGTGAGAAATCGCAGACCCCATTTGTTGTGCAACCTGACAGAAAGAAAACTTATTTATCAACTTATACTTCTTCACCTACGTATTTCCTCCTCCCTGCATGCTCCTCTACTCTGAGGGAGTTTTCCACAGCCAGTTTTCTGTCTGTTCTGCATTGCCAGAGCAGCACAATGGTGCCAGAGAAAGAGCACCAGAATCCATCTTTCCATTCTAGCTGTCAAAGCTAAATGATCCCTGGCACTTTGACAATTCCTGTAATTATCCTCGTGGGTCAGACAGTTTTCTACTTGACTGGCTCCTGATTGTCCCTAATTTTATTAAGGTTTCCCTATAGCTATTTTAATAAATTAAAACTACACAGGTGGGCTGAGATGAGCCGATGGGACTCAAAGTGTAGTGGCTAAAAGCTGACAGAGGGACGATGGTTTTCTGTGACTTTTTTAGTCACTGAAGGCACATGGTCATGCACATGAACTCACATTGTCATTGTCATCCTGGAAACCACAGAATTATCTGTCCAAAATTGACAAGTTTCTGCTAACTACAAACGGTGGTGGTTTGCAGTGGGGTCTTTGCCCATGTGGAACACACGATTTTATTTACATGTCTACACAAAATGCACACAGAGTGCCTTAATCAAAGGGTTGCTCACAGGCTCAGGGCATTTGCTTCAGTTTAAGATGTGTGATTTGTTCACTTTTGTCCAGACAGAACTTCCGGCTTGAGGTAAATCCTCAGAACAGGAATTTCTGAGTGCACACAGGAAGCAGGAAGTCCTTCAACACTGAGCACACTTAGAACCATGGAATGGTTTGGGTTGGAAGGGACCTTAAGCCCAGTGCCACCCCTGCCATGGCAGGGACCCCTCCCACTGCCCCAGGCTGCTCCCAGCCCCAATGGCCAGCCTGGCCTTGGGCACTGCCAGGGATCCAGGGGCAGCCACAGCTGCTCTGGGCACCCTGTGCCAGGGCCTGCCCACCCTGCCAGGGAACAATTCCTGCCCAAGATCCCAGCCAGCCCTGCCCTCTGGCACTGGGAAGCCATTCCCTGCCTCCTGGCCCTGCAGCCCTTGGAAATTGTCTCTCTCCACCCTGTGCTGGGTGCCAGGGCTGGAGGCAGCCCCCAGGAAAAATGAGGAGGCATCTGATGCAAATGGGCTGAGGGAATCACTGTCTGGGATATAGGAACCTACTTACAGTGCTGATTTTAAATATTCTAATAGCACAGAAAAGAACTTTAGCTGTGCCCCACTTTTGCCAATGCTGGGCTGTAATTTATAAATCAGCACAGTGAGAACCTGCTGATTTTGTATTCAGATTCCATATAATGTTCTAAACGGAATATTTACACCAACACCAAATGTAATCAACGTAATTAGCACAAACAGTAGCTTGCTTAATATTTAGGTTATTAGCATATTTTGAATTAAAACATTATTTCTCCAAAGACATTGTAATCACAACTTTTTTTTTTTCAGAGGCAGGGATTAATGGAATCTTTGAAGTTAATTTTGAAAGCAGCTGCAAAAATGTGTTTCCCAAATCCTGTTAATTACCATGCCAGCCATAAGAAACTAATCCCTGGGGTTTTTTTTCCTGCAGGAAATGGAAGATTTGATCCAGCATGGTTTATTTACAGGGCTAACTCAGACGTGGACAAGAGATTGTCTTCAACTCAGCAGAATTACTTTTAAGAGTAGAATTGGAACTTCAGTGTGGCATTGTGGAATTTCCCTAAACTGCGTGTTGGGATTTGTTTAGCAAAGGGCAAAGAGAGCAAAATCAGCTACAGAAAAAACCTTCTCACACCACTTGCCAAAAAATGACCTCAATTCTCATTTGGACATGGGTGATCCAGCCCGTACCCCAGTGACACTGAGGTTTCCTCTTTCTCCATTTCCAAGGTGACCTAAGAGGAATATTTCAATTACATCAAAATTGATTAAGCTAGATGGCATAAACAAAAAGTGACTGTGGTTCTTAAGGTGGACTCTGCCTTTTTTTTCTCCTATTACTTCTTATCTGTTGGTAGCACCAGACCTGGCATTACAGATCCAGAAAGGGCATTTTTAGGCTGGAAACCTGCCTTAAGAACTCCTACTTCCCATTAGAGCCCAATCCAGCCACACCTTCCCCTCCCCAAGGCCTCCTTTCTTTGGAAACGATTGTTTGTAAGGTCACACAGAAAATAGGAGCACTAAAATTATTCAAGTTAAAAATAACCCTTCAGCAGAGCTGTGTTGAAAACAAACACTGAAATGATCCAGCTAAAAAAAAGAAATACATATTTCAACTGTTTCTGTTGATTGTTTCAGTCGTGTAGCTGATGTCTGTAATCCACAAACAGTTGTACCAGGGCAACCTAAATTCTAAACCTCAGTTCCCTGTGTGGGAAATACAGAGAGGGCACCTGATTAGGAGCAAGAGAATCTTGGGAATCTGGAAACAGCATTTGGAGTCAGACAATAGCCTGGGTATCCTTTAATATCAGCATCCCTAATAGGAAGAGTGTCCTAAAACGGTTATGGGGTCAGAGTCCCTGCCTAGGCATAATATAACTGATTATGGATGGTGGTTTTGCAGCAAAAAATTTATATTTCATTCTTCCAAGCCCTTGTGAAGTTTTGGGTAATGCAATTTGCTGAGCTCTAAACCCAGATGTAATTGAGTTAGAGGTTGTCTTCAAGGGACAGCTTGGATTATTCACAGCAAAAATCTGTACTGACAAATTGCTTCATCTCTGATCATATTGGCTATTATTATTAAAACAGGCTGCTTCTTCCCAGACTGCAAAAATTCTGGTTGTTGTGGGTTTTTTTTTTTTCCATTGGCATGTTTTCATTTCCAGTTGTACAATTAAAAAGAATCTGTTCTTCTTTCCCTGCTGTTCCTCTCCATATTTCAGAGGTAAACAGGTATTATCACAGTCAGCTAGGCTGCTCTAGTAACTGGGCCAGCCAGGATTTTCCAAAAATATTAATTACAGCAGTTTCAAACCACCATGCAAAGGAACTTTCTGCCTTCAGCCCCGGGCAAAGCCTTTGATTTTCAAGACAAGAGCAAGACCAAGTGGCAGGGATGTTTCTGCATCACTTACTCCGCTGCTCCACCCACCCCGGGCAGCCCGTCTGGTCCCAAGGAGTGACTCGGAGCAGCCCCAGAGCCATCTGCAGGGATGACATGAACCTCTCCAGGGTCATTCCAGCGGCAGGGACTCACTGGAGTGCGAGAATGGCACAGCCTTGGCAGCGCAGCCTTGCCCAGGGGCTGCACAGCCAGGCAACGCAAACCTGGCATCCCTGGCTCCGTGCCACGGGCACATCCCTGCCAAGGGGACCCAGAATCAGCCCCCGACATGGGGCATCTCCCAACAGAGGATTTGTCCTGCATTGTTCCAATCTGGCTCAGGAATGACCTGCTGAGGGCTCTAGGGGAGCTGCTTTTTTGGGGGGAGAGGGGGATGTGGTTGGGAGCAGAGCTCTTGGCATTGGGAGGAAAAACCACAGGCAAGGGATTAGAAACAACCCCACCAAAGTAAAAGGAAACTGGGCAGGGTGAGGCACAATGACACCTTGATTGCCAGGAACTGGGGAGAGCAATCAAATAAGCTCACATGTAGCAAGCAGAAGACAAGTCAGGTCACGACCTCTGTCCAAGAGATGGACAGAAAATCAGGATTTCCACAAATCAGAAACTCCCAGGACCTTGCAGCTGCTCGGGGAAACTGTTGCTGCGATCCATTTCATTGCTAACAGCAGCAGGGAAGATAAGAAAGCAATTTTCACAGGAAAGCTGTAAGAGTTCCCAGGCTCCCTGGTCCCAGCAGAGGCACACCAGGTTACCTGTGCCAAGCTAAATCCTTCCCTGGGAGGCTGGGCAGACCCTGGCACAGGGTGCCCAGAGAAGCTGTGGCTGCCCCATCCCTGGAAGTGTCCAAGGCCAGGTTGGACATTGGGGCTTGGAGCAACCTGGGATGGTGGAAGGCATCCCTGCCCATGGCAGGGGCTGGAACAAGAAGATCTTTAATGACCTTTCCACTCCAATCCAGTCTGTGATTCCAATTCAAGTTCAATGAAAACTTGCAAGTTTCTCCAAGTAGTCCTCTTTCTTTCCCTCTGTGTTCAGTCTGACATTATGAACCAGGCTCCATTCTGCACTTTGTGCCTTGCAGATGGAGCAAAAGTAAAAGCATTGCCCATCTAAACATTTCCACCTTATTCACTAATGAACAGGGCAAAACATCCTACAATGCCATTGAAAATGGATCTTACGTGCTCCAACAAGAAAAGTCAGGCATTTGGTAACAAGACAAGATAAGAGCAATCTCACATATTTATCCCCTGACTACAGAGAAAATAGTTTCCTTAGAAGTTTCATGCAGAAAACAGATTTAGATTCAGCTGTGCTACCTGACACACTGCAGTCAGACAAAAAGATCTATTAAAGACTGACATGGCATGACTGCAAAAGCTATTACTAGAATTCAGGTATTTGCAGCTTGGGTTCTCTCCAATTCATAATATTAAGGTCAATCCTTTGCCACCAATGTTCCCATGCCTGCAGATCCATCTCTTAAGTCCAATTCCAGGATGGAAGCACACGAAGCTTTTGATCCACACAAGGAATACAAAGCAATGCTCAGAACAAAAACCCCTGTGAGAAAGAGAGGCTCTCTTGTAATCTATCCTGAGAGGTTCATTCAGCTTGGTTTGGGTGTTAGTGCTCTCCAGTAGCTTGCAAAATATACTGAAGGAAAGAAGTGATAACTAGCCAAGTCTGACTGGCAAATTAAAATTGGCATCAAGCTGGCCTGCCTTAGGCATTTGGCTGCCCTGCTTAAACTGCAGCACATGTGTGCTGGCACACGCACTCTGAAGTGTGCCAAGCCAACAATATGTTTGCTCTCTTCCAGGGGTGTGGATCTGACAGCTCTGACTGGAGCAGTGATATGTGTGAAGCAGGCATGAAGCCACATGGCTCATTTTCCCCCCCATGTCATCTGCCCACCTAGCCCTCCTTCCTCCTCCTTCCTTCCCATCAACTTAATACTTCTAATTTCTGGCAGTTTATCTTCTGCCTCTCTTCACGTCACATTTTAGAGGTACTGCCTTGGAATTCCAAGAAACAGATTTCCATGTCATTCAGCTTTCCTCCTCGAATGCCACAAGAAAAAGTTCAAATAAAAGTCATTCTTCAGAGCACTTCCATTAGTGTTAAAATTATGTGCTTAAGAGTCAACATGCAGAGTACTCAGTATTTTAATACAATAATTTAGTGCTGGTTATTGCAAAAAGAAGCTTATTTCCTCCAAAGGAAAAAGAGAAAGAGAGATCCCCAAGAGAAAAAAAGAACCCAATTTCTTGAAACATTAAAGCTAGACAATGAAAATCACTAAAATTCAAATGAAGAACACACTTGTGATTTTTATGAGGATTATTTTTCTGCCTCTGTACCCCTCACCTAAACATGGACTTTAGCCTTTTAAAATGTGTTTTCCTATTTCTCTAGGCATTAAGCCTGATACTCACCTGATCAACCCAACCTCACCCTACTGCCTGGTGAGGCAAACATTTAGTGGCAAAATGCTCTGATGTCTGTGAAAACCATTCCACAAAGCACGGGTCTTCCTTCATGTCCTGAGTGTCACTAGGAAAAGGTCTAATACCATCAAAATCTTCAAGAAATCATGTCCTCAGATCTATTAATTCTTGCTTCATCTGCTCAGTTGCACACTTGCAGTTTGAGGAAAAGGCTGTTGAGATCATGGTGCCTCCTGGGTAACAAGGATTAATTTCTTGGCCACAGAGGACACATGGAGATGCAAATCATGCCCAGATATTAGCAGTTGGTGCTGTCTGCTTCCCAACACTCTGCCCAGGGATTTGGAAGCTGTGCACAGCCCAAGTTTTCTTTTAAGATCTCTTCCACCCCCTGATTCACTCCAGAAGAGCCTGCAAACTCTTGTCAAGCTAATTTAGCATGACAGGGATTTGTCCCATTTCTAGGGACAGCCCTAGTGACAGCTTGGGCATTTCAGAACAGTGCTCCATCACTCCCAGAAAAGGTGTACCCCAAATCCCTACAGAGCCATCCCCACCAGTGTGTGCAGCCAGCCAGGATCCCCACACGGATCTCCCTCCTTCTCTTTCAGGAAACTCCTGTTGGGCACAAATCCAACAGGACCTTCCACAGCCCTGCACACCCCTTCCAAGTTTAAATCAGCTTTACCTTACCACACTTCAGGTTTCTCTGGTTCTGCTGCTGCAGCTTTCCAGGTCTGCTGGCACCATCCAGCAGCTGTGGCACCACAACCCACCAAGAATCCAACTGCCAGCCAAGGAACACCACTTAGGGCTGGGAACAAAGCAGCTCTTTCTGTCAGGCATTTGGACACTAAGACTTGGTGTTAAAGACATTAAATACACACCTGCAGACATTTTGGCAGCATTAGAGTCTGTGTGTCTAAGATATGATGCCCTCCTACCTTGTGCCACCCTTCTCACCAGCTCATTGTCTCAGTCCAGGGATCTCTGAGGTCTCCAAGGTCAGACAGAAGAACACCAGATTTTGCAGGTTTCCCCCCGCCCCCTTCTTTCTCCTTTGGTTTCTCACTTTCATCTCTCACAAAAGATCTCTCTAACATCATTCCATCTACTGTTACAGTACTCAGTGTCAACTACACCACTGCTTAAGGTCATATTTCAAGCACTCTAGACTAAGGTGATAATGCAAGAACATTCAGTGTCTGAAAAGCAATACTTTTCTCTCTAAGAGGAAAGACAGTTCAGCTGAAACTAATATTCAAGTCATGTAGGCAAACAATTTTCATTTCTTCTCTGACTAAACTTCTGCTTCTCCCTCCAAATTTCATGCTAGTGCATAAATAAGGCTTTAACCCTCTTGGTATGAATTGATGAGATGAGACAGCACCAGCCCAAGACCTGGTCTGTGTGACACTCACCCAGTTTACCTCGAAGTAGACTTAGTGTGGTCTCTGAGGAGGCAGACATGAAGAGTGGGGACAAACTGTGACCCCAAATCCTGTCATTTGTAATGTTTCACAATTGATTTCCTTTGCAGTTGCTTGCCATTTATTTTCCTAATAAGAAAAATGTCTTCCACCCCTTCTTATAAGAGCTAGATTGTCCTCTAATTTTAATTCAGCAAACCAAAGTTAAAAAAGGATTATTTATGATTTGACATAGTTTACAGATATCTACCATTTTTTTTATTTATTTAGAAATCCAGTATCCAAACAACTGAAGAAACAAAACATCTTTGTTTAGAAAGAGGGGGAATGTTTTTCATCTTCATGAGAAGATCCTGTGCCTTGCAGAGAACGTGGTACATGGCTCAGGGAATTTAGGGCTCTGTTGCAACTAAGAGGCTGAAGGGAGGTGTTCCTTTCCCCTGCTGCTTTCTCCCATCTTCTTCAGACAAGAGGGTGTCTCAGGATTTACATACCCAGTGTTAAGCCCACTCTGTTAACAAGCTCTCCCATAGCAGAGTTAAAGAGGCACAACATGCAAACACATTTTTCAAGCCCTCCCTACAAAAAACTGAGACAGACAAGAGCAAATGGCAGTTTGGAAATCAAATATTTTATTCAAATTAAAAAAAAAAAAAAAAGACACCTTTAATAGAAATGCCACTGCTGTTCCTGCTGAAGTTAACTGCTACTTTACACCACATTTCATCATTACCATGATCTAGATAATGTAATAACTGTTGGATGACAACTCCTATAAGCCTGCCAATTCATTACAAATTTAGAGATATTGGACTAGGAATTAATATTCCTTTGCAACCTGAAATTATATTGTATTGTCAAGTCCTACAGCATGAAGGTTGGAGCAAATTCTTGTTTTATAAGGAAACGTTATCTGAAGCATACTATTAAAGCTAAATGTCCTTTTTTAGTGTGTTGCCTGAATATGTTGGCATTCTATACATGGCAAGAAAACCCGTGAGCTTCTGCCAGTGTCATCAAATTAAGATCAATTTCCAACATCACTTCTAAGTGCTATTTTAGAAGATGCTTGATCCCACTGAAACCACACTGATGGAAAGAGTAGGCAAAGTGACAGATGTAAAACTTATTGTTCTCCCTTCTTCCTCCACTTTTGAGCTGCAATTTACCACTCAGCTAATAAATAGATGCGAGTTAAAATTAAAAACTGATGTTCATGTGCTTATTGATCCCGCCCCCATCCTGTAACAGCTGCAGAATTTCCTCCTCCACTCTGCCATGTTCTTTCTGTGGTTTTTAGAGCTGCACAGTTTCTGTGCCTACTGTAGGTAGAACCTCATTAAGGCAAATAATTAACAATTGGAATCATGGTAATATCTGAAAAATGCAACCAGAAGAGTCCCCCTAACGGTGAGGGGCTGGTTCAGACACCCCCCCAGGACTGGAAACACCAGAGCAGAGAACAGGAGCTCCTCTAAACAAATACAGTGTGCTCCTCCCTTAAAAACACCAGTTCTTTGATTTATTGCCATCAGGATTATGGTCGTATAATCCTCACTTTTGTTTGTGGGGTTCCAAGATGCTAAATATCATTTCAATGGAATGGTTTCAAGGGAATTCAGGAGAACAACCTAGGAAAGAACCCCAGTTTTATCATTTAACCACCTGAAGCAGCCACAGTTTCAGCCAAAAGCCTCCACTTACACCTAACATTTCACACATTCCCTGTCCTCCTCCTACAGCCTCCTGCTGAACACACCTGTCCAGAGGGATAGGGACATGTTCCAGGTTCTCCCTCAACCTTAAGGGAAAAGGACACCCTCTAGAAGTCTGCCTGCTGTGGGATGTGCCCAAACCACCATGGGGTATCACTTGTTGGGAAAGCAGAGACTGCCTTGGTGATGAGCTTCTCACAGACACACCTCAAGCACTGGTGAAGCTCCATTTTCTGGAAAGCACCTTTGATCCCAGAGCTAGCCCATGTCAGCAGCCACCTTTGCTGATTTGGCTGCTTGGACACCTCCCAGTGAGGGTGGTCTGAGCTCCAAAGCAAAGATTCAGCTCTCCAGGCTGCAGAGCAGAGCTGTCTGCATGAGCACACCCACCAGGACAGCTCATCCTCCCAGGAATGCTCTGCACCACCCAGTTATGGGACACACAAACACCTTCCATGATCCCTTTGAAGGTGGACACAGCACAGCAGGGGCTGCAGGATTCTAAAGCCAACCTAAGGCGAAGGCAAAGAGCTTGTTGTAGCTCACAGAAGCTTTCAAAGCCAGACCAAAAACTCTGCATTTATGCAGAGATAAGTCCCCAGCTCACCTTCCCAACTAAGCAAGTCAGACCCCTAACAGCTCTTTGAATTTCATGTGCCTGATTGCTTGACATCTGTTTCCAAAGGAAAGCCAGAATATTCTTGCTGCTGTCTGGTAACTAGGCTGATTCCCAAACATAAAAAGCTGCTGGCTCAAAGCACACACCACTTTAAAGGGGGGCACATCAGCACCCTGGCAATCAGTGCTGCACTTCACTCACATTGCACGAGGCTCTTGCAATGCAAGTTTGTCAATCATAGGTGCCTCAGGCAATCAAAAAGAGATTTCCCAAATGGCTCCTCCAAAGTCAGACACCTAAATAATACTTGTTAAAGCTGAGCTTGTCCTCTACACCAGCAACACCACACGGATCTTATAAAATCAAAAGGAAATAAATGCATCCAAGGCAATCTCTGCTAGAGACTCCTCATCCCTGAGCCACTGGAACAGCACCCAGGGCTGTAAGACCATATTGTTTAAGTGCTCTCCTTCCCAAGTGCAGACCTGATTCCTGATGACATCCAGGAACATTCCACACAGAAGCCAAAAGTGAACGTCATAAAAATGTCTGTGTGATTGAATGCTTCTTGTGAACCCTCGTGGCAGGGGAATATCACAACCTAACATCATCTGCAACATGTCAGGATAGTTAAATGACTGATCAGATGACAGGATTCCCTGTGATGAACTGAGTTTATGCCAGATGTGAGTCTAGAGGCTCACTGGTACAACTACTGACTCTGAATAGAGATTTGGCATTGCTCTGTGGGCTCATTACCCAAGATCTCTTTCCCCAGTTCATCCTGTGTGGCTGGAGATCTTAAATGGAAGACAGGCTGCATCTCATGGCTCCTCATTGACAGTAGCTGATATTTTCAGCACGGCTCTCCTCTCCAGGCTCATTAAAAACAACAGAGAACACCTACAGACCTAAAGAAAAGGCTCCTCAGTTATTTGAGGTCAGACTTTCAGAGCTAAAAATGCATTTCAATGTACACTGACATTCTCAAGGAGTTCCCATACAGCTCAGGGACCTGGCTGCCACTAAACCAGGCAGCAGGAAGCACACACCACAATTTGCAAAGTCACTAGGTCAACTCCTACACCTCAAATTCCCACTGACTACTTATGGGGCCAGACTTCTGCCTAGCAGACACAACTCATTAAATACATTTTCAGACAAATATTGCAGAGAAAGGAGTGTAGTGTTCTTCTGTAGAAAAGGTCCTTATCCTTCCTGAAAAAATATAAGCTAGCTGCTAGAAAACAGGAAAGTACTACAGTCTGATGAATGATTGCTTCCTTTTCAGCTTTTTCTACTGGGAGACAGGTGATCACTGAATGGTTTGGGTTAGAAGGGACCTTAAAAATCATCTTGTTCCACCCCTTGCCATGGTCAGGGACACCTCCCACCATTCCAGGTTGCTCAGAGCCAGATCCAACCTCTCCTTGAACAGTTCCAGGGATGGGGCAGCCACAGATTCTCTGGGCAACCTGTTGAAGTGCCTCACCACCCTCACAACCATAAATCATCCTTATCACTGCCCATGCACAGGAAAGAAGTTAATTCTGCTTGAAGCAGTAATGTGAGAATTCATGCAAAATCTCAGTAAATAACTCGGGGAGATGAAAGCTCTTCTCAGAGATTTCTGTAACCACATTTCCAGTGCTGCTCAAATCCAGGCAATTGGTAACAAAACAAAAAAAACCCTTCCCACCCTCCCAACACTGTTGCATGTGGGATAATCTTTTGATGGCTCAAATTGAGCCTCTTTTCAATCACCCTGTCCACAGATTTTTAGCAGATTAAGCCAAAAATATAAATATCTTTCAATTACATCATTGCAAGCAAAAACCACCAAGACCCCCCCAAAAGCAAACAGTTATCTAAGAGCTTCCCTGCTGCTCAGGGTTTTTTGTTTCATTTTTTAACAACAATCTTTTGCAGTGAGGTGGTTTGGGGTGGTGTAGTTGCTTTCATCTGCCTTTTGGGGGAAGAGCTGACAGCAAGGAACAGCAGGGAGGCTTTACTTCACTGGAGCTGTAAGTGATAAACTCCCCAGTTTTGTCAGGGGAATGACAGTAGCACTGAAGACACCAAGTGCAGTGCTCAGTGTCACAGGACGCAGCTCTGCACCAGAGGAACATCTCCCAGCTCCAGGAGTTTGTCAGGAATACAGCTCTGTCAGGCACAAACAAATGCTCTGTGAATAACAAACCCCTCTGCCGGTAGCAGGGACAATCTTTATGTTCACTGGGTCTCTTTAAATCCAAAAGGCAAGCAGTCTAATTCAAATTATGAAAGGTAATTACTGAGCAAATACAACCCAGCACAAAGCTGTGACAAGAATGCCTTGTATCATTATAGCAGGTACAGCATCAGCACCCAAACATTATTCCTTTCCATAAGATTTTCCCCCAAATGATAAATTTACAAGGTGGAATAGTGCTGCTGCCATCTCACAGCACACTTCAGCCAGCTTGGGTGGAAAGTCACAGTGGCTGGGAACAAAAAAAAAGGCAACAAAACCCCAAACCCACACTGCACAAACTCCAGGCAGGTGACAGAAATACAGGCAGCAGCAGAGGAGAGATCGTGGAGAGCCTGGTGCATCACACCTGGGCTGCCTCATCCCTGCAGGCAGCAGTGAGGAGGATTTCCTCTGCCCTCCCCACTTGGCATGACCTGAAAGCCAAAATGTGAGCTGCTCCTCACAAATCCCTGCACCACAGACCAGGTTACTCCTGCTCTTCATCTCCGGTTTACACCTCGTGGAAAAACACAGTTGAGTGTAACACCTGCACAGCAAGTAGTCACAACTCATCTGGTGTCACTCAATTTTGCTTCTAAAAAAGGAAAATCCCATTTGTTAATGCAGTAGCAGGTGTTTTATAACAAACAGCCTCCAAAAATAGGTACTGGGTAAGGCGTAGTTACAGGTACCTCAGCTGATTCCCAAAGAATGAGCTGCACTAGAGAACGTGGGATCTCTCAGCTGAACCTCCCAGCCTTTGACTGTCTACACCAAGAAGGAGTCGTTCTGTCTAACAACCCTTTTAACTAAAAAAAAAAAAAAAAATCGACTTTGAACTTTTCCACTGCAGAGAGAAAAGAAAAAAAAAAGGAAAAAAAAAAAGCAGAAAACCCCGCAAGCACAAAATTTCAGCTTATTTATTTACAAGGGTACAAGTGATCCTTAAATGTTTGGCACTATTTACATTTTTTCCCCTCGACTGTAATCCTTCTCAGGACACTACTTATAAAGTTTACACCAACACCCAAACACAAACAGGGCGGCTTTTTCCATGAGCTCTAGCAGGCAACTTTCCCACAACTTACTAAATCCTCCTTTCTGCATAGGAAAGCGTTGGGTAGAATGAGAAATTATTGGGATTTTTTTTAATTAGGAATCTCCAGCGGCGTGCCTGGTCCTTCAAAGGGCAAAAATACCCCCTTGCTTTATGCTCTGCAGGCACACACACACACTATGGGGATGTGTTTATCAAGGTTTAAGAGGAGATGAGGAGATGCGGAGATGCTGAGACCGCCCCCCCCCC
>VYXG01009591.1:173028-244915 GCA_013397235.1 Lanius ludovicianus
CAATCCCCGCGCTCCCCGCATCCCGAGAGCGCGCGGCGCCCCCTGGCGGCTCGCACGGCCTTCGCTGCCCTCACGGCCGGGAGCGCTTCTCGCGTCCTCCTCATGCTCCTCTTCCTCATCATCCTCCTCCGCCTTTTCTTGCTCCTTTTAATCTTCCTCCTCCTCCTGCCCGCCTCGCACTTCCCCGAATGCCCGGCACCATGCGCACGGCCCTTTGGGGTGGTTTCGGGCATCCTTGCAGGGGTGGAGACACGAACTCCAGGTGTGCTGGAGGCGGCCTGGCAATGGGGAATTACTGCGGCAGATCAGATGAATAAATGATAAGGAGAACATCTGGGCTTTTTACTGTGAGGATGGTGAGGTACTGGAGCAGGTTGGCCGGGGAGGTTGTGGGTGCCTCAGCCCTGGCAGTGTTCAAAGCCAGGTTGGAGCCTTGAGCAGCCTGGTCTGGTGGGAGGTGTCCCATGGCAGGGCTGGGGACAGGATGGTCTTGAAGATCCCTTCTACCTCCTTAATATCCTGCAATCCTATAAACCAGGTGGAGAATCCCTGCTCTGATCACCCCTGGCTCTTCTCTCTGTCTCATCAGTCTTGCTGCCATTCCTGTTAAAATACACAGCATTTCTTCCACGGATACATGGAAAATGGCCCTTTCTGTCATTTCTCTGAATGGTTAATTAAAGCAAAACTTTGGGATGTGTGCTGGTGTGCTGTTGTGCTCCAGCATCTGTCTTTTGATCGAGCACAATTGCTATATTTGGCAATACGCACTCCGATGCTCTGACTCACGTATCTGTGAAGAAATATAGGTTCAATTAGCTCTGGGAATGCACTTAACTCCCTCAAATTTTTCTCAAATCAATAAAAAAGTTGAAGTATTATATTGGAAAGCCCAAGAAGCTTGACAAGCCCTCCCACTTGCAGGGACTACCTTGCAGCTGCCTCTTTTCTACGCCAACATCTGTCTTCAGGGCCAGTATTAATAGAGGCAGGGAAATAAATTTCATATGAAACCACATTTTCTCTCTGAGTTGCAGAGGCAGGAGGGGCTGGGCTCCTTCTCTTGAGGGTGAGGAGGCTCCAAAGGCAGTGGAACCAGGGGTGTGTATCCTGGGAATATTTTGGGGATGCTGGCCAAATATGTAGGGATGGGCTCAGGAAAGCTGAGGGAAAAATTGGGGATGAGTTTGGCAAGGGATGCGAAAAGTAATAAGGGCTTCCACAGGTGTGTCGGCCAGAAAAGGAGGAGAAAAGAAAATTTACCCTCCTGGGAAGCAAAACAGGAAATTTGAGGTACTGAACAGAATTTTTGCCTCTGTCATTATACCATTATTCCCGGGACCTCCACCAGCATCTGGCATTTTTAAAAATTGACATAATTTGTCCCCGTTTTTGTTGTGAGTGGTGCAAGCAGACAACAAACATGATAAGGGTTCACTGCATGAGCAGCTTCAGGAGCTACCCAGCAAGGACCCAAAATAAAGATGATGCTGTTTAGCTGCTGAAGAAGCTGTGTTTCATGTGACACCATTTTCCAGTGAAGAGCAATTGTGGGTGTATTGCATTAGTATTCCTATTCTGACAGGAGTGCCATTGGTCTGTCAGCTTATGGATACAAGGCACAATGCTAACATGAATTATTAAGAGTATTCCTGATCAAAGGGCTCCCAATCACATGGGAAGAGACACAGACCGCTGAGAAGAAATCTTTTCAGGTCCCTTTGACTCTGAGAGCAGTCACATAGGTCTGATTCTTCATCATCAAAATAAATGTGTCAAATTCAAGCAGAAAATCTCCTGGTGATAATTCAGGCTGTGTGTCCCGAGAAACAGGTTAGCAAAGAGGGTTCTTTGCACTAAATGCTGCAGGAGAACATACAAATTTCTTATTTCCTGACCTGCTTGGAGGAGTTCACAGCACGCAGGAGGGCACACTGAGCTGTGTCTGGGAGGTGGCACTCTTTGGAAACGCAGTTCCCGGCCTGGTGTCTCTTCTAGAGGAATGATGCTGATGGTGACAGTGCCCTCCACGCTGGGACTGCTCTGAGGACAACCTGCACATTTGGTAACATGCAGTCACAGTATAAAATGCATTATCTGCCCTCAGACAGGTTCCTGAGTGAGCACAGAACTCCCCTCTCCCCAGGGAAAGCCTTTGACCTGCAGAGATGCATCTGCTCTCTCTCTCTCTCCCTCTGAATCTTGTTCCCTGCTTCCCAAGGAATGTTGCAGCAGATTTCCATAGCCCACCAAAGCAAGCCAGATATGAACTGTAGGCTGAGATACTCTGTGCCTCTCCTGCCTCCCAGTGTGGACCTGCTCAACTTAACAGCTCGTGAATGCACACACACAGACACACAGACACCTCCAAATCTTGGGTCTAACCATCTTAAATGGACAAATCCTGACTTCTGGAAATGCAGCAGTAACTTGAGCTTTTCAAAAGGATCTTACAGTAAAGGTAACTCTGGTAGTTGTTTTATTTCCGCCCTGCCATTTATGCTGTCTGATGGCACCACATTTTAGTTTTGAGGTACCCCCTTTCTCTGTCAGCCTTTCTAACCCATGGCAACCCCTCAATTTAAAGGTGTCCCAAAGTTCTGCTTTTACTTAAGTGCACAGCTAAGTAGTGGCACTTCTAAGTAGAGAAAATATTCTAAGCAATCTATTTTCAAGAGCCATTATATTCTGAAAATTGACTATTAAAATACCACCTTCTTATTCATCAAGTCTGCACTCAGTGTGTGTTCAATCTTGTCTGCAGCATATGACTGCAATTTTACTGCCTTTTACTCCCACTTACCTGCAAGATTCAGCAGAGAGAAGAGAATCTGAGCTGGATGTTGGAACAGAAAGACTCTCAGGCTTCCAAGGAGCTTCACCTGTTTAAGGGAACTGAAAATGGCTCTTCTCTTCCAGACTGAGCAATCCATAATTAGAGAAGCATCTGTTAAAGTCCTGGAATGGTTTGGGTTGGAAGGGACCAAACCCCTGCCATAGGCAGGGAATCTTCCACTAGATCAGGTTACTCAGAGACCCACAGAGCTTTCAGTTCCAGGGGCAGGGAGTCCACAACCTCTTGGGCAACCTGTGCCAGGGTCTCATCCTCTTCATAGGAAAGAATTTCTTCAGAATATCTAATGTAAACCTGCCCTCCTCCAGCTTGAGGCCATTCCCCCTCATCCTGTCACTACATGTGAAAAAGCCCTCTCCAGTTCTCTTGGAGCCCCTTTAGGCCCTGGAAGAGGCTCTAAAGTCTCTTCTCCAGGATGAACAGCCCCAGTTTCCTCAACCTTTCCACATAGGAGAGGTGCTCCTCTGGTGTTGTGTTTGTGAAAGGAGAGAGCTGAGGGTGTGCTCGAACTTTGTCAGTGACACTGACACACAACTGCACAGGCTTGCTTTGCTTTAGAGCCCACCTCTGAAGGTGTTTGCAGAGTGAAGTGGTTTGATCAGAAGCACAATGAGCTGCAGAATTGCTCCAGAAGAGACAGAATCACAGAATCCTTTAGGGCCCATGGAGGCCCAGCTGTGCCCCATGCCCACCTTGTCCCCAGCCCAGAGCACTGAGTGCCACCTCCAGCCCTTCCTGGGACACCTCCAGGGATGGGCACTCCAAACCTCCCTGGACATCCCCTGCCAAGGCCTGACCTCCCTTTCCATGGAGAAATTCCTGCTGGTGCCCAACCTGAGCCTCCCCCGGCACAGATCAAGGCCACGTCCTCTCGTCCTGTCACTTGTCACCTGGGAGCAGAGCCTGACCCCCACCTGGCTCCAAACTCCTTTCAGGAGGTACCACAGAGTGTAGGGGAGGATGACTCCTTAGGCTGCTGTATTTTTCAGTCAAAATTTGATTTGATTCAAATCAAATCCAGAAAAGATCAAAATGAAAATCCGGCTGTGTCTTGAACAGTGTTTCACATTCCATCAGAGCAGAACTGCTCTGTTTGGTAGAATATATTTGAATTTTGACTATGACTGCAAAAACTGAAGTCTCCCAGTGCTTGAAGCTGGTACAGTGAAGTGAAACCTCTGCCTCTTGCTGGTTTTACACTCCATGAATTTTTAAAGAGAAGGAATGATTTCACACATTCCACAAGAGAAAAAAGTCTATGTTGAAGCTGAAATCAAGGATGTTGATTTCAAATGGAAAGCTTTTGTTTCAGAAAGATGTGTGCCTTTGAATCGTAGAAAATAGGAGAAGGTCTGGAACACAACCTTAATCACAGAGAATATGCTGTGATTACAGGCTTTGGTTTGCTCCTTGGCAGCAATAGATTTAACAAGCACAACCTCAGTTGCTGGATGATGGATGACTGGTCATCTCAGACATCTCAGATAATTTACCCAAGAAAAAAGTCTAAAGAGACAGTTTCCACAGCTGAACTCCCATTAGTATGTTTTCTCACCTTTTAATTAAGAAGCTAATGGCTGTGGGTAGTTAATCAACAAAATACTTTTAAAGATCTGAGCCTAAGGGCCTTTGTTACAACCTAACCTTTTTTTCCCAAGCAAGAGGAATGAGTCAGTGGTTCCAACAAAATCTGATCACTGTCGGTGTCACAAAGATATCAACTATAATTTGAAAAATTGAGTCTTTTCTCAGGAGAGTTACAAGACATGACTTACTGTACAGTGTGAGTCATCTTCCATCCTAAAAAAATACAGCCCCGAAACCAATCACCCAAATATATGTGTCAATTCTTCTGTCTGGCCAAAGAGTTTTGATGAATTTAATTCAGAGATGTGTCCTTAACCTGGGTGTAAAGAAAGCCATCCTCAGTTTAAGCCAAACTCCCTACACTTTTCAAAGCCTGAAGAATGTTCTGGGGTTTGACGGCTTGAGTGGCTCAGCTCTGCTGAAGCCAGGGGATGTGAAGGTGTGGAGCATTCAGATGTTACCTGGCACTTACCCGTGGCAGCTCCTCTCTTAATTAGAAGGTAAAAAGACATAATAATTACCAGTTAACAATTTTCAATCTCTGTACAGGCAAAGGAATTGATGTGATTTAGAAGATCCACAATTATAACTTGTGACATGGAGAGATAAGGAAGTTTAAAGTATATTCGTTCCCTTACTTTACTTCAATGAGTTTGGGGAGGTTAAGGGCAAATTCTTAGGGAGTCTCTTCCCTAAATCCTTGTTCAGATAATGGATTTAGAAGGCTCCCAGCTTCAAAAGGGCTGAGGTAACCTCCCTGCCAGTATCAGCCTCCTGGAGGACCTCAGGGATCCTGTCATTTTCTCCTACCTCATCTGCAGAGACCTGGTTTGGCCAAAAATGAGACCCCTTCCACCAAGCACCACTGAGCAGTGCTGGAGAGGCTAGATTATTATTTTTCTTGGTCTCTGTAACAGCAAAAAGCTGAGGTTCAGAAGAGCTTCTCTCCTATTTTCCTTTTATTTTTAGACAGAGCTGAGCCCCCAAAACCACCTCTGATTTTTGTGTCATAGCAGTCCCAAATTTTACCAGACAGGAAAAAAAAATATTGAGTCGAGACATCCAAACCCCTTCTTTCCACTTACCCCAGAAACCTTTTTATTGCTATGTTGACAGTGATATATTCCATAACATATTCCAGTAAAAGGAAGCTAAAGTCACCAGGTGAAGTGATGTATAGTTAGTGGCTGCCAAAGGAGGAAACAAGTGGGAACTCACTTTCATCTCTGCTCTCCCCTCATGCAAATGCACACTGGGGTTCCTCACATTCTCAGAGGGCACAAAAAATGTGTCTGCTGTGCAGGATGGGCTGGGATAAGGCATGGATCATGACAGAGCAGTTAGCTGGAGAGGGAAAACCCTTGTCAATGTAAGGACACACACATAGGAAAGACACACATAGGAAATGGCAGAGTTGCCTCTCTTGCTAAATACCTTATTTAAAATATATTTATGGACTGATAAATGAAGTTTTGCAGTTCTTGAACTCAGCTGCTGGGGCCTTTTTTGCCTTGCATACCTGGTTTTTGAAAGGAGCCAGTTAGAATTAATGTTACATACAATGTTGGCCAGAGGTAGAAAGCATGAAATGGGCTTGATACTTCAAGAAGCCATATCTGGGTTTATTTTCTACATTCAGTTTATTCACAAAGTGGAATCTCTTCCACTTAGCAAGGTAAAGATATTTACTCAACATTCAGAAAGAGAGCCAGTCAAGGGAAAGGTGAGCTCAGCACTTTTTAATTTCTGAGCTGTGAAGTGCAACAACAGACTGAGACAGATGGGGCTGCCTTGTAGAAATAGCCATTTAGCAATGGGCATAGTCAGAGACCCCAAACCAGCACTTTAGCACAGCCTGTTCTGTCCCACTGAGTTAAATCTCTCCTTTTAGCAATGGTTGGTTTACTGAGAGGAGTGTGAGGAATGGAAAGGAAAGGAGACCTAAAGTATGCTACCAAAAAAAAAAATGATCCTGTTCAGCATCCAAAGACCTAAGATGATGAATATGTGCAGCTAATTTGGCTGAATCTTTTTTAATGATAGTCTTTGTAATTTTTTATGTTAAACATGAAAAAATGGAGGTGGAAATAAAAGCAACTCCCTGCTGAGTGATGGAAAAAGATGACCCCTCACTTTTGACAGAAATAAATGCTTTGTTCCCTTTCCTTCATCTTTCTTCTACAATGTCTGTGTTACCAATAATAACACCTCATTTAGCTATTTCCTATGGGCTTATGGTGACATTTCAGTTTAATGGTTGATGACTTTTCTGAGGCACTTGCCCACCTATCCTTGCTAGAAAGTGCTCTCTCTGAGCCAGTCTCTTTATTTGAGGTATTATTAAGTGAAGGTTCTCGCAAAGGTCAGCATAACTCTAAAATAGATTCACGTTCACAAAGGAGAAGTGGTTCTCTGCCCTGCTTCACCGTGGTGCCATTTTATTCAGAGTTTTCCATGGTGGTATTTCCAAAGGACCATCAGAAGGTCTGGACTCTCAGGGATCTCTCTGCAGACCATGAAAGGAAAGTTTCCCCTGAGGTTATTTCAGGACACAACTGACCATCCTGATTTATGCCTTGCCAAGAGCATCCCCCACTCCCTCCTCCTGCCTCTCCTTTAACTTTCCATTCAGGTGAGGGAACAAAAGAACCCAAAGCTATTTTTTGGTCATTGTGGATACACCCCTAAGGGCTGACACAGAAACCTTTCCCCTAACAGATGCAAGCCTTCTATGTGTGGCACTGGAGGAAAGCAAGAACAAGGCCAAGCTGTGGCATCCCCCAACTCCAACCTCCCAGGCTGCATGTCTGGCACTGTGCTGCTTCTACAGCTTTTTTCTACTGATGTTACCTCTTTAAAATGCAAGTGAGGTCACATGGAGCTTGTTTAACACTTGCTGCTGCACAGAAATTAAAAATAGCTGCACCGTGTTATCTGGGACTAGGAAAAAAGCACAGTTGGGTTTAATGCATTCTTGGGTAGTTGGTTTGTCCCTGTGCACCTCAAGTGCCCTGAAGCACAAAGGAGTCCAACATTTACACCAGGATCTGGCCAGAACAAAAGTCTAGTCAATGCTCCCTCAAATGATCAGAAATAAAATAATTTTGACTCAATTAGAAGCAGTTCAGGCCCTTCAGTGGCCTTGGCAGTGTCATGGAGCAGTGGCTATGAGCCTAGTGGACAAACTAGCTCTGGTCTCAGCTGTAAAAACCAGGAGTAGTCGTGCATTTACATTTTTTACATGCATTTTATTTATGTGAATAATAAGTAGGTTCATTTATTTGAATTACTCGAAGGAGTTTGTGAAGGTCAGAGGAATCTAATCCCAGGTGCTCTTAAATATTTAGTTTATGATCTCTTTGTATTTAAACTTTCAGAAGCTGAAAATTTAATGATGTTATGCAACTGTAAACAGATGAGTTCACCTGATATTGGGGAAGGGAAAGGTGTTAAATAACATAGCTCTTACCCAAGAATGACCAAAAACCTGCTGGCTTATTTTACAGAGTGCATTGCCATTTTTCTGAGCATATATCTGCCTTGTTTCATGTTTCAAAGCAATTCAGTGGAATTCAAAACAATTCATAGAATCAAAGAAAAATTTAGGTCAAAAAGGGATTTCTGGAGGTCATCAGGTTCCCCAGCTCAGTGGAACAACAATTAAATACTGAATGCAAGTAAGAAAACAGAGTTTAACTGTTTAACATGCATTTCTGGACACCTCATGCAAGGGTGCCATAAAAGGGTGACTCTGACCTAAAGCCTGGATTTCTTTTGTTTGTGTGTGTATTAATTTTGTCAGTAACACATTGTTATGCTGTCAGGTGGCATCAGGTATGGGACTGTATTTTTATAGAAATTTCAGATGAGTAAAGAGGGCATTTTTGGAAACTCAGTGTAGTTCCAAACTCCAGCAGGAGATTTCAGCAGCCCTAACACACTCTCACAAGGTTCCTGCTGCCATCTGGTCAGGAGTTGTTCCTTGGTTAGAGAACCAGCCTGTGGAATTCCTTTGAAGTATGCCCAGCATTTTGGGAGGCAGAAAATCTTTGAATCCAGGGCCAGGGCAAGGACTGGCCAATGCTGGACGTGTCTTACCCTGGTGCAGGAGGAAAACTCTGCCAGTCCTGCTGTAGCCTGTACATGAGACTCAGGGTCTTTAGTGATATCTGAAGCTTTACTTCCTAATGGGATTTTCTGTTGTTGTTTGTCCTGGAGAGCTCAGTTTGATGAGCACTGATCAGGGCAAAGACTGAGAAGGAGGGGAATGCCCACTGTATACACATCCTCACTAATACCTCATTAAGCAGGATGGTTAATTACACTCTCAGTGCCACATCTATAAACGGTTTGTTTCTTATCTGCTTAGACCACATTTAAATGCAGGATGAAAAAGCAGTGACAAACACTGTCACTAACCTGTGCAATGTGTGGTGTTTGGTGGGAAAAGGCTCAGGATGAGTGTAAAAGTGGGTGATTTGGCTCTCAGGAGAGCTGTTGGCAGAACAGCCCAGTATCTGGTCTCAGTCTTCTTCAGTGTAGTGTCCTGCAAGAAAACAGTTTCAAATGAATGAGGTTTGGTCTGCAATGGCAGAGCTGACACAAGAGGCAGCTTTTGCTGCTGCTGAAATGTGCCCTCCCCTCCCTGTCCATGCTCTCCTTCCTCCCTCACTGCTGCAGAGTTCTGGACTGTGATCAAGAGTATTGCCAAAATGCTTCTTGCTACTTTCTATTAATGTCAAGCAAAGAAATGTGCAAGTACATAAACACCCCAACAAATATCCATTTCTATAGTAGATGTTTATTCCCCCTGTTCTGTTACACGCATTTCTAATTTGAAGGAGGACATGACTGATGCCTGGAGAACAAAGTAACCACTGTGTCCTTTTGAGGTTTTGTGTTATAAATTATCTTAGCCATAAAGTAAATTAAAATTGTACTGTTCCAGGACCTGAAGGGAGCTTACAAGAAAGATGGAGAGAGGTTATTTACAAGGCCCTGGAGTGACAGGACAAGGGGGAATGGCTTCAAACTGACAAAGAGCAGGTTTGGATTGGATAGCAGGGAAAAAATCCTTACTGTGAGGGGGGTGAGGGCCTGGCACAGGTTGTCCAGAGAAGCTGTGGCTGCTCCTGGATCCCTGGAGGTGTCCAAGGCCAGGCTGGATGGGGCTTGGATCAACCTGAGATAGTGGAAGGCATCCCTGCCCATGGCAGGGGGTTGGAACTGGTTGATCTTTAAGGTCCCTTCAAACTCAAACCATTCTGGGATTCTGTGATTCTCTGAGAATCACCAGGCCCTGCACACTGAAATGCCACTTCTAACCCAGGGGCTGGAATCATCAATTGGCTAATGAAATAGAAAGCATGATAATAGATTTATTACTTAAACTGCTGATTATGCCAATTGACCTTTTACTTAGAACTTTAGGCCTTCATAAAATCTTCTTGCTCCCTGACAGGAAAAAAAGCAGCAACCCCGTGCTAGCAAATCTGTTCATTTGACAACCGTGGCTGAGAAGCAGAAAACAGCAAATGGAGCAAACTGAGTTCAGTGAAATCTTACCTATGGAGTCTCCAGCAAAGCATCAACTCAGGCAGTGTGAACTGAACACTCAGCATCCTGCACCTGCAGCAGGAAAAACAGTTGCAGCCTGGCACTTCCGTGGAAATTGTTGAAATTAAAGCCTGTTTAGCTGACATTTTTAATTGCCTTGGTTGCTGACCCACAAGTGTGGCTGAAGGCAGTGCATCCCTGAAAGGGCAACACACAGAGCATGAGAGATTCTGTGCCCTGTTGTTCACTTTTGGTGAACTTGCATCATTGAGCAGCTCCAAAAGGGCACAAAGGACACAGGTGCTGCTTGGCAAATCTTGCTCGGGGGCAAAACTAACAAACACAAGCCAAGGAGTGATTTAAGTGTTGTAAAGTGGGTAACCATAGCTTGTGGCTCTTCTTACAGTTTCCATTTCAAAGCACCATCAGTGCCTTCATAATCCTCTGACATTAATTGTATCCACTGCTGCCCAACCAAAAGGGATTAGCAGTTGGAATCAAGGAAACCAAGACTTTGTAACTTATTAGCTGTAAGCTGCTGAGTGTAGCAATACAGCAAAAGAAAGAAAACTCCCTGTTCTGGTGGATGATCTTCCCAATATGCATTAGAAAGTCTTCATTAATTATTTCTGATTGAGTTCATTGAAATAATTGAATCACATCTGCAATGCAGGGCAGAATTTGTCAGCAGCCTGGCCAGTGAGGGAAAAGGATATAGATTTCCTTCCTTATTTCTTCTGCAGTGCCATGTGGCTGCTCACAGAGCTTGACAGCCAGCTGAGGAGTCAAGGCACCTACTCTGAGGCATTTGAGGTTCTGATTAAACAAGTAAAGCTCTGAGAGTCAACAACAAATTGAAGGCAGAGGGAGAGAAAAGAAGCATCTGCAAAGAAAGGTGAGGGAGAAAACTTCTCTAGAAGGAAATAAAACATTATTGGCAGTGGTTCTGCACAGGTCAGCAGTGGCTTTGTCACAGCAGGAAAGGAGTTGCAGTGAAAAGGTCTCTGAACACTGAAGCAATTTTCTTTAGGCATCTGCTTAGATGTCACCATGGGGTGACAGGGCTGAGTGGCCTCTGCATTGATACACACAGGTGGCTCAGTAAACACACAGTGATGAAGACAAACAGCTCACCTCCCTCTTCCCTGTCTGACCACAGGGTCCACTGCTACGTGGCAAAGGGAGCTTTGCCCCCTCAAAACAACAAAAGCCCAGCCTGTCCCTCTGGGTAAAGGATGCTCCCTCCTGTGCCCTGCGAGCGATGCTGTGGTTGTTTCCAAACGAGCCCCTGTGGCAGGGACACCAAGGACCCCAGACAGAATCCCACAGAGCATTAGATTGGACAAAGCCTCTGAGATGACTGAGTCCAGCCTTTGACTGAACACCATCATCTCAACCACACGACGGCACCGAGTGTCACATCCAGTCATTTCTAGAACATGTCCAGGGACAGTGATTTTCCTTTCTTGGGCAGCCCATTCCAATGCTTGAGCACCCTTTTCAGGAAGAAATTCCTCCTGATGTCCAGCCTGAACCTCCACTGGCACAACCTGAGGTCGTTTCCTGTTGTCCTGTTGCCTGGGAGAAGGGACCAATCCCCACCTTGCTACAACCCCCTGTCAGGGAGCTGTAGAGGGTGATGCTGTGCGTCACTGCCTGGTGGAGGGATTGCCCTTAAATCCAGAATTAACCCTGTCCCAGAATGGATGCAGGTTAATCATCATAACGTGCAGCCAGTGGAAGCTACAGAAGGTGCATTAACCACTTATTGTGTGTTATCTGTAAAAACAACTTTTAAATCTGTCCCCAAAAGAATCTTTCTTACAACCTGAGGAATTCCCTTTGCCAGGAAATAAAGCTTCTCTGCAGCTCCCAAAGGGTCTGGCAGCAGCACACGGGGTCCAGACCCTACCAGGCAGGCACCAGAAGCCCAGATGACCCCACAGGTCCAGAGGGACAGGCAGGCACAAGGTCCAGGCAGCCCAGGAGGTGCTAGGCAGTGGGCAGGGACTCCAAGCTCCCTGCCAGGGACTGAGCAGAGTTCCTGGCTGAGGATTCTCACTGCTCTTTCTCCCAGCTCTGCTGTTCTCACAGCAGTGTGAGGGAAAATTACACAGCATCACCTCAAACACCGGCAGCAAGCCCGTACAGGGGCAGGATTACAGGGAAAGGTGGCTCCAGTGGCTGCTGGCATTCCCAGGGCCCTGAGAAGCTGCACTGAATGCTCTCAAAATTGCAGTTACAGCAGCTAAGTCATTTCATCAGGTCCCCCAAGACCTCAGCTCTCAGGGATCAGCTCAGAGCAGTGGAAACGCGTGTGTGTACCACAGGCACCTCCTCTGTTACCTTGTACTTTCCAGCTCTTGCACTTCCCAGTTTTCCATCCTCTTTAGTACCTGCCTCTTGTAAACACATTTAATTCACTCAGCTAAACTTCAGATGAAATGAAAAAAAATAAATATTAAAGCCTTGGAAAGAATACATTTATTGGTAACTCTGGATGGTCCTATTGCATAAGAGAGGTATTTTAGTGTTAAAATAGACTCCACCTCACTGAGATCAGCAAAGGTTTTGCATGAGCAAAGGGAACGGAGTTTTGACTTGTCATTTAATACAAAGTTATAAAAAGTCTTCAAATTTGGTTTCACAAAAGAATGTCACAATTCTTTTCAGGATCTCTCGGGAAAGGTAATCATGGAGTCATAGAACAGTTTGGAAGGGACCTTAGAGATCACATCATTCCACTCCCTGCCGTGGACAGGGACACCTCCCACTGTCCCAAGCCTCGATGTCCAACCTGGCCTTGGGCACTGCCAGGGATCCAGGGGCAGCCACAGCTGCTCTGGGCACCCTGTGCCAGGGCCTGGCACCCTCCCAGGGAAGGGTAAATTATCAATAACTAGTAATAGTAGCCAGCAGCATGACAGAATCCATGATGTAACCATCATATATAAGTTTAGGGGAAAACGGCTGATTTTTTTTTAAACTGTGTAGCAGTCTCAGCTGTTCTCCCAAGCCCTTGCTCCCTTCCCCCCAGCACAGCAGTGTGAGCACTCCTGGTGAGCAGCAGCCCCATCCCAGTCACTCTGTGTTTGTGCCCTGCTCTGGCAATGGATAAAAGGAGAAGGGGAAGCTAACTGTTCCTCTGCCAGCTCAAATGCCTCTCCACTGATGGCTCGGCACAGGCACTGCTTCCCGCTTTGCTACCTTTTAGTTTTCATTTAGAAAATGGAGATGGGGAAGCAGTGAACAAATTTAAAGTGTTTTCTGAGCTCAGGCAGCACCAGAGGGCTTGGCTGACAACCTTAAATCTTCATGAGGATGTTTTTAGAGTGTCAGGGAACAAAGTTGCAAATTTCAAAGATTAAGAAATCCACTAAAATTGTTGTTAATTTTGCTGGCATTTTGACAAGAACAGTCTCTGTTTTATAATCATAGGATCACAGAATGGTTTGGGTTGGAAGGGACCTTAAAGATCACCCATCCCACCCCTGCCATGGGCAGGGACACTTCCCACTGTGCCAGGCTGCTCCCAGCCCCAATGTCCAACCTGGCCTTGGGCACTGCCAGGGATCCAGGGGCAGCCACAGCTGCTCTGGGCACCCTGTGCCAGTGTTTTGCATGGTTTCAATGTGTGTAAATGCTTTATTCTGAGAAATATCCCAACATAATGCTAATTTTCAAGCAGGAATTGTTTCCCCAACACAATTCCAGTGTGGATCAGCAGTTGGCAGGAAGATCAGGCTTCTGTATAGGTGCTGCAGCATAACATGCAAGAGGCAAACCTGAAGGGAGCAGCATTCATCAAGGGGGATTAATTGTCTCTCAGTAGGGTGACACCTAAATAAAACCCTGTGGCATGGAATAGTCCCAGCACCTGGCAGATTGTAGCCCCCTGTGAATCCTTGCTCTGCTGGGAAAGGAAAATCCATCCTGGCAGCCTCTCTGGAAGTGTCAGCTGTGGGGCAGCAGGGCTGAGGCACGAGCCTCCTTCCTCCTTCCCCAGGAGGTGTGAAATGGGTGCTGTTTGCAGTGGGGAGAGCCAGGGTGCAGGAAAACACGGCCCAAGTAAGACCTGGGCCCACAGCATCAGTACCTGATGGGAAGGTCACTGGGATTAAGGGAACCAACAGCACAGAGGAGCTGATCCAAGGTCGGAGCAGTCCCTGGGCACTTTTGATGGGAAGCCAATGAGTGGGTGGCAGGGCTGAGAGGGATCTGGTTGACTTCTCCAATAAAAACCTCTCAGGATTGTTTTCCCTTGATTTTGGCATTCTTCCCCCAAACCAAAACCAAGAGGAGTGTTTTGCTGGAACATGACTTTTTTTAAAAAGCACTTGGTGTAAGCCTCATTTGAGGGAGTGTTCATAGCACAGGAGAAGATAAACAATATAAATAACATCTGTGTGACACAAACTCTGCTATCAGAGCTAATGCCAAATGATGCTGGGAGCTCCCAAGCATTTATTCTCTGAGCTGGAAAGGAGTATCCCATTGCAATATTCCTCTGAGCCCGCAAAGATGCATCATTTAAATAACTATCTGTGCTAATCTAGCATAAATAATCCACAATTTCCAGGATAATGAGAAGGAGTCAATAGCAACCTGCACCTTCCAAAGAAGAGAGAGCAGGGTGAGGAATGGGTAAGAGAAAACTGAATTCCTCAGGGCAAAAGGGCAGAAATCTCACACAGAGCTACAAACTGCAGTAATGTAGAACATTCCTGTCAAAATTCACCTTTCCAGCAACATGGAAAACTTTCCTGCTGGCTGAGGAGGTTTGGTGCAGACACATTATTGCAGAACTGATTTGGCTTCCATTTTTTTCTCTTTTTTTTTCCCACCAGCAATTCAGAAAGGTCAGACGAGGTGTGCACAGTGTCCCCCTGAAGTCCTGGTGTATGGGATGGTGGGAACACACAGCCACCAGTGTGTGTTTCATTGGATCAACTGGCATTGCTGGAAATACCAGGCAAACTTTCAGGTATGCAAGCCCTTCTTCAGGTCTGAAATAGAAGCAGCAATTTTCAGAGCTAAATACAAGCTGAGAACAAATGCTCAGATGTTAATTAGGTATGTATCAATTAGGCCTTTGTTTAAAGGAAATGGATTTGGGAGCTGCAGAGAAGAAAGGATGGGGAAGAGGGCGGAAAATGAGAGACAGAGAAAGTTAAATGGAGCTGCTTGTCACCTGGGGGGAGGAAGAGGCAGGTAGTTTATAGCCTGGGGAACAAGAGTCAATCGTGGTGAGTGGGAGGAGAGTAATCATAAAGTCACATCTGCCGAGAGCATGCTCCTCCAGATGGAGTGGCTTTATGAATTTCAATGCTCAGCCTCATCTTTAGGAGGGGTTTTGGAGGCTGTTGGGAAGAAAAGTACTGAGATGCCAAAGGGGTTTGGGGAGCTGGGTTCTCCCCTTGGCAGCTGAGCTCGTTGGGGTTTATTATAGCTTGAAAATATGAGCCCACTTTGGTCTATCCTGATTGTTCAGTTTTACTTACACAGTTACCAGGAGGCCACTGGATTAATTCCATGATATTGTTGGGAATGGGGGTGTGGGATTTAGAGAAACTCAGAGAGAGGGAGAGTTGGGGGTGGGCCTCATGTCCCCACTTTAGATGGGGAAGATCTGCTTGCGTGGAGGTTGAGGGGTGAGAAGCTGAGTTACTTCTGACACTTGAAGGAGACCATATTCTGGTTTTCCATGAGCTTCTGCTGGGGAATTTGGTAGCAAGGTGTATTTTTCCTGCCTCATGCAGGATCCATTTGAGGAAAGAGACGGTGAGCCCTGCAACCAAAGAGCTATTCCCATCTATGTCACTGGGAGGCCCAAATCCTCAAAAATGCTGCATTTTAGGTCAGCAGCAGCCAATATTGTCCATTCTACCAAATAAATATTGCAAATAGAAGCTCTGTTGAATCAGATCAGTAAGAAACCAAATGTTCAGTCAATATTGTGAGTGCTCTTCAGTTAGAGTTCATCTGTTGATTCCACTCAGCCCACACAAACCTGAGGTGCATTTTGTTGAAACAAGAAACCTCCACATGGAGCCAAGTGTTATTTTTAAGTAGGTTTGTATTAAAGGTAGCCTGAATTTTCAGTGAAATACAAAACTGGTGAGACAAGTTTAGGAAACCTTACTGTGGCATGAAAGACTGTTTATCTTCAATGCATTTTTTCCCTGCATATACAAGCACGGAATTCAAATTAGTACATTTTGTAAGGAAACATGGAAGGGTTTTATATTATCAAACTGTGCACAGTCTGTGAGCTGTAAAAGGCTGGATACTTCTAGATTACTAAAATGTCCCTCAAGTCATAATTATAAATCAATATGCATGTGTACAAAAGATTGGTGTCTCCATAAAGTGCCTGAAATTCAATATTTTTAGTCTACTGTGCCTTCTGAAAGTGCCTGCATATTTTATATTCCCTGTGAGCTGAAAATTGTCTCTGTATTTTATGTATTGTTATTTGTGGAGCTCTATTTGCAAACATAAGTAACAGCTAGTACTGGAGATGATATACAGGCTGTACAACGTGCCCGAAGAAAACAAATCTGGAAGGAAATAAATGCCCCCCACCATAAATTCCAAGGACACGATGAGAATTTTTTAACCTCAAGCCAACACTGCTAGGAGTGTTCCATAGCTGTGTGGTATGAATTCTTGTAGCTGGCAGGAAGGGAAAAGAGCTCCAGACTCTGGGTAATGTGCACGTTTCGTGGCTGTGGTCGGTACCTGTTTGTGCAAAAATCTTTGTTTGAGGCGGTGAGAGGGGCAGTCAGGGAGGTGGTGATTCCTCCTGCTGCTGTGGGATGTCCATGGGCATCTTCCTGCTGGCTGGTGGTCCCTGAGGAGAGCATGGCACCTTGGAGCACTTTTCCAGCTGCCAGGCAGGATGCACAGCTGGAGGGTGACCTGTCTGGGGTGTCCCTGGGATGGCTGACGGAGACAGCTTGGAGCTGTCAGCAGGGAAGGGGTTCCCATGTGGTTCCCAGGTTTGAGCCTCACTTAAAATCCTAAAACAGTTTGAGTTTGGAAGGGACCTTAAAGATCATCCACTTCCAGCCCCTGCCATGGGCAGGGACACCTCCCACTGTCCCAAGTGGCTCCAAGCCCTGTCCAACCTGGCCTTGGACACTTCGAGGAACCCAGGGGCAGCCACAGCTTCTCTGGGCAACCCATTCCAAGTGCCTCACCAGCCTCACAGGGAAGAATTCCTTCCCAATATCCCTTCTGACCCTACTCTGTGTCAGCTTAAAGCCATTCCCCTTGCCTCATTACAGTTCCTGATGGAGCATCCCTTCCCAGATTCCTTGTAGCCTCTCTTCTGATACTGGAAGGCTGCTGTGAGGTCTCCAACCTTCTCTTCTCAGATTGTTCATTCATCAGGAGTGCCAGGAAGTGTTTTTGCCCAGCCACAGCCTGCAAACCAATTTTGGGAGCACTGCTGGCATACTCTGAAGAGCCTCGAGCACCGGGAAGCACAGCCTGGGAATCTTACTGGGGACTTCCCAGCACAGAAATCTCCTTGTTGCTGACAGAGTCTCAAGTTTGTGTCCTCTGGCCCATGGCATCAACACAGAAATGTGTTTGATTAATGTGGAAGGATACAGATTAACTGGAGAAAAGCTTTTCTTCAGTTCTAGGTTGGCTGCCTTACTCTGACACTAAATAATATCAAAGCTAAGCTTGAAAACAAGGGCTGGGAGATAAACAAAGGAGTACAGCTTGATCCCTTTGCAAAATACACCCCCATGAATCAACCTTTTCTGCTGGGGAAGCCCTGTCTCCATCCAGCTCACAGGTTTTTTATTTTTCTGACAACCAGGAGGCCTTGTTAACAATGCACATGCACAGAAAGCCAAAGCTCCGTGGATTTTACCCCTCAAATCACAGGCTGCTGTTACCCTGGGCCTCCCTCTCCCATGCAATGGACATTCTTCTAATAAAGTGGATTTTTGTTTGTGTTTAGGTTGCATTCAGCCACAGTGGGAACAAGGTGCTGTCAGCAATAGGAATACTTGTGTCAGAATGAGGTAGATGTTTTTCTCCATGAGTGTTTAATTCAAAATAAGGACATTTTCAAGGACAATTTCAATATGCCACAATGTAAATTGCATATATTTCTGTCTGTATAGCTCTACAAAATTCATTTCAAAGCTCCTCCTTAGGCAAACAAGATGGAAAGGCTGTAGATGGTCAGAATTCCAAACAGCTTTGTGTACCAACAGCACATGGCCGACCCCGCACTTGTTCTGACAGACTGGCTGAAAATGCCACCAGCAGTACAAAAGCTGGCATGAGTTAAGGAGGTGCCAAATGCCAAATGTGCAAAACAACTTTTCCTTCCTGAGTTCAGGTTTCAAATGCCTCAGTTTTGTTGCACAGAGTGTCACTGGAAGGGATTCTAAGCAGGAGCTTCTTTCAAGAGCACCTGCGTCGGTTCATACCAAAGATTAACATGAGACACACTGAATAATTCAGAATTCTCTGAGTGGGTAGAAAGAAGAGTACACTGAAAATAACTTGTTTTTCTGGAAGAAGTTTGCCTTTTTGTAAGAGAAAAAAAAATAATAAGTTTGAACTTTTTTATAACGAAATATAAAATTTCAGACAAAATATTTCATTAATGTTAGATATGGTTCATGAGCTGGATCTGCTCTGCTGAGAAGTTGCTTTGTTAAAGCATTTCCCATGGTCATTATCAACCCTATCCCTGAGGAAAAAACACTGTTCAAACTGAATTCCAGCAGCCACCATTGCTGTGACACAACTCGGCCCACAAGAAGAACAGAGACATAAAACATTCAAGCAACTCTTCAGAGTCAAGAGTTTCAAATCTACATTTTTCAGCTTAAGATTTTTGAATTTCAGGTTTTTTTAAAAAGGAATTTTTTGGAACATGGGGGATGGAGTTTTATTTTGAAATGGAACATCGGATTTAAGGCAAATAGATCTTATAAAATAAGGTATTGAAATGGAGAATGTCATTTCTGATCCAAAGAGAGTTTTGTTAGAAACTTTGAAGCAGCCATATGAAAACTTGCCTTGATTTTATTACAGAATAGGAATGGAAAAATGTTGTTGATCTGAAAGCTCAAGATGATCAGCTGTACATAAAATACATTAAAAAGTGTACATATTGAATTAACCCTTATTATTATTACTATTCACTACTTTTTCTGAAATAATAAATACCTTGCATTTCCAGTCCTTGATCTTGCTGTAACATAACATTCCTGTCTGACAGGAGTTTTGCTGATTTCCTTGGGACCCAAAATGTGGTTTCTTCTTCCACAGTCCCATCAAACTCATTGTTTTGGAAGTTAAGGCTGTCCTTTTATGTCATTTATATCCATTATTTTGCTGAGATATCACATGCTGAATTATAAAGGTTGTAATTTTATTTCATTGCATGAAGAAAAGAAAAAAAAATAACTTATAACTTAATCTGAGAGAACTGGTTTTAACTTTTCTCTGTTGCAGGAAGGCATCCAAATGTGTAAAAATGCAACTGCTAGAGAAATATCTTGGAGAAGTACATCCTACACGAGTGTCACATTCCTAATTTTCTTTGGGCTGATCAGATAATCAGTAGGTCTTTGAGGTCGCACCTAGGGGAGAGCAGAAACAGTTACAGAACTAACAGAGATCCTAGAAAAGCAGTCCCACCACGGGTCTCAGGAGGTTACCTGCCAACCCCTCACCCCAGAGCATTACAGCAAAATGAAATCTATCACTGGCAACCCACTCAACATCCAAAGGAAAGCACGAGAAGCAGAATGAAACCAAAGTTTCACATGCAACACGCTGCTAGCAGCTCTGGGAATTCATGAGCTGAATTTATGCTGCCTGAGAACTTCTGGTGGCCTCTGCAGTCTGCGTGCTTTTAAGCAAAAGGTGATGCTGGGTGTTTCTCCTCTGGTTATCTTAAAGGAAATACCTGTTAAGCTGTAAAAAACCTGAGCACTTGCTTTCCAAATGCATTAGAAATCGCAGCAATGAGCACACCAGCATTTCCTGTGGCTGGAAGATCACTCTCAGCATCTCAATGTTTATCCAAGGCAGGCTTTTTTTAAACTTCCCAAGACTGGCAGGATTCCACTTCCACTGACTGCAGCCTGTTCTCAAACTGCCCCCGGTGGGATCGGAGCAGGGCAAAGGCTCAGCAGTCTTGGAAAGCTTTTCCCCATCTGAAACAAGTGCAGTGCATCTCCAGTCCTAATTACTTGTGTGCTTTTACAAAACATCACTGGAGAGGAAAAGATGAGGAAAAATTCTCTCTCAAATGCATCCAAGTAACATAAACTTTGGATTTTTAAATGCAGTAGCAACACCTTCTCTCTGCAATTCCTCACCTGGTCTCAAGCCTTGGAAATTAGTGGAAATGTCACTGTTTTTCTCAGTGAAATCTTTTATGAAGTCAAACATGGTTCTCTAATTACTGACCAATCTTCCTGAGGTTTGTTTCTGGAGCATTAATCATGCACAGTCTGTATTGCTCTGGTATTCTTCCAGTATTAAACATCTTCAATAATGCATTTGGTACATATACATTATTGAGTAACACATGGAGGCAAATGTTAGATAACAAATGTGGACAACATGTCTCTGGTATTTAATGAGTCCCAGCACCACAAGGAAAACTGGGGGATAAAATTAACTATCCTAGAAACATTTCACAAGACAGCTGCCTTCTGTTTTAAACACAACTCTCTTTCTCCTCCCTCCCATCCCCTCTTGTTGCTAGAACATGCTGCTGTTTTCTAAATTTACCCTTCTTCACTGTTTATTTTTGCAGAGAGGAGAGGTGCTTTGGGGAGTAACAGGATTGCCTGGCTCTGCTCAAGGACCTTTTCTAAGATCCCTCTGCTGCACTTAATCTCTTGCATCTCAGCCCAAAGACCTCAGTGGTGCTGAGCAGGGAAGCTCTCTACTACCACTCCCCCTAAAATAACACATTTACAAATAGAATAGAAAAAAAATCAGAAAAAAAAGTCAAATGCAAATGCTATGTTTGTGGAAAGCAAATATTCTCAGATATTGTGGTCTGTGAGAATAAAGGATACAGAACCAGTAGCATACTGAGTAACCAGAAAGTTTCACAGGGGGCCCAAGAGCACTGTCTCTAAAACTCCCTGAAATAGGTCAAGTTTTGAATCCCACGTTTAGCAAAATACTGAGGTGAGAATATTTCCCTGAACTTGCTGCAGAAAAATACCCTATTGCACCAGGTTTGCTAAAGATAAAAAGACATTAATCACAAAGTTAATCCAGCAGTGTTGTGGAAAGAGGCAGTTTTGGGGCCATTTGGAGGCAATGCTACAGGAGATTTAGGAGGGGACTGTGCCCCTGTGCCCAGGTGAGAGCCCACCTGCAGAGCTGCCCCAGCCCTGGGCACAGCCCAGGGAGGACGTGGAGCTGCTGGAGAGAGGCCAGAGGAGGCCCCAGGATGAGCAGAGGGCTGGAGCAGCTCTGCTGGGAGGAAAGGCTGCCAGAGCTGGGATTGTTCAGCCTGGCCAGGAGAAGCTTTGGGCTGAGCTCAGGGTGGCCTTGCAGGGCCTGAAGGAGCTGCAGGAAACCTGGAGAGAGACAATTTCCAAGGGCTGCAGGGCCAGGAGGCAGGGAATGGCTTCCCAGTGCCAGAGGGCAGGGCTGGCTGGGATCTTGGGCAGGAATTGTTCCCTGGGAGGGTGGGCAGGCCCTGGCACAGGGTGCCCAGAGCAGCTGTGGCTGCCCCTGGATCCCTGGCAGTGCCCAAGGCCAGGCTGGACATTGGGGCTGGGAGCAGCCTGGGGCAGTGGGAGGTGTCCCTGCCATGGCAGGGGTGGAGCTGGATGAGCTTTAAGATCCCTTCCAGCCCAAACCATTCTGAGATTCTCTGATTTAGGTTTGCACACGATTCTGAACAGCAGGGAGCCAGAGGACAAGCACCAGCTGGATCCCGACTACCCTGTGAGAGCAGGGTGAAAGGATAACCCCAAAAGGCCACTTTTTCTTCAAAAATCTCATTTTCAAGAATGAGCCACCCAACCCCTGTCCTGTCATGGCCCTTCTCCTCACCACCAAAGCAGGAACTGAGCCGAGTTTGCTCCCATGGTGGGGATGATGCCCATGAGGGTTCACCCTTGCCCTGCTGCATCTCTCATAGTTATTTGCTTTAGAATTACTTCTATTTCATGCTTACTGTGCTCCAGCATCAATTAGTAAATAATTTAATGAATTTCAATCAACTCATGCTGTGTGCTGTCCCATTTTCTGGGAAGCTTTCTCTGAAGCAGCAGAGCCTTCCTGAGGTTGCACTTCACTGAAATGGAGGCTGCTGGCTCCTGGTCACTGACCTAAAACTCATTTTGTGATGCTATGGAAAATCTCATGCAACACACTACAAATAATAATGCAGAGGAGCAGGATCACAAAAACCATTTCATATTTATACTCTGAGCTGCTGGAGCTGCTGGAGCTCCTGCTTGGTTTCGATTTCAAAGTTGTTTCCTCTTTAGATTAATTCAGTGCTCTGGTAGTCCTGCCAGTCCTAGTCTGAGGAAAAATGGCTTCATAATTCATTACATCCTACAGATTAAAGGGGAAAAAAACCCCAAACATCTCCAGTGGCTTGCTGCACCAGCACAGCATCATAGGGGCAAGTTTCTGAGGTGTCCCCCCATCAGGAAGGATGCACTAACATGAGCATTTCTTTTCTACAGTTTTAAATCTCTTTGTATTGTCAGTTTGGCATCCAGTTAACCAGGGATATCTGACAGTCACATGCTTCAAAGCCTGCCTGTTGATTTATCACCTGCCCTGAGTGCCTTTTCACCAGGATTACTATAAAAGGATTATTATACTGGGAAAAACTTCACAGACTTTGTTGGTTTGGTTGAGGAAACAGATGCAGCACAGATCTTTTCATCTCTTGCAGCTCTTCAGCCAGACCAAAAGAGAGCTAGCAACACAGGGATGAATCAGAAGGTAAACTGAGTGTGTATCAGCAGGTTGAATCCTTCAGTGGTGCTTTGAATACTGATCTTCAGTCAATGAAAGAAGGATTTCTGCTCTTACAAGCATGTTTCAGTCAGCTCTGCAGCCCGTGTGGTATCAGTGATGTGAATGATGAGCACACATCCAGCCCTGTGAAACAGGACTCTGATCTCAACTCTCATTTGACACATGGCAGCTCCTCAGACATTGATGCTGTGGAAGTGTGTGATAAACTGAAGGCTTGGTATTGAAGGCTAGCCAAAAAAATTCAAGTCTAACTGCATTAGAACAGACTGCTGACATTAATGTGGTAGGAGTACTCCCAATTGTGTCTGCATGCATCACACACCGGGCTAACAAAAACAGAACAAAAAATCAGGGAGGCACAGCTTTCTGGTTCTGAAGGTTATTTCTCCCCCTGCCCTTAGTTTTTAATTTTCATTCCAAATTCATTTCATTTACAGGAAAAACACCCACCCCATAAGTCCTGGATAATAATTTGGATACACTATTACTTTATGTAGCAAACCAGTTCCCTTCCATCAACTTCTTGGCCACTCACCATAATTCCCTGCCCATCAATACAGCCTGGAAATTCCTCCTTGTTTCTTCATGGGTTAATCCCACCCAAATGCTTTCACTCTTCCCCCTCTCCCACAGATATCTGGAAAAAAACCTGCAAACTGCACCTGTGATTTCTCTATCTGTATCATCAGAGAACAATATTTATTGCTCTCTTAATCAAGATATGCTAACCAATGGATATCAGAACATGACATATCTGCAGCACATTTCATCAGCAGGGGTAAAATTGTTTGCTTTCATTGATTTATATTTCTATTTATTGACCTTTTAATTCAATTTCGATAGCTTAATTTTTCTTTCCAACAACCCTCAGAGTCGGAGCAGTTCTATACGGGGCAATAAATGCAGCTGCAATTCATCATTCATTTCCTTCTCGGTAGAAAACCACAACCACAACTAAATAATATTTCCAGTTTATAGAGTGTCATTTGAAGTAGTTAAGAAGAAAAATAGATCCTTCCCCATTAAGGGAGCCATGACTCACTCTGGATTGGAAAGGAGGAGTGAGGCTGTGGAAGCTGTGCTGGAGTCACAGCAGGAATGAATCTGGCCTGTTGGAAATGAGCATTCACACCCTCTTATGGAATGGGCTCCTGATTTATCAGAGACATTTATGGCATATTAAATGGGCTAATTATGGAGCCTGTCTAGGAAATTGTCCAATCCTGCCAGGTGCTCAGTCCTTAGAGCTCCTTCTGTGGCAGCTTGGAAAACGGAGATCTTTGGAGGTGGCACTCAGGACCTGGCAGAACTGGCCCTGTGGCCCTTGTTCAGGCACAACTGTCTGGGGGGCTGCCCCAAAATCTGCAAAATGCTGGGCAGGGGATCCCCCTCACTGTGCTCAGGTTTTGGAAGGAGCACTGTGGGTCAGGGAATGAGGAACTGTTCCCTCAGCAGGATGTTGCTCCCTAAAACCCATTTTTCTGGCAGCTCAGCCCTGGTACTGGGAGCAAGGATCACACTTCTCCCGTCTCTGACAGGACCTACATCTGCAATTAAACAGAAGCCTGCACCTCTGCTCTCAATTTGACCTTTTCTCAGTTAATATAATCACAATTAAGACCTTCCAGCACCTCTGACTGATGCTTCTGGCCTCCTCTTCCAGTAGCTGGTAATTTTTCCCTCAGCTCAATAATTTACTTTATTACTCATCATTTTTTAAATGTCTCGCGCACACCTTTGATTTTTGTCCCTTCTTCTTTGCCAAACCTTTTGTTGAGGTTGTGAATTGATCAGTGCAATTATTGGGGAGCATTTATCTTCTGTGGACATTTTGCATTAGTTTCTGATTCAAAGAGTTTGAATGGCCAAAAGCTGAGCTCAGTGTTTTTTCTGTTGTCACCCTTTACAACAACACACACCAGGGATTTCAGGTTTGTACCCAGCTGGCTCCATGGGTAACAAATCTTGAGGAAGGAAAATCCGTGATATGAAGTCTCCCTGAATCTCCCAAATCCTTTAAAATTGTAACTTTTTTACATATGGAACAGAAGAGATCAAATTTGAAGCCATTACCCTCAGAGACACGGGAATAGCTAAGGTTTTAGGTCTTCAAGCTGCAGTTTTTCTATCAGTAGATGGACTTCCTGCTCCTCAGGGAGGACTTGGATTTTGCCTCCTTCTTCTTGACCTCTAAAAGAGCACTGCAAGGACTTCTGCACATGTTTCCTGATTATCCAGGGAGAAAGAAGCAATTTTCTGGAGTCCACCCCTTCATGACCTGCTTCACTACGGAAAAAATTCTCAGGATAACTTCTTTACCTCCTGGGGTTTTTTTTTACCCCCTATTTCTCACTATAAAGTCCTGAAGAATAAACATGAAAAGGCTTTGGGAATGTTTCCCATATTCAGGCAGGGAAAGCCAACTGAGAAACACAACTGCAGTGGCAGAAAGGCAGGAGGTTTCTGAGGAAATTGTTTGATTCAGCACTAACCTGCAAACATCCAAATGAGTTAATATCTGATTTCTCCTACTTGACAAGAAATATAATGAGAGAGCACTACAATGCTTATTAGGCAATATATTGGCATCAGTGGTGATTAAACTTTATTAGAATATATCCAGGAATACCTTTTGTGAGAAAACTTGTATTATGCAGCTAACAGGGAAGGTTATGAATGTAAAAGGAAAACCCTTTTGTCTGGGAAATCTTTACCATATGTTTGAATATATTGCCATAAAATTAATTAATGGACTGCAAATCCACAATTTAAGGTAAACTTTCAGCAGCCTTTGATCAGTTCCTGCATACACAAGATGTGGCCATCACAATATACTGAGAAGCCCTGTTCAAACAGAAGTTTGTCTTCACCAAACCATTTTTAGATTGCTGAATATTCCTCTATGCTGTGGTTTAGCATAGCTTGGTTTTTAGTTCAGGAGAAATGTGAACTAAACCACTACACTCTAACATAGGGAAAATAGTTCTAAATCTTTTTTACCTCTAGATTCCCTCTTGGTATTTTCCAAGAATGTGTGTGCAGCTATTTGATGCAGGTAGAAGCCACTGAGTTTTTATATTGTCCGGAGACAACTGGTTTAAAAACCATAACTACTTTAATTTTAGGCTATGTGCCTGTGATGGATTCAGTGTTTCCCTGGCCACCTGAACTCCTAGGCCACCTAACCCAGGGTTTCATGTGGAGGGCTGCACCTTTCATGTCTCAGTTCGAATCAGGACAGAGAACTCAGTCTCCTGATGGTCCCCACTCAAAACTTTATTGTTCTCACCGTGGATGGAGCTGCCTAAGAACATGCAAATTCGATGCCTTTCAGATGTCACTAAATGGCTTAATGCTACCCCAGTGCCCATGAACCATCAGTGAGCACCCAGCCACCAGGAAATGGCCAAATGAATCCCAGAATCACCAAATCCCACAGTCCTCAAGGTTGGCAGAGACCTTCAAGACCATCCAGTCCCATCATCACACCAACACCACCATCATCACTCCTAAGCCACATCCCCAAGAGCCACATGCAGATGCCTCCTGGAGTCAATATCCTGCCCTGCAATGTGTCCAAGGGGCTCAGCACAACCTTTGCTGGTTGTCAGAGCAGGCAGCATGTGCCTTGTGCATGGAAGCACAGCCAGTGCCCCACCATCCTGTTCAGAAGCATTCCAAACACTGTCTGAAAGTGCAGCTTGGGGTTACAGAGCCATGCTGAAGCCTCCACTGCTTTGTGCAGACTTTTCAGCTTTGCTTGAACTGTATTTTGTTTGACAAGAAATTAATGTCAACCATCATAACTACCAGGCACAAATGCATCAGTGTCATTGCTGTTATTCTTTACGGGTACTATGTGATCATTGTTTTAATTGTTGATTGAGTGCTTCCTAAATTTCACTGTGTGCCAAAAGAAGTTGACACACTCTGCTATGATTTATGTGCAATGTCATCCCCAAGACAGATTTCTGCACTGTACATGTTGAAGCAGCTCTTCAGCAATAAATGAGTTATCACTGTGTTGAGGAGGGAACTCAGTACCACATCACTGCCACGTCCTCAAGAGAATATTGGCAAAAACCTTCCTGAGGTGCTAAATGGTTTTTACAAAAAATATGGCATAAATTAAGATTCACATTGCTCTTGAGCTGGAAGCTAAGAGAGAGCAACATCAGCCTGCAAGAACGAGGCCACTGAGAATGGAACTGGTGGAGGAATAAACACTGAGCTCTTCTTTTTACATTTTAGCCACAAGGAAAAGGAGCAAAGCTTGGGGGGGCACTGGGTGTTGGGTGTGTGCTTTCCCTCACGGCTCTTACTGCTGAGATACCAAAGGTTTCAAGGTCAATGTAAAGTTCCTGATTGAAGCAACTTCTGCAATATTGGAAAATACAGTCAAGAAATGATCCAGAGAAAATGCACATTTATTTACTCTCCCTACACTGGATTTTCCTTGCAAAGGAACCTCAAACCTTCACAGTGCCTCCATCTTATATCCAAATCTCCTTCAGTCTGAAAGGAAATACAGTCAAGAATGCTGAAGGGACATTCCACTTACCTAATTACAGCTCTAATTGACTTCTAATTATCTCCTTCCACCAAAAATTTCTGTTTGACTATAGCACAATACATACTGTGTGAAAAACAAAAAAAAAGTCGAGATATTCAAGATATCAGCATTACCTTTGGCACAGAACTGATGTGCAAATTGTCATCAGGGCCAGCAAACTTTGAAAACATTGGGGGAAGGGAGGCAAGTCCTGCAACAAGAATATAAAAGATTACTGTTTTTCAGTGTCCATTATGGCATGAACCACAAGGAATTCAGGAATGGATAACAGGATTTATTATTGTGAGCCAAACCATGGCTAATTTTTTGGGCTAACATAGCCAGTTTTTTTTTATTGAGGAGTCTGCAGGGGTGGCTTCTGTGAGATGACACCAGAAGCTGCCCCCAAGTCAGACAGAGGCAGTTCCAGGTGGCTCCAGGAGGGTCCTGCCTGAGCTGTGACTGTGGTGGCACCTCTGCCATAATGTATTTAAGGAAAGGTAAAGAAAACAACACACCTGGGAAAGAGGAGTGAGAAAGTATGAGGGAAACAGTCCTGGAGACACTCAGGTCAGTGGAGAAGGGAGGTGACCAGCCAAGGTCAACCCAGAACACAAACAATTATGAAACACACCAATCTAGGACTCTGCAGAATCAATTTGTCCAGGTTCACTTAATTTTCCTTTAATATTTTTATAACTCCTTCATTTTATAATGCCACATACTCTGGAAGTCTTTCCCCTGTGCTTATTTCTTCACCACTTGTTTGTCAGAGAGGAAAGTACGTGTGCCTGGATTATAGACTCTGCACAATAATTTGATGTCATTAAGTGTTTGATTAAATGTTTTGAGAATAATGTGGTTATAAATGCAAGTGGCAAGTAATGATTTGGTGGAGATTTACATTTGCTTTTGAAGAGTCTTTGTGCTTAAGGACAAGAATTTATAATGCCTTAGTCATTTATCAGTAAAATAATAGTTCACTAACTGCCTTTATTATTAATTTTTTTTGGTTTCTTTTGGGTGTTTTGTTGGGGTTTTTTTTTGGGGAGGGGGCAGAGTTGGGGGGTTTTTTTTGGTAGTGGTAGATTTTCTTTTGTTTTCACAGACCAACTGCAAAATATTGCCTAAATTGCTGCTTGTATGAAAATCCAGTCCTCCTACATCTGGCCCCAGAAGACAATTGGAAGAACAAAGGCATTTAAAAAAACAAACTCAGGACTTAATCTAAATTCGATTGCAAAGAACTTGAATGTTTTCTCAATATTTTTGGGGGACTTTCCTCTAAAAAATCAAAAATGTTCTGGAGAGGTCCAGATGAAGCACAAGTCCTTCACTAAATATTGTGAAACCTCGTAATTTTAATTGCTTGTTGTCCAAAAGGCCCATGTTGAGAAGCAATTTGACAACATGTGATTCACCAGCTTCGACTCACTTGGGCTTTGTTCTGTATTCCACAATTCCTCTGGAATGTATCCCAAATTTTCACTGCCACTCCTCTGCCTGTTTTCCACATCATCATCTTTCTTCTTCTCAGCTGAAACTTTTCTAGAAAACAAAAAGGTGTCATGACAAGTTCACCATGATGGGAGAACTCTTGCAGAGAAAAAAGTGCATGTCTTACTTCCCAAAAGAATAGGTGCAAAACATATCTGGACCTCCCAAGCAATGAGCTGGCACAAATCCTGTTCCATGTAAGTATTGTCCATGGAATTCTGTTTGGAAAGCTTTCATCAGCTGCAGTATCAGAAAACACAAAATAAAGCAACCTTCAAAGAGTGAGGACTCTGTTCCAGATCACAGGTTTTGCAGAAAATTAATTTTGATCTCTGATTCTGAATTGCAGGATATTTAGGGGCCTGATAATGGAACACCAGTCAGGTCACTTATGACAGCTCATCATTTTGGTGCCCAGTTGCAAAAACAAAGCATGTCCTCTCACATCCCCCCAGTCAGCTCCCAAGTGATTTGTCTGTACACTCCAGAGTTAATCTCTCACTCTGAAATTCACTCTACCCACGAGAGAAATTCCTTAGTTAAAGTGACATATCTCTGAATTTGCAGAACGGTGCCCTCACAGCTGCACAGGGAGAGAATGGTGCTTTTTTACCCAAAACTCTGATGCTGGAAGAGATGCTACTCTTGATCTCTTGCTACCACGGGCCCCTCTCCAAGATAGTCCCAGGTCCACCTCTGCTTAGGTTTGAGGTGTGGCAAGAACAAATCAACTGTGGCAAACCAGGAATTTTCAGTGGGAAAGGGTGTGTTAGCGAGGTCTGTAGAAACTGCTGTGTCCTTGTACAAAAGTTGTAGTGAGGGCTGGGCTCTACTCCCAGGGAACAGGGACAGGAGGAGAGGGAACGGCCTCAGCCTGGGCCAGGGGAGGCTCAGGGTGGGCACCAGCAGGAATTTCCCCCTGGAAAGGGAGGTCAGGCCTTGGCAAGAGCTGCCCAGGGAGGTTTGGAGTGCCCATCCCTGGAGGTGTCCCAGGAAGGGCTGGAGGTGGCACTCAGTGCTCTGGGCTGGGGACAAGGTGGGCATGGGGCACAGCTGGGACTGCATGGGCTGGGAGGGCTTTTCCAACCTCAATGATTCCATTTCTGTAATTCTACTTTTTTTTATGTTTAGTAGGAACCACTTTGCAGGCCCACAAAGCATCAGAGGGGTGTTACTAATGCACACACAAATCTGGTGAGTCAGCCATCAACTGTGGGGCTTTTTCAGGAGATAAACAGGTTAGATACCACTAAGAAACCTGCCACGGTTGCTAGAAGACAAAAGCAATTGTTTGGGGCTACCACTCCCACACATTACATGACACTGTGCAGTCTCTTTTATCCAATCCTTAGATCCCAACAGTCTCAGTGGAATAGCCAAATAAAAAGCAGCTATGAAAAAAAAAAAGGTGTGGGAGGTACAGGAAGATAGCCAGCCAAGTTAAAAATAAAGGTGGGAAATAAACCAGTGTGTGTTTGGTCTCACTACTCCTTTGCTACTACAGCAATGCAGCTTCCAAAATCTGGACAAGCATCGCTCTTTTTACGGCAGGGAGGTTCCCCCCAAGGAAAAAAAAAACACTGAGCCTACAAAATCTGTGATTTTTAATAAACCTTGTGAGTTCAGGGCCATTGTTTAGATATGCTAAAACTCTGCAAAGCTGTCAGCACTGAGTCTCCAAGCCCAACCTGAGCATCAGAGCCTCACCTTATCCCAGTTTTCCTACCTTTAAAGTATAAGCAAGGTGTGTGAAGTCAGTGAGACAGCTCATGTTTAAAGTTAATGGAGAATTAGTAACTATATTGTACTGAGAGCTAAAAATACTCATTCTGCCATGAAGGTAGAATTGTATCTCCCCAGACCAGATGCAAAAACATAGAGGCAAAGGAAAGTTATGCCCTATTCTCAACCTATTCAGGTTGTTTGAAAGAAAGCACTCCAGATCCACAACAGCAAGGCAGGAGCTGGGAAGGACATGGACCTGAATGTCCCAGACCCCACTGCTGGGAAGGTCCTTCCCTGCATTTCAGCTGGTTTTTCCTTAGTAGGGTTGTTCTTTGTGGAAGTTTTTGGGATTCTGAACCAAGTCAGAATCCAAGCAATCCCTGCTGATTTAGTCCTGCCCTATTTATATAGCTGCACTTGGCAAAATGATGACTTTAGCCCTACAAAGTAAGAAATCATGTGGAAGTTTACATGTATGGCATGGCTTAAGAAGCATCATTTCCTTGGGAGAAAACAGAGGGTATCTAATTTCCTTATTTTGTTTCCTATCAATAAAGTGCTCTACAAATGGAAATCTGTCAACAGACCTCCACAAACTTTCCCCACAAGTGGCTGCTAATGAAACTGGGAATTACTAATGTGCCAGGCAACGGGCTGGAACATTTTGTAAACTCATTAAGGGATGGGGAGTTAAAAGCCCCACAAGCGTAGGCAGAGGATGAATTTATAGTGCTGCCTAAACAGAAATAATAATATAAATAACTCCACTGCCATAGCTATCACAGCCACAGAGGTGCTGATAAAAAGGATCTTAATGCCAAGAGCCACAAGTTTTTGATTTCTAAAGTTTTCCAGCTCAGTGCAATCCCGGTCCAATGGCTTTGTACTGAAACACATCCGACAATTACTGGATGAGGTGCCGATACCCATAAACAGTGCAGCTTTATTAATTTTTTTATAGAATTAATAATAGCTTGGGCTGGAAGAAACCTTAAAGGTCACCTCGCTCCAAGCCCCTGCCATGGGCAGGGACACCTTCCACTACCCCAGGGTCCTCCAGAACCCAGTGTCCAGCCTGGCTTTGAACACTTCCAGCCACAGAGAGTCCACAACCTCTCCGGGCAAGCTGTGCCAATGCCTCACCAGCTTCCCAGTCAAGAATGTCTTCCCTGCCCGCTAAACGCCTTTTTTACCGGTTTTTCCAGCCTTAGAGGAGCGGGGCAGCCGGTGGGATGTGCCTGCCCCGCTCCCCGGCTCCCAGCGCCAGCCGCGCTGCCGGTCTGGCAGTGACATCCTGTGGCGGCGGCGGCAATCGCCCGGCGGGCTCTGCTCGCCAGCCATCCTCCCCTGCCTTCCCCGGGACACCCGGGGGAACAGCCGGCTCCGAGAGATTCGCTCTGTCTTTGAGGTTTAACAGAGCGTCTGCTCAGCTTGTCACCTCTGCGCTGGATCCATCGGCGAGGCGGCCCTTGGGGGGTTTTGATGGGGTTTTCCCCATTGCGGGGTCAGCGCTCACAGGCTGCGGCGAGCTCTGGCCCTCGCCTTCCATCCCCAAGGTCAGTCCCCTCCCCTGGATGCTGTCCCCCATCCCTCTGCTGTCCCCACAAGCTCACACAGCCCGGCAGCACCGGGAAGTTATGGGATGATGGATGCCAGGACAAGGAGACTGGCACGTCCCTTTTGCCACCCTGCAGCAGCCTCGAAAAGTCAAGGGAACACAAAAAGTTTTCCCACATCATCTGACTTACCTTATTTCATTTTGATAAGTAGATTCTGAGAAAGAAAAAAAAAATAAAAAAAAAAAGGTGTTTAAAATGCAGGAAACTAAAACACAAAACTTCTGTAAGTTCTCTCAGAGCATGCCCTGAGTTCAGCTACCCCAGGAGCATCTCTCCACCCTGCTTACAAAATTGGGCAGCCCTGTAGAGCAGCTTACATGGAAACTGGAATTAGGCACACAGCACTGAAAATATTCTTTAATATTCTTAATAAAGAGCCATTAAATGTCCTTAAAAGGGAATGTACTCCCAAAAAACATGACTGCCTGATCGTTAATGGGAAGGGCTGACGCTGATTGCTCCAGAATCAATTTATGAGAGTAGCAGGATGGAGATATTAAGGAGCATCTAAAACAGGTCATAGTTAAGAGCAGGATCTGCCTGCTCACTCTTCTGCTTGCAGGTCTTTGCACAGCATCAGAGCTGACACAAGTAGATTTAGGTCTAATCAAAGATATTTTTTAATGTACAGACCAACTGTGAAGGTCCACTCACCTCTCCTCTTTAGGCAGCAGCGCACAGCAACCACAATAATAACGATCAGGAGAACAATACCAAGAAATGAAAGCACAACTGCAAGTACAATAACCCACGTGCTCCTGTTGTCTTCACTGTAATCATTTTCTGTTAAATCAAATGGAGAAACATTGGACTATCAGAGCCTCAAAACATCCTTTCCAGATTATTTACCTTTTCCACGACATGCTATTAAGTGCTTGGTGAATATTTAACAAGGAGTCTGTGTTTTCCAAATGACAGACTCTGTATTCATGGATGGCACCCAAGAATTTAAAATATTCCCCAATTCAAATCCTTTATTGCAGTTGTAACTTTTCCCACTGCTAGTTCTCCTCTGAAAAACACAGGGTCGCAATCTTCTAGCTTAACTCTATTTTATAATTATGCCAGGCCTCCCAGAATCCTTTGGAGACATTTGGGGAGAGGTGTTAAAATTCAGGTGTCCATACTGCAGATATTGAGTGTCTTGCCTGGCTGCTCTTGTCAGTGGAGAGAAAACAGGTATTTTGGGTCACAATTAATTTGACCAAATGTGTATTTGTCCCTTTCAATAAGCTGAACTGCTCTGAAAAAAGTCCATTTCTCCCCTAGAGCAACAGTTGTAAGTGATTAACAAACTTGGTGATTTCTAGCCTGGAAATACGATTTTCTAATCAACTCTGTCTTGGGATTTCTCTCAATGATTTCAATAAGTGTTTGATTTTGGGATGTGCTTGGTGGGACATCTGTTCCCCACTTAAGGGCCCCAAAGAGCAAAACTTGTGAGAAACACACAGCTACTGAGCCACTTTCTCTACAGCATTCTCACATTTAACTTATTCCTCCATCTTTACTGTCATCTAAAGGGTTAAATGAGGGGATTTAAGGATAATTCCGTGTCTTGCTGAAATTGGTTGCTATGACCAAACAGGGCTCCCACGTGCACAGAATGTTAAAAATATCTTGCTTTTAGACTTGTAGAATCATGGAATGATTTGGGTTGGGAGGGACCTCAAAGATCACTCAGTTCCAGCCCCTGCCATGGGCAGGGACACCTCCCACTATCCCAGGTTGATCCAAACCCTGTCCAGCCTGGCACTTCCAGGGATGGGTAACATTTCTCAGGCACTGGATGTACAAGGAAGATGACAGCTCTGATTTCCATGTCATCCTGCCCCTTGGTTGGACCAAATATTCCAGAAGCACTGACAGTTTGGCTACCCCCTGGAAAGCAGCCCCAAAACACTTTTGGCAGTTGTTTAGAAACAATCTTCCAACCTAAATTACAGGTGTGAGACACATCCAAATTTGGCACAACTCTGTCCCATGGGTTTATGAATGTCTTTTCCTCATTAGAGGTCCCAACTAACAGCTCCATGGCCACAGTTGGCTGGCAGCCTCTGGGAAAGGTACAACAGGAGAGAGGGTGACTGGGAGCTGCTCAAGGTCAGGGCAATTCCCCTGATGTGGGAACCAGCTTTACCTATGGCAGACAATAAACTAAATCCTGCCTCTATCTACAAATTTTCCTGGGTGTGTGTTTGGGGTTTGGAGGTTTCAGACTGCAAAGATTCAGTACCAAAGCCTCCTACAAAGCTTGAACCTCTGCCAGGAAACTGCATTCTCCAAAGCTCAGGTCGTTATCCTTAAGCAGTTTGTTCCAGTCTTCTCTAATTCTAATGCTCAATCAGCATGTTTACAATGTCTTCTATTAGGAAAAAAACAAGCACACAGTAACCCAAAAATCAGCAGTAAATCCTGTAGGCTGCCATAAGTTGATGATAAACTTGTTCCTAGTATTTTTATCTAGAAGCACTGCAGCACATATCTACATTTTAGCATATTTTCTTCCATTGAGATGCCACAGGGATTTCAAGATGATTAAAATATGAAAGACAGCTAAATAGCTAGAGGGGAAAGCTTAACCCTAGTGAGAAGGGAGGAGTTAAACACACCTGCACTGGCCCATTCCTGCAGGCTGGCTGCCACACCAAGGTATCTCACTCCCTGTCAGGGCTGGGTTATGTGCCACGAGATTTATGAAGCTGAAGCCAGAAGGACAGGGTACAACACAGACATTTCCCAGCACATCAGCATTTCAGTGTCTGCAGTTTTGGAGGATGCAGAAAGAAACTGGAGCTGGGACCAGCAGGTATTGATGAGGAGCTGCCAGGTGAACACACAAGCAGGGCTGCAAGGGAGGGGCACTAAATCCAAACCAAGTTACATGAAGTGTTTAGTGTGGACAGAGCCACTTCCTCATTCCACAGGGCCCATCCTCTGCTGCTATCCTGACCTCTGGCTCCTCCCAAAGTTGTCCAAACATTTACTTTTACAAAGTGTCTGCAGAAAAGGGGATTTTCCCTGGCAGGTGCTGGTGACCAGTGAGGAATGAGAGACTGGAAGAACCTGCATGTGGCTTCTTGGACACTTTGAAGCTTTCTGGCCGAGTTCAAAAGCAAAGAAGTCCAGGCTCGTGGGAGACTCTCAGTCCTCATCTTCTGCAGGTGAAGGGCCCCAGGAGTTCAACACCAAAGCCAAAGATGGCTTGGACCCAGCTAAGGGACTCCACCATGGATCCCATTCCCAGTCCCAGCTCTGTGAATGCATCTCCTGGGATAACTGTGTAGGATTCCCACATTTCGAGCTCAGCCAAACCCCACTGTGGGTGAGGGAACTCTGCAGGAAGAGCGAGTGACATAAAAATGCATCCCTTTTTAAGGAAAGATTGCCCCAGAGGTGCAGGAAGGTCGGACATTCCCTCACCAGGAGCTGGCTGGCTGGAGAGGGCTCACATTTTTTCATAGTTCTTGTGTTGCTTGAGAGGAACAAGGAGGAATTTGATTCTCCAGGCTTTTAGGTGAAGGGAAGAAATGATATTGCAGTAGTTTTTGGGAAGGATTTTTTTACATGTTTGAAGCTGGTTCTTTCTCAACAGCCAACTATGGCTGAACCTGTACATGAAAATTGGGACAGCTCTGAGATTCTGAGTGTGATACATACATTATATACCTTCCTCTGTCATGAATGCCATACTTTTATTTCATTCTGATCATTTAAAGACTTCAGATTCTCCTATCCTGTCAAATTTTGAGTGCCTGCTGCTGCTGCACAATGGTATTTCCAAAGATAAATGAATGATGGTCCTATACAATCACTAATTATACACTAATAGTGCTTCATGACATCTGTTTTTCTCCTCTTCTGATTTGCAGTGAGTAGCTATGGAAACATCACAAATGAGTAGGCAGGGGAATTTATTAATTTCCTCAGGATAGTCCTATTTTGCTTAGTCAGTAATTAAGATCAATGTGACTACAAAAGGCCATATTAGGAGTGGTAAAATGACCTTTTCCAACTGCATTACCAAGCAAGCACTTCTGAAAAAGGCCTGCTAATAATGATTCATACTGAAAATAAAGGGCACAGCTACTCAATCTTCCCAGTTGTTTGTGTGTCAAAATGTCTACCAAACCCCTCATTGATACCCTGTAAGGATGTTTTGTATGTGCCATGTTCACCCATTGCTGAAGGAGAATCAGTTCATCAGGAGAAGCTGTCAGCATGATTACAACCTTGGCGAAAATATTTAGAGTTCTCAAAGGCCTTGCTAACTGCTCTGGAGAGATTTGCATGAAATCCAGGCTTGGATTGAAGCAACTTTTAATTTCCTTAAGTAAAAGTCAGTAAAAAGCAACCTAATGCACTGCCCCAAAAATTCCTTATCTGTTAGTACAGAATTTATTCCTGTGTGCAGGAACTGAGAGGGAGTTTTTTCCCAAGTCAGAGGTAAAACTGGTATTGGATATTAGGGAGAACAATTTCACATGAGGGTTTAGCTTTGTAAGAAATTAAGTTAATATGGCAGGCATGGTCTGATCAAGGATATTTAAGATCCAAATTCCTTAGGTGTTTTCTTGGTCAAGGAGCACAGGCTGGCTTTCCTAGCAGTGAATCCACAGGAGTCAAAGGCAGATTATTTGTCAGAGGCTTTGTTTGTCTTGCTCAGTCCTCCACTGGGCTTCATGGTTCATTAGACTGGTACCAGTGCATTTAACCCTACCTATACATCAGCCTGGGACTCCTGGCTCTGTATTCCACCTGTGCACACCCCAGAGGATTTCATTTGCAAATAAAAAACTTTCTAAACAAAACGAATCAGAACAAAAGGCACAGCTCTGAGTACAGGCGGTACAGTACGGGAAAAGTACAACAAACATTCACTTACCCGCTGCAGAGTTGTCAAAAATAAGAGTTACAGTTGCATTCTGAGGGCTGGGGAGTGCTTCTATGTCAGCTAAACAAACCAAAACCTCAGTGTCCGTCGGAGTCAGAGTTAAGGTGCTCAGGGCATTGTGGAGGCCATTAGATCCTGGACTTTGCTGGTTAACATAGCTCGACTTATCAAGGAAAGAGTCATTTGTCATCCAGGTAATGTCTGGAGCTGGAGCCCATCCTAAGGCTTCGCAAACAATCTCAATTGTTTGGTTCTCTTTTACTGTTAAGGTGCTATTTTTGATGAGTAAAGATCCATTAACTGTGGGAGGGAAAAGATGTTTTTGTTCCTTCAGAATGTTTCATGGCATTGCTTTCCTGCTGGTGGTTTTAAATCTTATCTCGCTACCCAGAAATAGCCATGCCGTGAGATAAGGAGTGGAAAACAACCATTATTACCACAGATATACCACATGCATGATGGAAACGTGCAGTTATTTCAACTGCATGGGCCCATTACCCAATATGTCTAGAGCACAAGTCTCAATTTTATGTACTTTTCCAATAAAAAGCAGGAAATTGTACTTTTTAGCCATCTTGACACATTTCCAGCTGAAGGAAATATGAAACCTGGACATAATGAAATAACAGTGTTTCTCTCTAAGTTTTAAATATGCTCAGGTCATATAAGAAAAGGTTTACAGGTAGGTGATGAGATGTTATCACTGCACCAAGCACCTCCTTGACAAATGGGTAGTGCCTGGTGGTGAGATCCTGCTTACCTGGCTGGAGTTTGATAAGGAATAAGAGATGAAACAGGAAAAAACAGGGGCAGTTATAACCTTTGTTATTGGCCCTGTGAGTGTGACTCTAAAACCTGCTAGGACAGTAAAATTAAGCTGAGGAGGGCAGAAGGCAAAGCATGGTAAAAGAGAGCATGCACTCCTTCCCAGGGATACTTTGAGCTATTCCTCAGAGGATTCCTTTAAGTGCAGCACAATAAAACAGCTTTTTGCTGGTGGCTATACACACCTTGAACAGAGAGAAAGGCAAAGTTGTTCTCGCTGGGTTGCTGGATGCTGCACTCAATCCTCCCAGAGTCACTCAGCTGGGTGTTGTGGATGATCAGCTCCGAGGTAAACTCATCACCACTGGTGTAGTTCTGGGAGGTGAAGCGCTCAGTGGTTTCTACAGAGCCCTGGGAGCTGATGACAGTGAGGACAGGGCTGCCCTTGGACAGCCAGATGAGGACTTTCCACCCTGCAGACACTGTGCAGTTGAACCGGGCCTCTGAGCCAGCCAGGACTGTGGCGTTGTCAGGGCCTTTGGTGATGGAGTAACAAAAGCCCAGACCTGCAAGGGAGCAAAAAATCAGTCCATAAACACGTATACAGCACCAACAGAGGTGGCTGTGTAGTGTAAAACATCTTAACCACTTCAGAGATGGAGCTGTGCTATCTCATCTTTCAGATCCTGCTTAGATTAAGTAGTTTTCTTTAATTATTTCATCTCTCCTTCTCCCAGTCCAAAATCAGCTGTTTCTCTTCAGTAATTCCCTGACTACCATTTTGCTGGCAGAAAAAATTTCCACTTTTAAATAGGAAAATATATGAGTTGCTTAGACTTTAAATAATTAAAGGAGTGTGTAACTGGTCCCTTTTCCATATTTTGGATTGCCACTGATTTTTTACAGCCCCATCATTTATCCTTCTGTGCTCTTTCCCCTATTCCTCAATCATACATCACATATACATTGTGATGTATTTCTACTAAAGCCTTTGTCAGGCTTTCTGTTAACCAGAGGTCCTGTAACTCATTCGTTTTAATTCCTTGAAAGGTAGTGTGAATTTTGGCTAATACTTTTCAGAGCTGAATGCTCCTAACAAAGTCATTCTCTTTTCTTTTCCTCCTCCTGGACCCAGGGCCTCCTAATGCCAACTCCACCAATTGCACAGAGCCTCATCCAGGAATATTTTGAGTCCAAGGATGGACATTTCACTCTCTGCAGACCAAACAGTCCTGACAGGAGGATCAGCCTCACCAGTGAGCTTGTCACGACTTCCTGGGGAACATTCCTGCTGATGGAGCATCAGGACTGCCCCAATGCTTCCAGCTGAACTCTGCACAATGACAGCAATCAGACACCACAGTTCAAGGCAGCCTAATTAAAACCCCATGCCTGCAAATCTGGCCTGAGAATAAGTGTTCAGTTATGTTTCAGAGAAAGGAAGTCTGAAATGATCATCCTCCCTTGCTAAGAGTATTCAGGACAATGAAGTCATTTTTAAAGGTTTCGTTCACACCAAGTTTGTTAGGTAGTTTATTCATTAATGGATTAGCTATAAATTATTGAAAAAAAAATTATTTGCTTTCAGTAAGCAGCTGATGTGAGAAAGGAAGGACATGCTGTATTATTCACACAACAGGGGTGTTTGATGGTTGTAGAAATGGAACCAGAGCCCAGTCTCTGTGATGACACTGCAACCAGTGCCTCAGTGAGCTGCACCCAGGACATGGGGTCTGGAATCTCACTGCTCCATTGTCCAGACCCTTTTGCAGTTCCAGCCCACATTTAACCTAGGCACTCCATATCCAACCAGCTTTGTGCCAGGAATTGTTCTTTAATATAAATAGCTCCTCTCCTTCCTCCCATCCCCTGTAAGCATTTACAGACTTCTTTGTTTTACAGGATTGTACAAACCTTGCTCTCCCTGGTTCTCTGTATGGCTGACTCTGACTCCTCTCATGTTTACAAAAACCTTCACAAAAATTTTTCACCTCCCTGGGTTATGCTCCCTCTGCCAGGCACCTCAATCTGCAAAGTATATCTTTGTGTGAGCAACAAAACATTAAATGAAAAGCAAACTTTACCTACTCTGATAATTAATAAAGCCAGATAAGATTAAGTAAATCATATTTCTGTTCAAATTAAAATTTACCCACTCTGCCCCTCTTCATGCAGTTCTCTGTGCACTTGAAATTTATTTCCATGCCTGTGCAAACACTTTACTTTTTCAAGGAGCTGTGGTTTGCCAGGACTCTGAATAAATGATGCAACTTTCAAGACAATGCCTGCTATTAATTAATCATTGAAATTTATCCCTAAACAGGAATAATCAGTGATCATCAGCTCTTAAAATAATTGGCTTTTGCTTTCTTCAGACAATCAGGGCAGTATAGGCAGGTAGGTATGAGTTCATCACTTATTGATGATAATTGTCTTTTATCAGTCCATAGGTAGGGTAGGATCTACATCTTCTTCCACCAACCATGTCTGCTGGAGCAATAAATGGTCTTTCCCTGATTGCTGTCCCATAGGGAACAGGTCCCTGAGCCCTGCATGGGGGATCCTTTGGGAGGCAGAAGGAGTGGCACAGAACCTCACCTCCATTTTGATCCCAGCACAACCAGTAAAGGAGTTTCATCAGCTTTCTCCACCTGTTGCCTGAATAGTTTTGGTGATTTCACCTTTGCCTCTTTATCTTCTTGCTTTTATTGTTTATCCTGCATGTGGAGTTCTGAACCAACAGCGTGTTCCATTGTCCAAGCCATGCACAAACACTGATAAAATCACTTGTGTGAGGTCAAAGAGGACATTCAGGGCAGAAATGGGATCTAAACTCAGCTACCAATGCCTTAAGCCAGTGCTGGAAGTCCTTTTGCTGGACCTTGCTTCACGCACTGGGGAGAAAATGTTAGTACTGGTTTCATTTACATCCTGCTCCAGAAATACCTTGCAGATGGTTGCTTTTAAGCAAATTAAGGCCTTGGGCTAGATTTTCATTGCACTTTACAGGAATTACGTGTTCAGCTCTTAACAGCTGTTTTAACATCTGCTTCCCCACACATGAGCAGGGAGACATCCCACCCAGGCAAACACCATCCCTGCAGCACGGAAATGTTGGCCATCTCCCTGATCACCCCTTGGCTTTTGAAGAACAGAGGACACCTTCTTTGAGGCACATCACTAAATGTCTACAGAGCTATCACCAGGGGGGAAAATTAGCTTAAATTAAATGCTTATGGTGTCCCAGATGCTCAGTCCCTCCCAGCAGCATGCAGAGCACAAACCAACTCCTTTATGAGCTGGTGTTTTCCCTCCTCTTCCACACAAATTCACTGTCACACCACTGCAGGTTGTGAAGAAATGAAAATGCATCTCATGCAGGATGATGCCAGCACTGAGGGAACCTTATTTGCCACAGAACAGCCCTTGCCCTTCATCAGCAATGTTTTTTGTTCCATGCTTGAGTTAACTCCAAAGGACCACTCTTCCATGCTGGAGTTTTCAACAACAAGGGCATTGACACGTGGCTACCTTCTCTTCCTTCCCTCCTGTCCTCTGCTGGCTCTTTCCTCTTTTGTAAGTGACCTATTTGGATGCAGCACAGGGAAGGACAGGATGGGCTTATCCTTTTGCCATAATGATTCCTCTTTTTTTTTTTTTCAGCCTCATTATCCTATTTCAAAATAATCTCCCCCTCTATACCCATAATGCCCTTCCACAAATGCTGTTTGTCATCCTTCAGTTTTCATATCCAATATCAGTCTTTCTCCCTTGCCTCCATGATCTGTTTGAATTCCTGCATCTTATTCCTTCCAGTCTCTTGGAAATTCTTTTCTCTCTTCACTTTTTCTTTAGTCTCTTCCTTTCCCCACCCTCCCTGCCTCACCACTGTGGCCCACTGCTACAGCCACAGCTCTGCTATGAACTGTTAAATAGACAACAAATAAATAAATAAATAAACAGCTCAAGTTTCTTTTAAAACCCAACAGCCCTGCAGCTGAGCTTTTTGAAAACCAAAGTAGGTTAGAGCTTGTCAAAGCCTGCAGAGAGGGACTGGCTTGTTTGCTTATGTTAACAAGATTTTTTAAATGCTTACAGGATGTTTCTGTCAAGTAATACCAGACTCCTGATGCTCAGCAACACTGATTTCCTCCCACCTGCACACAAAACTCTCCACAGCCCCCAGTCTTCCTCTCTCCTCTTACTCACTGTTTGACAGCAGTCCCTGGTAGAACTTCCCAGTGCCCAAAAAGAAGAGATACATGGACTTCCTGAGCCAATAATTTCTTCTGCACCTATGGATCTACCCTTTATGATATTGTTTCTAGGTTTTTTCAGTCTGTTTATAATTTGGGATTCTCCACACCCAGTGACCATGAGCTTTACTATTTAATTACAAGCTCTGAGAAAAGAAAAGCCTTTGGTTCACCTTAAACCTTCTGATACTTTTGATGGTTGCCACAAATTCTTTTTGTTATGAGAAACTGTGAATAATCATTTCACCATTCATTTCCATATAATTAATTATTTTAATACATTTTTACTATTCATTCTTTTTCACAAGCAGGAAAAATTCCCAATCTAATGAAGCCTCCTAGGACATCCTTCCCTCACAGCCCAGAGAAGCTGTGGATGCCCCATCCCTGGAAGTGTTCAAGGCTGGATGGAGCATCAAGGAACCTGTTCTAGTGAAAGGTTGGAACTGGAAGATTTTTTTAAGTCATTTCCAACCCAAACCCTCCTATGATTCTTTGATTCTCTACCTCTGATCAGCTCTGTCACACTCTGTGGCTTTCTCAAACCTAACCTGTCCTTTCTGTAATGGAAGGGTTAACAAGACAGCCAGTATCCAAGATAAAACATTTCTGTGGATTTACATAATGCCAGGTTTCATTTTATCTGCCTTGCTGAAGATATTAAATGGTGAAATTTTCTCCCTTTTCCAGAAATTTGTTCTCTTTCTGAGACATCTATTCTTTTCCCTGCTAGACACTGCAGTTAAGAGATGCTTTGCATTGAATTCTTTCTCTGCCTTTATTACTTACTCATCTGGCATCACGACATTTTCTGGCAAATCTTCCAAGTCTCTTTTTGGACTTGGCTGCCCAAAGTAATTCTGCACCACTTGCAACGTCTGCCACCTCACAGCTCCCTCCTCTTCACCACATTGTTGAATACCACACATCCCTGTGCAGCTCCACTGGGAACAGCACTGCTCAGAAAACTCAGTGTTTATTCCTGCATTGTGTTTCCTTTCACTAACTATTAATCCATGACAATACCTTTCCCCTCATCCCACTGCAGCTCGTTCCTGTCAGAGCCTGTTAAAACTCCAGCTGGACTATAATTAAAATAAAAAATCAGCCTTGGCTCCATTACCCAGCCAGTCACTTAATATTCACTTTTCCTCTAAAGCTTTGCCACCAAGACACTTTTAATCTGAACTGACTTTGAAACTCAGGCATGTGAAGTGCACATTGGTGGTAAACCAGCAACGTGATAATTTGCACTTAGTTCTGGAAGTAAAAACCAGCTGCTGATATTGAGTTCTCCACAGATGCACTCTCAAAAGCAATCCCAAACAGGAGGAAGAGAAAAACAAGAAGAGAGAGAAACTGGAAGTGAAAAAGGGCAGCTTCCCCATGTCCTCCCCACCCCACACACTGCTCAGTCCCTCACACTGAAGCACACTTTTAATCATCAGCTCATTCAGGCTTGAAATGCAAACATCCCCCTTTCCAACAGCTCAAATAATCCCACTCTGTGACTGACTGCTCAGCCTGAACTCAGCAGCAAAGGCCATTTACACCACATTAAAATTAGTTCCCATATTTTGTCCGTAGTGGCTCATGTCACGGGTTATGAACATGTCCTACCTGGCAGCGAGGCAGTCAGGATGAGGGGAAGTAAAATGGATTTCTGGAAGCTCTCCATTGGAGCATTCTCTCCTGGTCCCTGAGGCAGGAAGCCACCAGTGGTCACTGCATGCTCAAGAAGAAGCTGAAGGGCAGAACTTATCGAGAAACTCAGGAATGAGCCACTGCTTTGGGTCCTGTGACAAGGCTGACTTTGTGTGACCTGTATCGCCAACAAGGGGAAAAGATTAAATGAAGGAGGGTTGGGAAGCAGAGCAGAATCTTTGCTCAAATAACTGTTTCAAAAGACACAGAGGAACTTTCTTCAGCAGAGAAAATTACTCCTGCAGATCTGACATCCCTCAGTCCCTGCTGGCTGTTACAACACTCCTGCTTCAGCACTGACAGGACCAGGGCAGCTCCAGATGCATCATTACTCATGAGCAACTGGGAAAATAATTCTCTGAGCTGCTGCATTTGTGAGGCTGAGAAACATCAAAATCTCCTCCCAGCTCCCCAGACTGAGCCCTCAGAAAGGCTGATAGTGCAAAGAAGGTCCCCACAGTTACTCCTCAGAACGTGAGAGTGCCTTCTATACCCCAAAATAAACCACCAGCAGCTCTCCACCGTGGTCAGAGATAATATACTGGGTGTGAGAACACCACCTCACTTCCGTATTTTCTGCTTTCTCAGTGTTTGTGATTCACCTGTGGGATATCATTCTCCTCCCCTCAAAATATGTGGGAGAGGCTTTGATTATGCTTGGTTTAAACTCCTCACCTGGGCAACTGAAGCTTGCCTCATGAAAGGGACCCGTGCCAGAATGAAGATGTGGTTTTGTGGCCAGACCATATTTCTTGTCAGAAAAGTGTCTCTTGATTCCAGGGGTGTTCTTTGTGGCAGCACTGTGCAGTGCATACAAATCAGCGTCACCACAGAGATACCCTGGGTTTCCTGCTCAGCTGCAGCACCAGGCTGTGCCAGAGCTCCATTCCCTGCCCGGAATCTGGCAGGCTCAGCTGCCACCTTGGGCCACATTTTCCCGTTTTTCAAGCTTTCAGTTTACCTTGGGAACCTACAGGACAGCCCTGTCAGCTAATCAATGTTTTAAGCCAAATCTGCGGTCTGATTTCTTCACCTTCTCATTCAAAGGCTGGTTTGGGTTTTCCTAGTGCATTTTGAAAGGTTTGGGGTTTTTTACCTCCATATTTTGTGTGTGGAGGAGTCCCTAGCAGGCAGGTGGGGAGGGAGGGTGACTGTGCACAGCCTGGAGGGATTTCTCCTTGCTCTGTCACTGTGACAGCTCTCGGCACATGCACAAACCAGTCAGGATTACAGGAGCTGGTATCATCTGTCATATGAAGTGAAACAGCCCGAGTAAAACACCAGAAAACAACTCCAAAACATAGGGCTGGGTCCTTTTCCAGGAAGCTGTAACACCAAGCAGGATTTCCAGCCAGAGCAGCAGCCTTCATATCTCCACTTACAAATCCAGCTGCACCGAAGCAATCTGAGCTGGGCAAAGTTTTGTATGGTGAAGAATAAACTGGCTACAATATTGTGCTAAACCCAGGACAAAACGCAGTGAACAGCTTGGGGTGAAGTAGAGCAAGACAGGGAACGGAGGGCTCTATAATATTTTGTTTCACTTTGTTTCAAAATGGACTTTTAAAGGGCCAGGAAATATTATCCGATCCCCAGATGAAACAGGATATTTTGGCCGATGATGAATTAAATACCTGGGGTTTGTTCTGGGCTGCTTTTCCCCTCCTCTGCAGGTGCACGGGGTGACTCAGGTTGCCAGTGCTGCTCTGAGCCTGCTCCCTCCCTCATCCACGACACAGGTAGGGGATAATGACACCGACAATATCACTCTAGAGGAATGGCAGCTGGATCCAGAGAGGGGCTTGGATGCTTCGGGCACCCCACAAAGCACGCTGACCCCAAATGCCAGGAAGCAGAATAAGAGATAGAGCCCCAAAACTCCCCTGCCACCCCAGAGCAGGCTCCCTGCTGAGGCAGGAGCAGGGACAAGAATTAAATTATCTTTCAGCCACCAGCTCCGTCTGCTGGGAAGCAAATAAAGGCTGCAGAGGCTTTACCTGGCTCACATCGCTGGGATCTCCCACCGCTTTCTCTCGGGCAGCAGGTCCGGCTCGCTGCCCACTGGAGATGCTCCAAGCGAGGACCCTGGGCCAGCCCTCACCTGCTGTCCCACAGACACGTCCCCGAAGCGTCGGGGACACCGTCCCTGAGGGCGGGGAGGCCGATCCGAGCTGTGCCCCGCTGCAGGCCGTGCCCGGCCCCGGGGCACGCAGGGACGGCCGCTCCCTGTCAATGTTTAACCGGGCCCTGGGGAGGAAGCGAGGCCCGGCCGCTGACACACGGAGCAAACTTCAGCCCAGCCCAGCCCTGCAGCTGCCTGGCTGCCCCTGCCTCGGCCTCNCCATTATACTGACACAGGGGAGCGCGATGGTACCAATTTCCCCGTTATAGTGACACAGGTCAGGGTGATTGTGCCGATTTCCCCCATTATACTGACACAGGGGTGTGCGATGGTACCAATTTCCCCTGTTACAATGGCACAGGTGAGTGCTATGGTGCCAATTTCCCCATTATACTGGCACAGTGAGTGTTATGGTGCCAATTTCCCCCGTTACAGTGACACAGGTGAGTGCAGTGGTGCCTGGAGTGGATATCCCCTGTTACAGTGACACAGGTGAGTGCGACGGTGTCTGGCCCCAATTCCCCCTGTTATAACAACACAGATGAGTGTGATAAAGCCAATTTCCCCTGTTCTATAACACAGCTGAGTGCAAGATTGCCTGGCAATGCTGTCCCCCATTCTAATGACACAGGTGAGGTGTGATGGTGCCTGGAATGGATGTCCCCTGTTATAATGGCACAGGTGGGTGAGTGTGATGAGGCTGGAGTACATCCCACTGCTAAAATGCATCAGGCAGCATGGCAGAGAGCAGCAGTGCCTGTGCCAGCTGTGCCCTTGCCAATGGTCACTGTCACCCATAGCCGTGGTCCATCAGCAACCCAGGGTGAGGGGCTGAGCCAGGGCCTGGGAGCATCCAGGGGGCCCAGTTTGCAGCTGAAGGAGATGGGGTAGGGCTGGGGACCAGGCTTTGTAAAACTTGTTTTGTAAAGATTTAAGGTAAATCTTTTGCATGTAAAAATAAGGTGCCCATGCAGGGCACAAGGCCAAGGGCAGCGATGGGTCAGGCTGTGGTGTCACTGGGGGGAATCACAGTCATGGAATCAATTAGGTTGGAAAAGACCTCTGAGATCATCAAATCAACCTTTGACCGAACATCACCTTGTCGACCAGACAAGAGCACCGAGTGCCACGTCCAGCCTTTCCTGAAACACCTCTCGAGATGGTGACTCCACCTCCCTGGGAGTGCTTTCCAGTGTTTAATCACCCTTTCTGTGAAGAAATTCCTCCCAATGGCCCCAGGAGACTGAGGGGGTTGTGTGTGCTCTCTGCTGCCTTGTGAGATGTTCTTAGAGCCTTTGTCTTCCTCCAAGAACTGCATCCTGCATTTTATGCCACTGTTGGTCAGTGAGCTGAGCTGATGTGACACATAGGGAGATTTTTATGATGAGTCCATCCACCAGGAAGCTTAAATCATTAAAAAGGGACATACAACTTCCCTGCACTGTATTTTCTACTAGGTACAGGAACAGTAACAAGTAGAAATTAATGTAAAAATGACTCAAATTGGAAAGGTTCTGTTCAGCAAAGGGAAATGAATCATTCAGTTTGGGGAACTGAGAAAAAATTTCTGAAAATAAATTTTAAAAGCTTTGCTTTATTAGAAAAAATATCACCCTGACTTGTTAAAGAAATAGCCATGAAACTTGCAGGCAGAGTTTTTTTTGACCAGTTATAATTTTTTGTTACTATTTCCTTGACTTTACAAACACCTTCTTTTTTAAAGTCTAAAGATCTCACACTCTTCTTCCACCAACTTAAATAACAGTATTCTTGAAATACCTTCCATACAGGTGTGTCTGAATAAAGCCAGAGCAAGAAAAGGGATAAATAACGTCTAATGAGCTCATTCCATCTCTGGTTGCCCAAGCAGGAAAAGTGCAGGAGGTTAAAATGAATTTTCAGCTTGAATTAATCAAGATAACGCTTCACAGAAATGCTTTGGAAAGGATAATCGCTGCTTTGAAAACTTTTACAAAGCTATCATTTGGCACTGCTGAGGAGAGATTGGCTCTGTTGTCTCTCTAATTGCTCTTCAGGTAGGCTTAAGCTGCTCTGAGGTTCGTGCCCATCCCCTCAGTGTAGAGAGGACAAAATCACTTGTGTTAGAAGAGACCAGCATGTTCATTGGTATTTTATTAATTATTTATTACTGCCTTTGTCTTCCTTTGGCTTTCCTAATGAACCGTAACGTTGGGATGAGTAAAACCTTGGGTTAGGATGGAGTGGGATCAGGCATGGTGAAGTGTCTGAGTTCCCAGCCTCTGAGAACAAGGTGCATGCACAGTGTCACCCCTCCCCTCTTCATGATGTTCAAAAGACCAGGTCCTAAGTTTGCCAGCCTGATTTAAATGGAAAAGCATTTTGGTCACTTTGTGAATCACCAGCCTGCACACCAGGCAGAGTCCCACCTCCCACTCCAGTTCCCTTAGACACTTCTTTCCAATTTTTCCTTTTTCTTCTGCCAGTGAGTAGGAGGATTTTCTTCCTTCTTTCCCCTCCACCCCCAACCCTTCCAAACCCATTTCTGGATGGTGTGTACACTGTGAACTCCTAAGCAACCCTCCACATTTTTTGTTCTGGGGTGTGTGAGGCTGGAACATATGTCTGCACAGCTTGCTGTGCAGTCCCACACAAGGAGCTCCAAGGGAAATGGACTTCCTGGGATTCGCTTGGTGAAACCTTCTGTCACTGCCATCGGGGCCACAAGTGTAATTTCTTTCTTTGGGGGACAGATTGTCATCATGGGAATGGTTTCAAACTGAAAGAGAGTTGGTTTGGATTGGATATTAGGAAAAAATTGTTCCCTGGGAGGGTGGGCAGGCCCTGGCACAGGGTGCCCAGAGCAGCTGTGGCTGCCCCTGCATCCCTGGCAGTGCCCAAGGCCAGGTTGGACATTGGGGTTGGGAGCAGCCTGGGACAGTGGGAGGTGTCCCTGCCCGTGTCAGAGGAGTTGGAACCAGATGATCTTTAAGGTCTTTTCTAACCCAACCCATTCTATTAATCTGTGATAGAAAATTAACAACTTTTAGACACCTTCATCTGTAAGATCACCCAGCCCTACAGTTCCATGGTGTATTTTGGCTTATATAGCTGAGTCAAAGGCAATATGGTCAGATGGTGTGAGCACTAAAACACAGAGAACAGCCACGTGCTGGTTAAAGCTGATGTGAGTTCAGTGCTGGAAACAAGAATAAAATTCTTCATTTCTTCCTGAAAATGAGCTTGAAAGGAGGTTTGGCCATTACAAGGATTTTGAGAAATGGCTCCCTATGGAAGAAATAAATGTTCTTTTCTGTCATGAAGTGCAGGGGAGTTGAAACACCTAGAAAAGACAAAGGCAGGAGGAAAGCTGCCCCAGGGACTGAATCAGCTGTCTCTATCTTGCTGCCTACAGGATGCTGCTCTCCAGTAGCAACTCAGGCCAAGGAGATGCTAAGCCATTACTCTTCCAACTCTGCCTCTGTTTTTTCCCCCTTTTTCAATGCTCTTACTACTTTCCTCGACTGTTTGCCAAAATATTTGGTGCTCTGCAAGTCATGTTTCTCATTCAAAACAGATTTTATTAATGTTAGCTGCAGAAGTCTAAGTGAGACACACAGACCCAGCTCTGTCTCTAACAGGTTTTTCCAAAATCTTTTAGTTCATCTGTTAATGTAGCCACATTTTCCCTTAATCAGATACTTAGAGGAAAAGCTCTGGAAATAACAGGGCTGGGCCATTTCCTTTTCATGTTACCTTTGTGAACATTGAGATGCATTTTCCCTCATTGTCTCCCTCCTTATTTTGACTCCAGAGGAGTCTGAAAGCCTGGGCTGGACTGGACTTCCTGGGTTAGACTGCAAAAGCAGCTGAGACCAATCCCACCAGGATGCTTCCAGCTGATCCGAGGAATCCTCTTAACTCTTTCCAAAGAAGTCAGGTAATCTTTCCCTTGATGTAAAGATTCATTAAATTATGTTACTGTGGATCTAGGCCTGGATAAATTCTCACCTTGTGACACCAATTTAACTCATCTGACTTTTATTTCTTTTTTCCTTTATTCCTTGCCATAGCTCTGTGCAGAATTGCTGTGGACCCTTAATGAAGAAAGCTTTGGACATAATCTTCTTCCAGACTTTCACACCCAGGAGGCCACAGAATTAAACACCTTTTTTTTTTTTTTTTGGCACAAATATCCTTGCAGTTTTTATTTGGCCTGAGTAAATCTGCACAACTGGAATGTTGTTCTCCAGTCCTTTCCTGCCAGCACTCCTTGTGAACCACATTCCATGTTCCCCCTTTGCCAGGTGCATTTCTCCTCTCCAGCACTGAAACTGGTGACTTGTAGCTGGCAAAATGAAAATGCCCTCATCCAGGGAAGGTAGATGAAAGCATTCATCACAGAGTTCAGGCCAGATGAAGTAAGAAAGTTTATCACAGAATGACAGAAGATGCAGCTTTGGTGCTGTCAGAGGGAGTGTAAATCTGAGAAGGAAATTTTTAGTGCTCTTTAATACATCAGTTCCCCTGGCAACATTTTCTTTAGCTTTAGAAATGCTTTGTCTCTGGTTCAAACAGCTTTAATTGCTCTGGTTATCCTTCAGTTTATTCTAAAGAACTTTTCAATGCGTGATAATGTGCCAAGGAAATGGAAACATCATTCTCTACACTCATAATCACGATTACATTTTTCATTATTGCTTAAGGTCATGATTTTTAGACTTTTCCTGAGGCTTACATGGAAAATGAGATTTTTCAAGGAGTTCAGGCAAAGTGCAAATCTATCCAGAGCTCCTTTAAAAGTGGTGCTCAACACCTCTTTCTGGTAAGCACAGCTCTGGACACATCAGATGACCAAATGGACAGCTTTGTCAGAGGTATGCACACACAGACACTGTGTCCAGGGCTCCAAATCCCACAGGACTTCCCAGAAAACTTACCATGGAATTAAACCCCTTTTCACACAGGATCACACAGAATTGTTAGGGTTGGAAGGAACCTCTGAAGATCATCTTGTCCAACACTCCCAAGCTTTTTCTTTTTTTCCTGATGATTTTGCAAGGGCTGCCAGTTATGAGAAACGTTCATACTCACCCTTCTGAAAATAGAATATTAATGAATATTCCCCAAGTGACCCGCAGGGCTGATCCAGAGTAGCACTGTCATGATGAGAGAGCAGATTGGCACCAGAACAGTAGGTGTGATATTGGAAGAGCAGCTTCCCCTTTGCATTTTCATGAAACACATCCCTGTGACTGGCATCTTGCTGCTCCCTTTGGGCATTCAGTTAAGATCACCAAGTAGAAATGGCAAAGGTTGGGGTTTTTTTCTGGAAATCAATGTCTCCTGTGCACTGTGTTTGTGACACCAGGTCTGTGAGTGAAAGCTGCCCTTTTTCAGTAAGACACCGTAAGGCTCTGGCAGAGATGGTTTCAGATATTTGATTTCTCTTCATGTGGCAGAATCACTGCTGTATTTTGGCTTTCTCCTGTAGAGGAGCAGTGAATTTTATTTTGATATTCAGGCTGAGAGAGTTGGTGCTGTTCAGACCGGAGAAGAGACTCTCCAGGGAGACCTTATTGCACCTTTTCATTATCTGAAGGGGTTACAAGAGAGCTGGAGAGGGATTTTTTACAAGGCCTTGTAGTGATAGGACAAGGGGTAATGGCTTTAAACTGAAGGAGGGTCAGTTTAGTCTAGATAGGAGAGAGAAGTTTTTTACAATGAGCATGAGGAAAACCACAACAGGCTGCCCAGAGAGGTGGTAGATGCCCCATCCCTGGAAAAGTTCAAGGCCAGGCTGGACAGGGTTCTGATTGAGTTGAAAATGTCACTGCCCATGGCAGAGGGGGTTGGACTGGATGACTTTTAAAGGGTTCTTTCAACCCAGCCACTCTGATTCCATGATTCTATTCAGTCATTTCCTTCGCAGCACTTGTACACAAAATGAGATCTCCTAAAAGCTGAGGGAGCTGGTGAGCACTAAAAGATCTCAGGAATACAATAAAGATTGACGTGTTTAAAGGATAAAGTTTCCTGTCCTTTCCTCTTTGCTCAGCAAAGTTGCTGACAGCAGCATCTCTCAGTTTCCAGCAGGAGACCTCCTGCCAGAGTGACACTCACAGGGCTTGGCCTCAGGATAAGGGGCTGACATCCCCAAAATGGGCTGAGGTGCACCACAGCCCCTCACCCTGAGCTGCTCCACCCCCTCCTGACCCTGTCAGGACCCAGCAGCATCACTCCCGCACCGGGTCCTGCTCCCGCTCACGGCTCAGTTCTCTCTGCTCTTTAATTCCCCCACTGACCTTTTAGGAGCAGCAATACATGTAAAAACTCCAGGTCCTTTTGTGTACTCGAGTCAAACATTTACTTACAACTGCTGTTTCAGCAGTAATAATTAAATTAAACATGAAGGGATTAGAGCTGCCTGGAAGATCCACGAGCTGGAGGTGTAAATCACACCACATCACTAATTTATGACATTCTGTGCCTCCAGCTGTACACGGGGCTTTGTGAGGTGTAATTGTGTAATTGTAAATGTAACTGTGATTGCTGAGGAGCAGCAAGATGATTACAGGCCTCTGTCCCTGCACGCAAAGTCATGAATTAAATGAGGTTGGGTTAGGTCAGTAGCTGAATGCAAGGAATGTTGTGTACACAGTTCACTTGGAGAAGAGATTCTAAGAAGGGGCTTGGATTTATTTCTTTTTTCCCACAAAAATAACGCATTTCTGAGTACGTGAAATGTTATTTCTCAGCCATTGAAATCATCCAATTACATTTTGCAGTGAAAATGTACTTAAGTGAACTCTTTAGAAGAACAGCCTCAAATCCACTGCATTACCAGGCTTTGAAAAAAGTCTCTATTTGCTCAGCCAGAACATGTGCAAATTCAAGTCTGCTTTTTTCAGGCTCAATCTCCTATGTGCTGCATATGTCTAAGTCCTGTGAAAATATTTGTAGATATTTCAGGGAATATATTTCTGTAATGAACTAATGAATTTAAATCCACCTGCAAAAAAATCCCAAGCAAAATACATCAGAAATGTAAGCACGAGAAAATAAAAGATAAAGGCAGTAAGGGAGAACTTTTCTCTTTATGGTTTTTAGTTCATAACTGCTTGTGTTTGGGAAACAGACTGATAGACTTCACTTATTCCACATTTCTCTTTTAAGTGATAAGAGAATAGCCCTGTACTTCCAGGTCCCAGAAGGACCACAATACACATCCCCAGGCACACAGTGAGGCAGAAATCATTTCAGGTTGGTTCTTGTTCTTCCCAAAGGTATCAGCTGTGGTTAAATTCATCTTTTTCTTTCAATTCCCTTGCTATTTCCTAAGCCATTTTTGAGAAGGGGAGAAAATTCAACTGTTTCAGATTTAACAAGGCCAATCCTAGGTCCTGCCCTTGGGTCACACCAACCCCCTGGAGCTCCAGGCTGGGCAGAGGGGCTGGGAAAGGCCCTGGGGGTGCTGGTGCCAGGGGCTGGACACGAGCCCAGGGGTGCCCAGGTGGGCAAGAGGCCCCTGGCACCTGGGCTGGCTGAGGAATTGTGTGTGCAGCAGGAGCAGGGCAGGGATTGTCCCTCTGTGCTGGGCACTGAGAGGCCCCTGGAGGGCTGTGCCCAGTTCTGGCTCCTGCAGGAGAGCCCTGGAGGGGCTGGAGCGTGTGCAGGGCAGGGAAGGGAGCTGGGAAGGGGCTGGAGCCCCAGGAGGGGCTGAGGGAGCTGGGAAAGGGGCTCAGCCTGGAGCAAAGGAGGCTCAGGGGGGACCTTGTGGCTCTGCACAAGTCCCTGACAGGAGGGGGCTCAGGGGGGGTCGGGCTCTGCTCCCAGGGAACAAATGATTTGATGAAATGGTGTCAAGTTGAACCAGGGGAGGTTTAGATTGGATATTAGGGAAAATTTCTTCCCTGAAAGGTGCTCAAGCCCTGGCTCAGCTGCCCAGGGCAGTGCTGGAGCCCCCATCCCTGGGGGGATTTAAAAGCTTTGTAGATGTGGCACCTGGGGACAGGGGTTAGTCCTGGACCCAGCAGTGCTGGGTTAAAGGTTGGGCTCGATGACTTTAAATGTCATTTCTAACCTAAACCATTCTATAATTCTACTGATTTTTAACTGGAAAAGGAACCAGCCCCCTAACTTCAGTACACCCCAAAATGTTGATACATCCACAACCAGGAAGAAAAGTGAGCACACACAACAGTGTGGTAGCAAAATTCTTTACTAAAATATCAAACATGGAACTGTTGGCTCAACACTCTCATGTTCTATGCAAACAATACAAACATTGGCACACGTTTTACATTGACATTGCATTGTCACCCAAACAAATCCAGGAGGAGCAGCATCCCTGTCACATCCAGCACACACCAGGAGCCTTTGTTCTTCCCTTTGCACTTCAATGTAAGGCAAATCTTCCTTGCAAAAATCCACCCTGTATTTTCAGAAGTGCCTGGAAGGGTTGCACCTCCTCAGTAATGCTGAGTGAGAGGAGCTGTGAGACCAAATCCTTGAAAATCCTAATTTAAACTGAGAATGTGTTAGTTGATTAATTAAGGTTGTGGGGAAAAAATTGTATAAATTTTTCTGCATCCAAAAACTGATCTTGGAAGAAGTAGAGTGTGTGGAAATGCAACCAACTCTAAAACACTGTCAGCTCTGCTGATTTCTGTGCTCCTCCCTACTTAGAAGCAGTGGAGTAACTTTTAGATGACCTTTTCAAAGCTATTCATAAAAAAAAAAAAGATTTAATGATCTTCTAACCCAGAATGCATAAAAACATTGGGGTAGTGCTCTACTTCTGCACACAAACTGCCCCCAGCTGCCTAAATTATTTAACAGCCTATAGAAAACTTAAAAAATAAGTGTATGTACACTGCAGTATTGTGTTTACAGTTCTAGTTATATTTCTGATCATTTTGTGATGGTTTTTCATAGGGAAATACATATAATTTTGCAAAAGGCCACTAATGCTGTTTTGATTGTTTTAAAATTCATTATCTGAGGCCTCAGCTGCAAAAGCTGATTTAATTTAGCTGATACATAAACTCACTAGCACAGTGGTTTTGTTTAAACAAATGGATTTGCCTTACATGCAATCATCTGCTTTTTCTTAAATCACTTTTTTCAGCAGGGTAGCTTTCTATTTTAATAATTAATTATTCAATTAATATATTCAAAGCAGCCTAGGGAGCAGGGAGGAGTTTAGTCTGGAGAAAAGGATGCTCAGGAGGGACTTCATTGCTCTGCACAACTCCCTGACAAGAGGTTGTGGCAAGGTGGGGGTTGGTCTTTTCTCCCAAGTTAAAAAAGCAACAGGACAAGAGGAAATGGCTCCAAGTTGCACCAGGGGAGTTTTAGATAGGACAAAGGAAAAATTTCTTCAGAGAAAGAGTGGCCAAACACAGAACAGGCTGCCCAAGGAAGTGGTGGAATCACTGTCCCTGGAAGTGTTCACATATTGTGTAGATGTGGTGCTTAGGGGCACGGTTTTGGGGTTAATGGTTGGGCTCAGTCAACTTGGAGGTCTTTTCCAGCCTAAAGGATTCTGTGATTCTGTGAATTACAAAATTATTTCCTAATTTACACCAAGAAAATCATTACGTTTGGGAAAATTCTGTGCAGCAACCAAAAACACTCACTTGGGGAGCCACTCTGCAATGAGGAGAGGAGCAGGCTCCTGGATCCCTGACATTTCAACCTGGACTCCTCTGCTCCTCAGCAGAGCTTCATCTGCTGCCTCAGCAGTGACAAATTAAATGCTCATGGACAGCCAGGCCATTAGAGACCGGTGTGGGGACAAAACATTCTGAAGGCAGCAACAGAGACATCTGGTACAGGTCACTTGGAATTACAAATGCATCTCCCTGGAAACAGGATCAGGAGGGTTCCTCAGACCGTGCCTGAGGACCTCATTCCCAATGGCACATCAGCAATGGATTTCATAGAACCACAGAATGGTTGGGTTGGGGTTGGGGTTTGGGGTAAAGAGCATCCTTTTCCGCCCCCTGCCATGGGCAGGGACACCTCCTACAAGGATTTAGCCCCAAAAATACGGTGGTTGGGTGTGCAGAAGGGACTGACTGAGAGCAGCACCATCTTCCCAGTTAGCAGCTGGATTCAAGTAACTGGGAGCACTCCTGAGCTCCAATAAAAGCCACAGCCAAGAGGTCGAGCAGGACTTGGTCCTCAAGAGTGACTCTTTTTATGCTGCTGCAAAGCCACAGACTGCTGGCACCAGGCAGAGGTGGAAGTGAGACCTTCAATGGCCTGCAGGATCATTTCATTATTATTTTATTATTATTTATGGCTGTATTATTACCTCTGAGAAAAAGAAGAGAACATAGGGCTGGTGATGCTGTCCCAGCTCACAGACCTCAACCTCTCAAGACAGGGAGCTGGGAATGCCCAGGAAAGATTCCTTTCTGCTCACCATTTTTCCATAAATTAAAGGAATAACCATCTGCACCTTAGGCACAAGAGCAATGAATGGCAAAAGATATTTCTGCCTAGTACATGGAAAGAATAGTGATTAAAAAGATGTTGCTTGGCTTTATCAGTCTGCCCCATCACACTTTTTGAAGGCAGCAAAAGTATTCAGAAAATAGCTGAACTTTAAGTAAAACTGAGCTGCTTAAATATTTTAGTTATTTAAATAAAATATTAAAAGTTTATTGAAGAATCTTAAAATGAAGAAAACAATTCTTCTGACAAACAAATAAACATTGCTTCTTCTGTCATCAGTGGTCAAAAGTGTGATCTCAGGTTACTCTACACCAGAAGAAAATAAATAATAAAAATTAAAATAAATAATATGTTATGACCATCATTAAACATTCTCAGGATTTTCCTGTGGAAAATATTTAACCTGCTCTTCAGACACAGGCAAGTAAAAAGTAATACTTGGGAAATTCTCACCAAGAAGGATCTGAAAAGAAAGAAGAATTCTTCCTTTCAATGAAAAGAAACAATAAAAAATAAATAACAGCAAATAATAAAATATATTTTCCTGTCTTTCTTCCACACTTTTACCATGCCAGGTGTTGGGTCCCCTCAGCTCCCCTCAGGATCAGCTCCACTTTCACTGCTTTTTGGAAAAGCCCTTCACACAGACATTACAGGCATTCCATGCTGATAACACCGACCTTGCCTGTGCCTGCAGGAAAATCAAACAGGACCATTGCACAAGGGAGGATTTCTGAACTCCCTTCTCCCTCCTCAGAGCCCTGAAGTATTTTTCACAACATCTGTTGTAAAGACCCCACTCCTTATCTCTGAAACTTAAAATCACCTCAGAGATTTCATGAGGCTTTGCTTGGGAATGAGATAAGAGATAGGGCTCCCAGCCTGAATGATTACTTGAGCACATTTCCCCACTAGGTCTTGTTCAAAAGAGAAATATCCTCCTGTCTTCTCCCTCACACACCCAGGTTCTCATTGGAAAAAGGTGTCTGAATCACTGTTAGTGACTCTAGTTTAGCCTTGGCAAACCATTCACAGTAGCTCTCAGGCAATCCAAGTGAGACACAAATATAAAAGATGTCCCCAGGGTCCATTTTAATAGGAAGAGCAGGACACCCTCCACTGGCTCCACCACGGACTGTTTGCAGCAGGAAGCACACACCAGGAAGCAGCTGCAGCAGCTTTTACACATCCACCAGGTGACCTGCAGTGCCCAAGGTTGTCCCAAGAGCATTGCATGGGCAAATTCTACCATCTCTGCAAAAAAAAATTGGTGTAGACTGAAGGAGGGATCTGTGCCAGTCTGCAGCTCAGCCCACACAGAGCTGGCTGCAAGGGCAAGGCTGTGGCTTCCTCTGCCAGGAGGGAGCATCCTGACAGCTACAAATATCATTCCTTACATGCCTGCACAGATGGGTGCAGTAATTCATCAGGGGTGACCAGGAAGATGGCACAAGTTTTATTCTCTGAACAGAAGTGCTTTGACTGTTTGTTCAGTACTGCAGAAATGTTCCCAGGCCTCTGGCAGCGAGATTTAGAGGGCAGGTTAGCAGGCCTGAATGTTTCAGAAAACAAAAAATAATAATTATAACTTGGTAGAGCAGCTATGCACAGAAGTGGGAGAGAAGGGGAGAGAAAAAGGTTTGCATGTTCTTGGGCAGAAACAGGGAATTTTTTCACAGAAAGGGTGGTTAAGCACTGGAAGGGGCTGCCCTTGGAGGTGTTCAGGGAATGACTGGATATGGCACTCAGGGCTCTGGTTTAGTTGACAAGGTGGTGTTAGGTCAAAGGTTTGACTCAGTGATCTGGGAGATCTTCTCCAACCTTAACAATTCTCTGATTCTGTGATTAAAATGACCATTTAAAAAGTCTTTAACGGGATGGAACTGGAGGTAATTGAGAGTTTGCTGGAGTTGGGAGCAGCCCTGTAAAAGCAGAGAATTTCAGTTTGTTTAGTGGAGCAGGGTAGGTGCTAGAGCACTCCTCCTTGATTTCCTGCCACCAGGCGATCCCAGTAGCTCAGCTGCTCAGATGGTTTTATTTCATGGCACGTCACAATTTTCTTAAAGCGAGGGACAGAGAACCGGATCCTTTCTGGGAAAAACGTCTGCTCCGAGTGAAGCTCCTCCAGCTGAATTTTTAATTTGGCAAGGCACAGCCCCATGAACACATCCTCCAGTTTAATGAATGGAACACTCTCAGAAATGTTGTAGATCTGACTGGCTACGTCTCTGGATAAAACATATCCAGTCCCAGAACAAAAGGGTGGGTAGGTTGTTCCTGGATACTCCTCCCTACTCACATACCACTTACTCCCTCTTGTCCTTATGGGGTACTCGTGCAGTTTTAAAAAACCTGTGAAGAACCCAGTGGTCTTCTTTTTCCTCAGAAGCAGCTCAGTGAGGTAAAAAACGTTGACAAACACATCTGTGTCGGTTTTCATCACGAAGCCGGACTGGGAACAAAACCGGTGTATCCACTCCATTCCCATCATGGTCTTCAGGGTCAGGTTGTAATAGGCGTCTGTAAAGTTCTTCTGGATGATGTCTCTGTACCTCTGGCTCTCTGCAGCAATGCCAGCCTGCTGGCTGGCATCCACGGGGCTTCCCAGGAGGAAAAACGTCACCAGGCGCTTGCCAGCCACCGTCCTGTCCTTGCCCCAGGTGTGCCGGATGGCCATCCTGGCATCCACCTGCTGGAACGAGGATGCCACCAGCAGGACGAGGAAAGGAGGGTTCTTGTGGCAGTCCACGTCTGGGAGCTGAGAGAAGTTCCCTTCGAGTCTCCTGAAAGTCTCCGTGGGGAATATGAAACCCTGGCTGCTCTCACAGGACACGCAGAACTCGGGCCAGTTGTACAAAGCCCAGAAGCTGGCACTGCTGAGCCCGACCAGGCAGAAAAACAGCCTGAACTTTCTGAAATCCATCTGAAAGGAACAAGAAGGAACAGCACACCCATAAAAATAATCTCTGCTTCCTCTCAGTGCTGTGCTCCCAACTCCCGGCACAGGGATTTAAAGCCAGGTCAGCTCTCACTGAAAGCTGCCTGTTTGAGGGCACTCACCCACGTGCATTTCTCCTCCTGTCACCCCCACGAGATGTTCTGCTGGCAGATTCACACTTGGGCTTAACTTGAATCTGCCCTCCAAGCCACTGTGTCCTCAGAAATCCACACAAGCATGTCCACTGACACCACGTTACCCAGGCTGATGCTTCAAACCTGCTCCCCATTTTCAGCATCCTACAAACCAAGTTTAGACCCACCAGGGCCAGAGAAGGAGCAGATTATGTGCCCATACCACAGGGCAGACAATAACAATGATGGGGAGTTTGGATTTTTTTTTAAATACCATGTTTCTCCATTTGTGCCTGTGTCCCAGAGCCAGCAGGTGTCCAACGGGCACACCCAGCCAGGTTCCTCTCATCTTCATCACCTTTGTGTCCTGTGCACCAACCCAGAAACTGCTCCTGATCCTTTTGCTGCAGGGGCCATGCGTCACATTTTTGAAGTTGGGTCAGCTGCTCTGAAGACAAGAAAAAAGCCAAATCAGCAGTGGGTCAGTGTTTGGATGTTTCAGCTTGTGCAGAGTTTGAGTGACTCACTAGGACATGCTGAAGTGAGAAGGAGGTTATCCTATTCCCCTCTCCTCTTTAAGTGAGAGTGATCCGAGCAACAGCAACAATGTTCACTCATTTAACCTTGTAACAGATTAATGAGCTGCACATCTGGCTATAAATCTAACAGAAATTTTGAGTGAGAGAAAAATTATCAAAGCAAACCCAGAAACCTTACAGTGCCAAAATGTTACACATCTCCATTAATTAACCTGGTGAGAGGAGTTTAAGGCTCAAGTTGCTCATTCCAGTAAGCCCCAGACCCACCAACTACTATTTTAGAGCAGCACTAGCATGAGGCAATTTTTACCAGGGGGAAATGCATCTCTTTCCACTTTCCCCCTTCTTAACAAAGAATTGTATCTGGCTTCCCAGCCAAAAACACAGCAAACCAAGTTAACCATGCCCAGAGCTGCAGAGTTCTTGGGAATCTGATCTTTGCCTTCTGACCAGGAAGGTTCTGTGTACACTCCCTCAAATCTCAAATTCCCCTTACCATGCAATCAAAGGTTTTGCATTGCAGGATTTAAGTTCATTTGAATGTGCAGCCAGGTGTTCCTGGAACAAAATCCAGTTCCTTTTACCCATAAGAATGATCCCATTAACTGCAATGATTCTTAAAAGCATGGAACAAGGAGAACTGGAGTCTTGGTTTACTGGCATTGCCCCCACAGGGAAATGCATTTTTGCAACAATTCACTAATGAATTTTGAAAATATTTCAGAAGTTCACATTTCTTTTGGTACTTATATTTAAATTAATTTTATCCTTAAATAGATAAGGATTTCTTTTTCTTGTATGTACAGTTCAGAGTAGTCTTGTAATTAACTTTAAAACTGCTTTAGTTAAATACTTACATAAAATTGTGTGAGACTATACATTCACAGATATATAGATATAGATATAGATATAGATATAGATATAGATATAGATATAGATATGTATATATATATATACAAAGATTATACAAAAATCTGCTCTGCATCTGTTTTAACATTCTTCAGTGGCCTGGGAGGAAGCACATCAATATTGTGAATTGTGTTTTCAGGACAGGATGGTGTTTTGAGGTTGACAGTGGAGATGCACAATAGGTTTTTTCCTGTCACCAGGAACAATATCTGCCTGATATTTCTCTGTCACAGAAATTCCAGAACATGTACAAGCCAAACACTGAACAAATCAAAAAATTGAGACCAATTTGTATTAACACCCATTAAAACCTTTTCACAAATATCCAAGTACAAGATACCCTAACACACAGCAACCATTTTACAAGATTTCAGTAGAGCCAGACTAATATAATGTGACCATTTTTTACTTTTTGTTTCCAGCACTGGTAACAGATCTAAAAAAAACCTTTAAAAGGTCCTTGTTTTGGACAGCTGGGAGAGCAGCCTCCCACCTTTACCATTCTGCCTTTCCAGAGCCACGCTGTCTTCCTGTCTCAGCCCATGCATGAAGGAGCACAACTTGTACATACACATAAACACACAAACACTCACAGCTGGCCAATGCAAATGTTTGTAAATGCATGCAAAGTGTAACCCTCTTTTATAAGTTTTGCAAGTGGCACACATGTCCAAGCATCCTTTCCCTGTGGAGGGATCAGGGGGTAGGCAGTGGCTTGATAAGAAGCACCCACTCTCCCAGAGCAAAGTCTCCTTTGGTTCTGACCAGCTTTTGTCATGGGCTAAATCATCAAAGGACAAATTTGGGTTTGTCTGGAAGTGGAGGAATGGAGTTCTTTTTCCCTCACGTGGAACATTTGCCATTACTCACAGAGGTATTTGTGGAGGGGGGTGGGGAGCGAGGCCCAGATCACACCAGTAGCACCTTGGGTGTCCCCAGTTTGGTGTCTCACCTGTCTCTGCCTCCCCAGCTGTGTAATCCATCCATGTGTAACCCAGAACCACGGAATCATGGAATGCTTGGGTTGGAAAGGATCTTAAAGCCCACCCAGTTCCACCTCCCTGCCATGGGCAGGGACACCTTCCACTGTCCCAGGTTGCTCCAAGCCCATCCAACCTTGCATTTACTGAGACAACTCCAAGGGAAAGGGGTGACAGAGACACAAGCTACTTCCTCTTGCCAAAGCCATTTTTCTTCAAAACCCATCCATTCAGTTCTTGTTTGCAGGTGAACAGGGAGAATTCTGAACACAAAACCCATTTGTATTAGCACAGGCAGGGCAGTTGCTTGGAGCACTGAAGGTTAAATCACCCTGGTGTTGTCTCCTTACCCCTGGGATGCTGAGCCCCCATCCCATCCCTTTTTGCATCAAAACAAATCTTTCTGGTTTTTATATCAATTACTTTTGCATGATGTTGACTTTTCTCTGTGATCTCAGTCAGAAATCACAGTTTTTAATTATCTTATTTTTCCATCTCCTGTTGTTCCAACTAGAAAATATTTTATGAAGGGCATAACCAAAAAAAATGCCTGTTTCATGTCCTAGAGACTTTTTTTAAACTGACTGGCACGTCATGGGTCTCTGCAGATCCAAATGTGGCTTCCATGGAATGCTGGCACCAAACAATGTGGGAGCTGCAGCTGCCTCTCACACACACCTGAAATGAACACATAAAAAAAAAAAGACTCTGCTCTCTCCCAGCAAATTAAGGGGAGTTGAAATTTTTTATTCTCTTTGTTATTTATTAAATGTCCCCTTTTTTCTTGAGATGGTCTCTTTCAGACAAATCTCAATACTTCATTTTTCAGCACAAAGAATTACAGCAACTCTAACATTGAAAACAAGCACGTAAACACTGCAGTGGTTACAAATGACTGCACATGGCTCTCCAATTTGGTAGCCATGAATTAAGCCAATCTCATAAAGAATTTTCTTCTTTCTGCCACTCCTCTATTGCTTTTTCTATCGATTTTTGTCTGCTGGACTTCAAACTCATCCCTGATGCACGTGAAGCATTCTTGTCCTGTAATAGCACATTTTTCCTTAAGGCCATGAGGTTCTGTAGAGCCTCATTCCTTCCAGCATTCTTTGAGACCTTGTCCAGCAATAAGTTACATTTAATATTTTAGCTGCTTTAAATTTTCATGGGAATTTTCATGAAACTCTGAAGGTGTTTTTGGCAAACAAAGGTTTGGGTTGACTAGTAAGATACATCTTACAGATATGAGCAACACTTTAGTTACCAGGTTATTCATTCTTTTTCCTCAATTTTGTTCTGGCTGAGGATAATAATTTAAGTTTAATAGCATAATTCATTCTTTTCACCTTTCCACTGGCCTGTGGCTGGCACAGAATGTGTAAATCCCACTGAATTCCCAAGGCCTTGCTAACTTGCCCCACTATTCCTGCTATAAAATGAGACTGATGACATTCCTAGAGGAGCTCCAAAGCATGGAAATATTTGATTTAGCAATATTTTCACTATTTTTTTCCAGGTTGGTGCAGCAGGGAAATGCTTCAGGCCACCCAGAAAAGGGATCCACTAAGATTAGAAAATATTTACAGCTCTCTTTGCATGGAAGTCCTGTAAAGTGAATTTGCCAATAATCTCCAGGAGATTTACTACATTTGATAGCTTCTATCACAGCTTTATTTTCTCAAGAACTATTACTTGGCCAGTAGGGGTGACTGCCCAGCCACCAAGGTGAAATTTAGAATATAATGCTTCAAATAACTGACAAATTTTGGAACTATGTTCTGGTTTAACACCTGACTCTGCTGGTCCATAGCTGTGACTGCTCCCAATCAGCTGGGCCATCCTTGGCATAAGGGAATAATTCAAAAGATTTCCCAGGATCTGGGAAGCCCAAAGTTGGAGGCCTCCTTAATGCTTCTGAAGTCCTTTAAAAGCAGCCTGAGCACCATCAGGCCATATAATAAAGCCTTTATGGGCAGTTTAAAAAGTCCATACAAAGGGTGAACCAGAAATCTGAATTTCTTTTAAATCTATTACAGTGAACCATTCCAAATTTATTTATTTATTTGTTTGCTTTTTTTTTTTTTCAGTGTGGTTATGAGTGTTTTGAGTTAGTTAGCAATTTTATTAATTGCTCCTAAGTCTTGTACTAACTGATAATCTTTAGTATTAGCATTTTTGATTGGCAAAATTGGAGTTCACCAACAAGCTGGACCTTAAAAAATTTGTTTATAATAGGAAGTGAGCCTTTTCACTGTGTTGATTTTAAAGGCTATTGGTTTTGTATGACCAGGCCTGTGTCTGATTTCAGTTTGGTTCTCACAGGTCCTGCTCTTTTTGATTTTCCAGGGATCTCCCTGACCCACACAAACTGCATCCTTAATTTCCTTTGGAGTAGGCTCAGATTGGAAAGTCAGTTCCTGTAATATAAAAATTGAAGTTTCCACATATTTAGACACAGGGATTTTAATCTGAAAGTCTCCTTCCTGAAACTTGATTTGGGCATTCAGTTTTCCCAGGAAGTTTTTCCTTAATAACTGTTTTGGAGAGTTAGGCAGGTACAAAATTGATGGGTTATTTATAGTTTCCCGAGTTTGAACTGAACTGCTTTGGAAAAGGGGCACAGTTCACAAGTTCCAGTGACAAGTTCAACAATTGTGAGAGAGGCATCACTTAAATAAATCATTACCTTGCAGAGTGTTTAATACTGAATAATTGGTTCCTGAACCTGCTAAAAATTCCAGGTTTTCATTTCTTAGCGTGGCTGTTACCAGAGGCTCTGCTATTGCTGTGAGAGGGTTTGGAGGAGTCCTGGGTTTTACCTGAGGACCCTCCTGCTTCCAGTATCTATTTTTTTTTTAATAAAATGTGCATTGATTTGTTCCCAATCTTCCTAATGAAGGCTGAGGAACTGAACCCATTCACCTGTTTCAAGACTCCTCCCAGGGAGTGAGAATTTTTGCTGTTTTCTTTTAGAACTGCTATCATTTTCAGCTTAGTTTTTTCCTGTTGTTGTTTTGGTTTGGTTTGGTTTTTTGTTTTATTTGAGTTTTTTGGGGGTTTTTTTGTTTGGGTTTTTTTTTTTTTGGTTTTGGTTTTGTTTTTTTTATTTCCACATTTTGACATAGTGCTCTTGCAACATCAAGTAGTCTACCTGTATTAAAACTATCAATTTCTTGGATTTTCTGTAGTTTTATTCTAATATCATCTGAGGATTTTGCTATGAAAATAGGAGCCAAGCAACTTTTACTTTACTCTCAAATGTTTTATCTTTATTTCTCTTTTATCTATGCCTGCAGCCAGCCTTTTCAGTCCTCTATGCACAAGACTTCACAGCTAAAGTAAACTTTCTTTAGTTTTCTTTCTTAAACTTTCTTTTTTCCTTGACAATCTAAATGCTGGTAGCTGTTCCACCAAAATACTCGAAAACCAGATTTCAAAATCTCTGTTTTAAAATACCAGAGGGCTAAGTTCTAAAATCCTGAAGTAACTCATATTTAAAATATTAAAATACTAAGTTCTAAAACACTAAAGTAACTCAGTTCCAAAATATAGCATACCAAGTTGCTAAGTACTAAAATAATTTTATTTCATAATACCAGAACATCAAGCTTCAAAATATCAAAATAACCCAACTTTAAGATATTACATTCTAAAATACCCAATTCCAAAACACCAGTTTTCAGACGTTTTATATGGACAGGATTCCCAAACCCAAAAGAACACAATGGGATCCTACCTGTGCCCCGAATGAATCTGGGGGAATCTGTGATTTTCTGCTGAAAAATTACAGTGCCAGGACCAAAAATCCAGAGATGCCTCCAGGCTTCACAGGAGACCAGGCACTTGTCCTGTGTAGGTTCACCAGAAATGACACCAAAATTGGCAGGAATAAACTTTTCTAACTTTCTTTCTGTTGCTTCTTTTTACATAATTTGCCAAAAACCCACTGGAGGCCTCTTTATCTGTTTCCCCACTGGTCCCAGACACGTTTATCATCCTCTGGGCACACTTTGACATTGTTTTATCTTTTTTTTTTTTGCCAGTTAGACTTTAATATCTATCCAGCAGCTTCAGGGGAGCTGAAAATGTTTGTTCTCCCTGGTATTTTTCAGTGTGACCCGATGAAGAAGGTGGCCAAGGTCTGGGGTCCAAATCCCACACTGCAGCACTCTGTACCAGTCCCTATTTCCACCAGTGGCACAAATCCCTCCTACACCCTGCCATGGGCAGCTTTAGGGCATCTCTGTTCACACCACTGACCTAGTGGGACCCCTCCGTGTTTCCCAGAGATCAGGCCACTGTAACTCCTGTGACAAAGCCCAATCACTCCATCAAAATGAACCTGACATCTCCTTTAGGTCTGTTAATGAGTGTAATTATCTGAACATCACCCAGAGATCAGGGCTGTGAGCCATACAGTTCAGGAAAAGCTGTGTGGCCTGGGGCAGGGAGAGGGAAGTAGGTCTGGAGTTCCCCTGAGGAACAGGTTCGAAATATCAATTTAAAGAAGTAAACTTTTCTTAACTTTTCTGGGGCAAAGCTCCAGTCGGGCCCCTGGGTTCAGGGGACAGTTGGTGATGTGTTTGCACTGAGGTCACACACATCAGCCAGGGAAAATCCCAAACCACGAATGATCAAAGGGCTTTGCACCACCTGCAAGAGCCCTCGCTTTGTAAAGAGACTCAAACAGCTGCAGCCCCAAAATCAGAGGCACGACTTTTAAGAGTGTGACCAGGAGCTACAACCTCAAATCCTGCACAGTTAAAGCCTTATTCCCATTTTCCTTTCCCAGTCACTGACTGTAACATGTGCCCTGCTACAAGGACTAGCTGCTAACTCCTGATTTTCCTTGGAATAAAGCCCCTAAATTGCTTTTTCGTAAGCTCAGCATGACACAGGGAAGGATTAAGCACACATAGATAATAAGAAAATATCAAGAACAGCAGGACATTTATTTTTTTTCCTAAATGCAAGCATTTCAGAGAAGCAGAGGCCAGTTTGGAGCTCTCCAAAATGACATCTCTGGCGATGCAGTGGGTTCAGCAGTGGCTGGGTCACCGTTTTTATGGGAAGACACATGGGCAAGCCTGGTGTCCCCTGTGGGTCCAGCTCAGAAGGCAGGGAGGGATGACCAGGGCTCTCTGGCTCAGCAGATTTTTGCTGTCCCCTCCCCTGGCACCTTCCTTGTCAGGAACAGCAGCAGCTGCCCAGGTACCACACAGGGCTGCCAAAAACAGGGGTGGGGAAGCTCTGCTTGAAATAAAGGGTTTCATGGGGACAGGAAACTTGGGCTGGCTCCTGCCCTGTGCCCAGTGGAGCCCCCCGAGCCAGGGGTGCCTTTTCCAGCGGGAGGAGCTGCACATGAGCAGCCACCAAGGTGATGAGGCTCAATGCCTCCCTCTTGGCACTTTAAAATGCCACTTTTCAAAGGGAGGGGTTTAGGGCAATGTGTATTAACAGTGTGCTCGCCCAAACTGGCAGGGAAAAAGGGTGGAAACCCCAAAAAAGTGCAGGACGAGGGAAAAACGGTTTTGCTGCCCTCACTGAACCTTTTTTCCCTCTGATATGTCTCTGCTATCAGGAGGGTGTCTCCTTGTCAGTCCAGCAGCAAGACAGAGCAAGGCTCCGTTCCTCTTCTCCACACACACCAGTTTCTATCACTTCAGCACCAAGTTTCTGGGCTCATTATTTACAGCCCAATCCTCTCCCTTTTTTTTTATTTTTTTTCCTCTCTTTTTTTGTCCTGATTATTTTTGTCTCTTTGGTTTTTCTCTCGTTTTTTTCTGCAGGGCTGCTGCAGTGGGGGCTTGGCTTTCCCAGTTGTTCCCAGGACTCCTGTGGGGAGAAGTGCACAGAGAGAGGGGCTCTGAGGGCTGGGGGTTTATTTTAAGCTTTCCATGCTTAAAATGAGCCTCTGGCTCTCCAGAAAGGCCAAAATATTTTATGGCCAGGGAGTGACTCTGTCACAGACCCAGAGCAGGAGTCCCTAAGCCATCAATTAGACAACAGATAGAAAAGGAGCATTACTGTTATGGATTTGCAAATCCTTCTATGTTGCCTGGCTTATGTTCTGTCATTATATTACTAATACTCATTTAGCTGATTGACCCCGTGACTCCAACAGCAGATTGAATTTTCGTTGTAAAAACATTGGGCTGTTTTTTATTTACCACTTCAGGTTTTAATAAGGAAAGAATTAAAAATAATTAGAAGAAAACAAAAGATGTACAGTAAAAACAAGTGAAGTTATGAATTTTCTAGAGAAAAATATTAGAGATGTTTCATTCTAGATTAATATAAGCCAATACAAGTGAAATGTATAAATTATATGATATTTACAGATATTTGCTATACTCTTAAGAGCATGGCCAACATGGTCTAAACACTGGCACAGTTATAATAAGCAAAGAAACATTTTTTACAGCAATCAAAGAAAAATCATGATCAAAATAAAAGGAGAAACTTTAAATTATCAATTGGTTAAAATTCAGTGCCAGTAACTGAGTAAGAGGCCCTGCAAGTTTCACTTCCATGACAATTTCAGAAGAGCCACCTGACCCACAGTAACTCCTTAACCTCACTCCTATAGGGGAAAACTTGCACCATTTCTTCCTCTGAACCATATTTTCTGTACCTCAGAGGGTGAATTACCGGTGGTTAACCACAGTCCAGCAGATTGTACAAACACAACCTAAACACGGCTGTTCTCCCAGGGGCAGAGCACAGGCACAGGAGGAGTTTTGCAGGCAACATTCACCCATTTAATAGCTCCATCTGAATTTTTGCAAGGGAAAGAACAAACATTTGTGGGCCACATCCACCCAGGAAAGTGGCAGATAAAGAAGTGTCACCTCGGGTGTGGTGATCTCCATTATAAAAATGGTTGCAGTGTCCCAGTTGCAATGGGTTCTGCCTCTGTCCCTACCCAGATGCCTAAAGGACAATAAAGATCATGGCCAGAGAGAAGCCTTTGTGGCACAGGATTCTTTTGAATCAGAGGATGCATCTTCCTCTTTATTAAAAAAAATCAAGAGCCGTTAGCTCTTAATGCACCTTGATCTCATCCACCCAACCATGAGCACTTGCTCATAACATCTGTTTGGAAAAGCCAAAAAGGCATCCTCAGACCAAAATGTTATTTTGCTCTCAAAACCAGCAAAAAAGTTTGGCAGGAGGTGCAGCTCCTCTGGTAATGTCGCAGGAAAGAACTGCTGCAGCTGAGGAGTCAAAAAGAAATGTGTTCCCAGGGACTTTAGCCAAGCTAAGGAAGCTCGCTTCTATTTTAAAATATCAGTTTGCTTTTCCAAGCCACCTGCAAAATTCTCCAGATGAATCCTGGCCCTAAAACACCCACTGGGTATTTAGTAAGACCAGATCCTTCTTCCAGGATGGAGAGAGATGCTGCAGTGGGGGCTGGCGGCGTCCTGTTGCAGAGCTCACACCATCAATGCAGGGGCATGGAACAGGACACCCAGCGCAGTCCAACCCCCACTGCAGGTGCTTTGTGTCCTTTTCAGGAGCATATTTGGACACTTTTGATTTGATCCATATCCACTGGTGATGCAAACACAGCAGGCAGGCAGCCAGCCAAGGGCATCCTCTCTCACAGGCAAGGAAAATAGAAGTGCTCTGCTTGCTCTCTCATCTTGGTTTCTTCCCAAACATTCAGCCTAAAAGCCTTCTCCTCCTATCTCTGTCCTCCTTTCACCTGCTGAGTCAACCATCCCTTCAACCACCCTTCAACCATCCCTTCAACCATCCCTTCAACCACCCTTCAACCATCCCTTCAACCATCCCTTCAACCATCCCTTCAACCATCCCTTCCTGGGTTTCTCTCCAATGGTAATAGACTTCTTCTAATGCTCCCTCTACTCCTACAGCGCCTCCACTCTCCTTTAACCACTGATGCTAATGGGCATATTTAACTCCAGAATGGCCTCATGAATCAGCAATTTCACCCTACTTGCTATATTCCAAACCCAGATCTCAGCACAGATAAGCAACTGTCCACAATGGGATGAATCAGAGCAACCTGACCCTGTGTAAACCCGTGTGCTTCATTGTGCTGAACGGGAATAAAATCCAGCTCACATTCTCCTAATCTTCATAAACAAAGCAATGAGGAAATTTCTTCCTCAGACTCCTGTTGCCACTGCCAGGACTCCAAAAGTCCAGTTCTCTGACTTACAGAAGCACCATTCTTCAAAAATTCTATGCCCTCAAACCAAATTATTTATTACACCCTCATTTACAAGTAGTACTGCTTGTCATTTTTTCTCATCTTAATGCAAAAGAGAAATAAAACTGAAAATGGTATTACAGATAGAATGAAGATCTTGCTCTTCTCCCTTGGAAACAGTCTCAAGATACACGAAGGAAGAAGTAAAATAGCACCGAAGTGATAATTATGCAGATTGTAAAAAAAAAAAAAACATTCAAAATGGGAAAAAATACCAATAAAGATATTCCAATATCGCTCCTAAATCTTTGAGTGCTGCTCAGTCCTGACAATATCACTGTAGGATGAGAACCTGTCAGGATGTTACCTTGCAGATGTTTTTCCTCCTCTATTTTAAGCTGGGGGAGCACTTGGAGCAGGTGAGCCTGCTTGTGCCCTTTGCTTTCATGCTGCCTCTTGGCACTGTTTGGTTTTTTTTTTTTGGTGTTTGGAACTTTATACTCCTCCAATAGTTGAACTAACTCTTTGCATTCATGTGTCTGTGAAAGCAGCAAGTCTGGTACTTCGGGAGGAAAAATCTTCCTGGGCATCAGGGAGTTTCCACTGGGAGCAAAGAGAGCCCAGGACAGGCATCCAAACTCCCCTTGCTGTCCCGTGGCAAATGTTATCTGGGAGGGACAGTGTCCAGCTCCTCGTTTGGCTTGCAGGGCTCAGGCAGAAAGCAAAGAAACCCAAATCCAACAGCAGGGCCCTGATGCTGGCAAATCCTTTGTCAATAACTACTTGGCTTTAAAAGTGTTCATTACACACAGAAATGTTTGCAGGATCAGGTCCAGTGGCTGCTTTTTTTAATTACTTACCAGTACTTCGCTGGTCTTCTTTTTTCAGCATTTTATCCAAGCTCCCAGCAGGACAGCGAGGAGAACACTGCCCTGGCTTTGTCCTATCTGATCCTGGTCTTCATGTGGGGCTGCCAAAATGTTCCCCCGTGTAAAACACCCGTTAAGTGTGGCAAACCAGATTACTCATTACCGCGTTCTCACCCCCAAATCAGTCTGCCCTGGTGTCAATTACCACGGTACCCGTTTTGCCAGGGGATGAACATCGCAGTCCGGAGCCCACTGTGAGGCCACGCACTGCTGGGGACATCCCTGGAGAGGGAGGTCTGGATTTGGATCCCGGTCTTCCGAGCGGGGTCACACCTGCAGCCTCCTCTCCCTCTCCTCTTCCTCTCCTTTCCTCTCCCTCTCCCCACCCACCGCGGTCGTCGGAGAGTTTGGCAAAGTCAGAGACGGGGCTCCGAGGGCACATCCAGGGGTGAAGGGGCTCAGTCACAGCTCAGGGTCCTACCTGGGGCTCGGGGAAGGAAGAGGCACCTTCTCACCTCGGGTGCCCGCAGCGCATCCTCCGGCGGCGGGCGGCTCTTCCCAGCGGGATCGCCGGCTACAGCCGTCCTGGTGTCCCCCTGTGCCCCCGGAGCCGGGCCATCCCCAGCGAGGGGCTCATCCTCGGCTGCGTCTCCGGAGCCAGAAGCGAAGGAAGGCGGCGATGCGGCAGCGGTAACCTGAACTCCCTGCCTGTCTCTTCCCTCTCTCCCTCCTCCCTCCCTCTCTCCCTCCC
>VYXG01009591.1:245013-307745 GCA_013397235.1 Lanius ludovicianus
CCCTCCCTGTCCTCCCTCCCTCCCTCTCCCCCGTGGGGAACAGACCCACTGAACCGCTACGGCTCCATCGGCAGGGAAGGGCAGGTTAGGAGCTGGCTGTGAATGTTTTTATTTTGGATGTTTTGGATGGGAGGGGGAGGCAGCGTCCTGCCCGGTGAGGCAGCTGGAAATCGTGTCAGAGCAGCCGCCAGCCCTTCCCGGCGCTGGGAAAGTTCGGCCGGGAGCTCGCAATTACCAGCAACACAGCCTTGATTAGCTCAGTGGGACAGAAATCCCCCTCTGCTCTAAAGCCTGCATGGAGGCACCCTCGGAAGGGTTTTTCCTGATGAGGAATGACAACCTGAAAGGGGAACAAAGCTCACCCTGTGCGTGCCCCGGGCAGCCGCGTCCCCGGGGTGACAGCATCCCTCCGGCTGCGCTCACCGCCCTTTCCTCGCACCCTGGAGCTGTCTGCGCTCCGGACAGCCCTCGGCCCCCGGCACAGCCAAGCCTTTACTTCAGGGCAAAGTACAAGTCCAGGCGGGACACCCGAGCGATTTCCAGGGCCACTTGCAATACTTGGAGCACGTGGAGAAGTGCAGCACTTTCACCTTGATAAACTGGCCCCTGGTGACAGCAACGGTGACAGCTTCACACCACAACAATTATTGAAGCAAATGGCTCCGGGGGAAAGACATTTAGGCTGCAAGCTCCAGCAGAAAAGAATATTCCCAGACAAACGTTATGGATAAAGCAGCCCGTTTAATAGAAAAATACCCACGGACGATCCAGGGCACTGTGAATTTCTAGCGAGAAGATATTCACTTTGATTTGTCATTGTCATTTTTTTTGAAACAGGTTGTTAGAGCGCAGCATGAAAAAACACGAGACAAATCAATCACTGCGAGCTGCTGGCAGCTCCCTTTCTCCTCCCCCTCCACTCCAAGGCTGGAGATGGAGAGATGTAGTTAAGGAGACACACTAAACGCTGTTTGCTTGTTGTATTTCACGGGAGAAATACGAGTGAGAAGAGAGGTCCAGATCCACTTCCAGATTTGCTGCAGAAAGGACAGCCCCAAAAGCTGGTTTGTTTTTGTTTGGGTTTTTTTGTTTTTTTTTTTTTGTTTTTTTTTTATTTTGGTTATTCAAAAAAACCCACTCCCGGGTACTTTTAGTTTCCTGCAATGTGGAAGCATTAGCTAAGGCACCTAAGAATGCCTGTGCCTCCCTCCGCCTGCATGACTCTCTCCTTTGTACTCCAAGTTCCTAAATAAACCTTTCCTTTAGTTTTGGGAAAGTGCTAACACTTCCTTTGTCACAGTCTGACCTACAAAGTCTGACAGCTACTGCACACACAAAAGCTTCTGCCCCCCACCTGGAAACGGGGCATTTTCCCATGGAAAATGGGGAAAGCTGTGTGGGGGCTGGGGCTCCAAACTCTGCCCACACTGCTGCTGAACATCACACTGCACACTGGCTGCCATCAGGGCAGCCCCAAAATGAGAAATCATGGAATCACAGGATGGGTTGGGTTGGAAGAAACATTAAAGATCATCCAGTGCCATGGCAGGGACACCTCCCACTGCCCCAGGCTGCTCCCAGCCCCAATGTCCAACCTGGCCTTGGGCACTGCCAGGGATCCAGGGGCAGCCACAGCTGCTCTGGGCACCCTGTGCCAGGGCCTGCCCACCCTGCCAGGGAAAAATTTCTTTCTCATATCTGTTCTAACCCTGCCGTTCCCCCTTGTCCTGCCACTCCATGCCCTCATGAAAGGTCCCTCTCCAGCTCTCTTGTAATGCATTAACTGAGAGGGGCTCAAAGGTTCTCCCTGAATCCTTCTCTTCTCCAGGCTGAGCAATCCCAGCTCTCTCAGCCTGTCTCTATAGCAGAGGTGCTCCAGCCCTTGGACCATCCCCTGTCCCTGCTCTGTGCCCATTCCAGCAGATGCACGTCTGTCCCGTGCTGGGCACCCAGAGCTGGACACAGAGCTGCAGGTGGGGCTCACAGGGGCAGTGTAGAGGGGAAGAATGCACTGCCAATCCACAGAAAGCAGTTTCTACTCCCTCTAGCCAGGCCAGTCAGCTCCAGCTCACTGCTCCCAGCCAGCTCTGTGAGTTTTAGCAATTTGCTTCTCCATGGTTTTTAGGCTGCCCAGCTGTCAGCAAAGCCAGGGAGATTCCAGGGCCCTCTGTCTAAAGGCGCTCCCTGCACAGGCAGATTACATGGCCCAGTGTCTGGGAGGGGCATGGGGGGAAGGAAAATAAACTCTGGAATATCAAGCCTTTGTGCTGGGGAAAAAAATTACCCAACAAGCATAGTCTGCTCCTTTCTGCCTCTGATTCAGGATTGTGTTTGCTGTGAGTCCCCCCCTATCCCAGCATTTCAGCAGTGATGCACACGTGTGCCTCTATTTCACTAGCAGTAAACTCAAGCCAACATATATCTACATGAAGTCAGGCCTCAAAGAGTGAGTCAGGGCCTAAATCAGTGTTGCAATTGAACTAAAATAATCTAAGCCTGCTCTAAATGCACATAGCTTTAACCTGTCACATCAAATGAAAATTATATACTTAAACTGTAATCTTCCTGTTCCCTTAGTCATCAAAAGAGGCCAGATCAAATTAAAAAAAAAAAAAAAAAGAGAGTGTGGATGGTGTTCAGTGGATGAGGAGGAGGTGGGGCTCATGGAGCAGGATATTCACAGAATCTTTTAGGTTGAAAAAGCCCTCCCAGCCCTGCCAGTCCCAGCTGTGCCCCATGCCCACCTTGTCCCCCGCCCAGAGCACTGAGTGCCACCTCCAGGCCTTCCTGGGACACCTCCAGGGATGGGCACTCCAAACCTCCCTGGGCAGCTCTTGCCAAGGCCTGACCTCCCTTTCCAGGGGGAAATTCCTGCTGGTGCCCACCCTGAGCCTCCCCTGGCCCAGGCTGAGGCCGTTCCCTCTCCTCCTGTCCCTGTTCCCTGGGAGCAGAGCCCGACCCCCCTGAGCCCCCTCCTGTCAGGGACTTGTGCAGAGCCACAAGGTCCCCCCTGAGCCTCCTCCAGTCTAAACAACCCCAGCTCCATAAGCCACTCCTCCTAAGACTTAAAATTCAGCTTGAACCAAGAGTTGTTTCTGCCTTCCAAGCCAGACTCGGCCCCAAACTCAGCCCCCCAGCACTGCCATCCATTCTTCAAGCAGAAAACCAGCAGCTTGAATAGCTGGCTGCATCGGTGGCTCTGTGTTGCCATCTCCTCTGACAAGTCTGGGTGGACATGGCCTGGCTAAGTGACAGTAAAGATTTCCACACCCGGGTTTGTCAGTGTGAGGCAGGCAGAGATAAGGTCAGGCTACAAACACCCACCAAAAGATGCCATTGTTTGGCTGGGGTTGAGGTTTGCTGCATTTTGTTTTCTCACCACTATGAAAAATGTGAGTAGGAGCTCTGTCCTTGGGTTTCTGTGAGCAAATGTGCTGATAAGGCAGCTGTGGGGGCAGGAGCTCTTGCAGCTGAAGGGGGTCACTGATTTACAGCCTGCCACTTAGTGTAGGAATGGGATGTTTTGATGGCTTCACTGCTGACTGCACTGGGAGTTTCAAGGATATTCACTTTAAGGCAAAATGAAACCCCATATTCACGTAGAGCTTTTCAAGATTTTTCTACAGAGAATCTACACAGATTTATTTCAGCTGGGAGGAGGATTTTTGTTGAAATAACAGCCTCAGCCCTTCAATGGGCGCAGTTTACGTTACAAATACACTAACAGCAGTGCAGAGCAATCTAATGTGAGGAAAATTGTTACCAATGAAACCTACTTGTAAGGCAGCAAAATGGTTTCTACCCTCAGATTTACAGGTTTATAATTCTACTGATGCAAACTTGATGGGTTTTGCCCAAAGAAGCTGGGGCTGCCCCTGGATCCCTGGCAGTGCCCAAGGCCAGGTTGGACATTGGGGCTTGGAGGACCTGGGAGAGTGGAAGATGTCCCTGCCATGGCAGGGGTGGGATGGGATGTATTTTAAGGTCCCCTCCAACCCATTCTGTGATTCTAAACCCACACCTCTGGCAGACAGTGCAGGGACTTGGGTGGACAAGGCACATCAGGTACCTCACTATGCATGATTTATAGTCACTGATTTCATAACAGCACCTCTGCTGGGGGGGGTGGGGGACAGTGCTCACTTAATGAGACCAAATCTACCACAACTTGTGCAAACAAGGTGTAAATACCTCTCCACAACAGCAGGTAACAAGTGTGTAGCCAGCATTGCATACTATCCCCATGTCTGACTGTCGTAGCCATCAATGCTCCTGGGGCTGCCTCCTGTCCTACTTTAATCTCTGGGAGCTCAGAAGGGTTTTTCCTGCTGACAGAATCATGTGCATGAAGGTTTTGAGTATCTCCAGAGAAGGAGACTCCACAGCCTCTCTGGGGAGCCTCTTCCAAAGCTTTGTCACCACCACAGGAAAGTTTTCCTTCAAATTCAGATGAAACTTTGTGTGTTGCAGTTTTTGCCTTGTCCTGTTGCTGGCGACCATGAAGAGTCTGGCCCCATCCCCCTGGCATCTGCCCTTTGATATTTGGGTGCATTGATAAGTCAGACAATCACTGAATGATCTGGGTTGGAAGGAACCTTAAAGCCCATCCCACCCCTGCCATGGCAGGGACCCCTCCCACTGTGCCAGGCTGCTCCCAGCCCCAATGTCCAACCTGGCCTTGGGCACTGCCAGGGATCCAGGGGCAGCCACAGCTGCTCTGGGCACCCTGTGCCAGGGCCTGCCCACCCTCCCAGGGAACAATCCCTTCCCAATATCCTTCCTGAAGATGCCAAAGCCACCTCACCACGCCAAAGAGCAGGTGAACCCTGGCTGTGCATGGCTTTCAGCTCTCCCTGCCCTCTGAGGATGGGCTCAGGGCTGGCAGCTGGGGCACGGTGGGTTTCAGCCCATCCTTACCCTCATCCCTGCCAACCTCAGGCTGGCCAGGGCTCAAAGGTTTGGCCTCAGCCGTGACCTACATAGAGCAGGCAGCTCCTTCCCCATCCCCCCTCGCCGGGCTGAGCCATTTCAGCTGATTACATCCCATGTCCTGAGCTGTTTCCAGGGCCTGAGTCCCATTAACTCTTCCCATCACTCCACGTCCCTCCTTGAGCACGAGACCAGCGCCTGGCAGAGCACCCTGGATGAAAATGTGGCAGTGGGGCTCTCAAGTGCCCCCAGAGCTTCCCACATCCCTCCTTTTGTGTTAGGGGGGATTGGGCTTGGAGCCCTTTAGGCTTTAACTAAGGCATGTGGCTTGTCTCAATAAATTGTGCAAGTTGTGAAATGCTGGGACCACCAGGAAAGTGCAGCACAACCTCACCCTCACTACCTGTGGTGTTTGGAGCTCTCCTGGAAGGAGCCTTTGGCTGTGAGGAACAGGGACTGGCCACAACTGAGGGTGTCCCTGTCTGCCCTGGGCACCAGTGACCCCCTGAGCCCCCCAGAGCTGTCCTCTCTCCCAGCAGGAACAGAGCACTGCCCTTACAATGATGATAATTGAATCACACACTCCAGGGCTTCTGCCTGAAGCAATAAGGAAAGCAGATTTATTTTTTTTTGGTCCCTGCCCACTGTGCAATTAACTGGAAGTATGTGAAGGCTTCCCGTGTGTTTGTGGGGTTTTTGTCCTGTCTGCTCATTTTGCAGAAAAAAAGAAAAAAGGAAAATAAAGTGGAAAGAGAAAGAAAAAGGAAAAAGGGGAAAGGTGTGGGAAGGTTTGGGAAGGGAAGGGAAGGGAAGGGAAGGGAAGGGAAGGGAAGGGAAGGGAAGGGAAGGGAAGGGAAGGGAAGGGAAGGGAAGGGAAGGGAAGGGAAGGGAAGGGAAGGGAAGGGAAGGGAAGGGAAGGGAAGGGAAGGGGAGAAGGAAAAAGGAGAAAAGGGAAAGGGAAAAAGGGAAAAAAGGAAAGGGAACAAGGAAAAGGGGAAAAGAGAAAGGGAAAGGTGAAAAGGGAAAAAGAGAAAGGGAAAGGGAAAAAGGAAAGGGAACAGGGAAAAAGGGAAAAGAAAAAAGGGAAAAGAGAAAGGGAAAGGTGAAAAGGGAAAAAGAGAAAGGGAAAGGGAAAAAGGGAAAAAAGGAAAGGGAACAGGGAAAAAGGGAAAAGAGAAAGGGATAAAGGGGAAAAGGGAAAGGGATAAATGGAAAGGGTCAGTCATGAAAAGCCCAGGGGAAGGTCAGGGGTCTCCCTGGAGCTGTGCAGGTCAGAGGACGGAGCCCAGGTGCTGGGACACTGCTGTAGGATCAGCACGGAACAATCCATGCCGGGAACCCTCACTGGGAGCAGAGAATCTGCAGCCTCCCCACGGGGACACGGCAGAGCTCTCGTCCCCTTAACTCCTGAGGGAAGGACCCCACCCAGCCACGGATGTGATCCCCGGGAAACAATGGCTGAAATGCAGGTTTAACAAACTCCTTCCCTCCCAGCCTTATCTGCCTGCAGATGTTCCCTCGGCCCTGATTGATCTGGGCGCCGTTATCTGGTGCAGAGCATGAGATGGAGGGTTTTGATGGAGCCTGACTGAAGTGCCAAAAATGTTCACTCCATTATGGCTCTGACAAATGGATCCTTCTCAGCTGCTGAGTTTAATGTGCCTTTTTTTTAAAATTTATTATCAGCCTGTTCCTGTTCTGGGCCAGCAAGAGAGCAAAAGCCAAGGAGGAGGTATCCAAATAGAATATTTTTTGATCTGGTTCAAAACAAGAAGAGAAGTTTCAAGCCGTTTGTGTTGAAACCAAGTATACCAAAGTTTCCAAATTTAAAAAACAAAGCCCACCCTGCCCTGCAGTTGTCCTGCAGAGCCCTGCATAGAGCAGAAGGCTCCAAATCCAACTGAGCACAAGTTAATCTGCTGCTGGGCACAGCACTGGTATAAAGTGGGATGTAGAGGAAATGTGATACAATATTACCTTCAAAGAAATTGGAAATTCAAAAAAGTTCTCCTAAAAGCTCAACAGAACTGAAATATTTTTTACTTTGTCACTCTTTGAAATGTTTTCACTCTGTTTCAAGACTAATTCCAAGGAGTGAAATGTGTTTTTCACAAAAGAAAAAATGCCATTCAGTGAACACTTATTTCTTATTTATATTCTTGTTTACATTTATATTGTTTATATTCTTATTCTGTTTCTTAGATCTGGAACTGATCTATAGCATAGTACCCTGTCAGCATCTGAAATAAAATTATAACTTTTTTACCCCATTTTTTAGAGGAAACCTTGTTTATCAGAACAGTTCTCCATCCACTTGCTGTACCACACTATTTTCTGTTCCCTGTGAGGATTTTTTGCAGTGGTTTTGTAAACTGAGTAATACCCCTGGCTCCACAAATACTTATCAATGCTTTTTAAATATTTATACATTAAAAAATGTACTTTTTTTTTTCTATTTGTGCTTTGGATTGGGCTTTTTGTACAGGTGGATGACAGTGGATATTGGTCAACCTTCATCTTCTCCATGATTTCCTGGATATATAACTGACACTTGGCATCTGCTCTGTGGTCAGCCTCCAACTTTTTTTCTCTGTTGCTTGAGGATTAGTTGGGTAAGTGAGGCAGGGATCTCATGGAGGAGGATCCAGGCTGGAGCAGGGGATGTGACCCCGAGAGAGGGGAGAGGCAGCTCCTGCAGGACCTCAGGGAGCTGCAGTGCTGAAGCCTCCCCCATGCCAAAGGTGCCATTGCTGTGTCCTCCACCTGCTGCTGAAACACGGACCCATGGAATCAGTGAGGCTGGAAAAGCCCTCCCAGCCCATCCAGTCCCCACTTTGATCCCCACCTTGTCCCCAGCCCAGAGCACTGAGTGCCACGTCCAGCCCTTCCTGGGACACCTCCAGGGATGGGCACTCCAAACCTCCCTGGGCAGCTCTTCCAAGGCCAGACCTCCCTTTCCAGGGGGAAATTCCTGCTGGTGCCCACCCTGAGCCTGCCCTGGCCCAGGCTGAGGCCGTTCCCTCTCCTCCTGTCCCTGTTCCCTGGGAGCAGAGCCCGACCACCCCTGAGCCCCCTCCTGTCAGGGACTTGTGCAGAGCCACAAGGTCCCCCCTGAGCCTCCTTTGCTCCAGGCTGAGCCCCTTTCCCAGCTCCCTCAGCCCCTCCTGGGGCTCCAGCCCCTTCCCAGCTCCCTTCCCTGCCCTGCACACGCTCCAGCCCCTCCAGGGCTCTCCTGCAGGAGCCAGAACTGGGCACAGCCCTCCAGGGGCCTCTCAGTGCCCAGCACAGAGGGACAATCCCTGCCCTGCTCCTGCTGCACACACAATTCCTCAGCCAGCCCAGGTGCCAGTGGCCTCTTGTCCACCTGGGCACCCCTGGGCTCGTGTCCAGTCCCAGGGCCTTTCCCAGCTTTCCAGCCCCTCTGCTCAGCCTGGAGCTCCACGGGGCTGCTGTGACCAACATTCCCTCTATGAATGAGGGAGATCCTCTCTGGTTCTGGAGAGGATCTACCTCATTTCTGCACCCTGGGCTGGTGCTTCCATCACTCAGCTTGCACAGGGGGACACCTCGAGGGTATTTAAGCGTCACTAAATAAAATAAATGGCTGGTGGAGCAGACTTTGCTCAAATACCAAGCTGAAGAGCCCCAGTTTTGCTCGCTGCACCCTCAACAGATACAGAGTTCAGGTCTTCTTGCAGCCAGGGTGGCCACAGCTTGTGTGTGTGATTTACTTCAGCCCTCTTCCACTCTGCCCCAGGAAATTTGATCTCCAAGGTGTGGACAACAAAGGCAGTGTCCAGCTGAGTGTTTATAGATTTATTTCTGAGGGCTTCCTTGCCAGGTGACTTTACATGAATGGCATTTTAAAAACATGAAACATGATTCTCAAGTGAAAGAATGAGAGGAAATGGCCTCAAGTTGTGCCAGGGGTAGTTCAGATTAGATATAAGAAAAAAACCTTTCTTCCTGGAAGAGTGGCCAGGCCTTGGAATGAGTTGCCCAGGGAGGTGGTGGAGTTGCCAGCTCTGGAAATGCTCAAGAAGTGTTGGAATGTGACTTTGGGACATGGTTTAGGGGTGATTATGGTGGGACTGGGTGATTTTGAAGGTCTCTTCCAACTTTAATGATTCTGTGATTCTATGAAAAGAATATTTTTTTTAAAAATCCAACAAAATTTGCAGATAGTATAACTTGCTCTGCTTATAAGCATTTTATCCAATTTCTACTTTTTATTTCCCCTCTCAACCCCCTGTTTTTCAGGAGATCCAAACCATGACCCACCCAGATCAGGGTGTGTTGTGATCACCCAGAAACAGGAGTGTCAGCACCCTACCAGCTCTTCTTTAGGGTGAGTTGGGCCGGGAAAACTGGGTGCCCACAAGTTCAGAGCTCATTAATCATTCATACAGGGCAGTAAAACATAGATGAGCAGTAAATGTACCTGTCCTGGTTTCCTCTTGCTCACTGTATCACCTCTGTGCCTTTAGGGATTCAGTCAGAGTTGGGCTTCAAATGTTAAACTACCAAATGTTTAATTGGAGACTCTGGAGTCTTTAATTGCATGGCCAAGCTTTGGTAGCAGGGGCAGGGGCTACAGGAGTTAGAAGTTCCCTTTTTGGCATCTTCTCAGCACAGAGGGTGTCTCCCAGCCCTTACTCAAAAATAAAGAGGGGAAACATTTCTTTTTTAAAAAAAATCAGGCATAATGTAAGAATGTCATTGAGCTTTGCTTTTGTGGACCTTTTTTTTCTAATCCAACTCCCCTAGAAGAAATGCCTTGTACAAAAATCTCATCCAACTCACAGGAAACAAATTTACTCCTGATGGAGTCAGTTTTTGACCAAAAGGCAGCTGTTAGGGTTTTCTTTCTGTGAGCAATCTGTGTCACTGAGAAATGATTTCGGATATCCAGGGGCATCCGAAACTTCTCTGGGAAGCCTGTTCTACTGCCTTCTACCCTCACAGTAAAATATTCCTTCCTAATAGCCAATCTAATCCTACTCTCTGTCAGTTTGAAGCCATTCCCTGGTTCCTGGCCCTGCAGCCCTTGGAAATTGTCTCTCTCCAGGTTTCCTGCAGCTCCTTCAGGCCCTGCAAGGCCACCCTGAGCTCAGCCCAAAGCTTCTCCTGGCCAGGCTGAACAATCCCAGCTCTGGCAGCCTTTCCTCCCAGCAGAGCTGCTCCAGCCCTCTGCTCATCCTGGGGCCTCCTCTGGCCTCTCTCCAGCAGCTCCACGTCCTCCCTGGGCTGTGCCCAGGGCTGGGGCAGCTCTGCAGGTGGGCTCTCACCTGGGCACAGGGGCAGAACCCCACAGGTGATGGCCCCAAGCAAGGAAGAAGAATTTCCCAAGTTTCTGCCGTCGGCTCCACGTCTAATTTGGGAACAAGAACCACAGCCTGACACTCCCTTCAGGAGTGCCTGACCTTCATCTCTGGCACGTTGCTAAGCCCTGCTGCCAGCCTGGGCACTGTGGGCTGGGGTCTGTCTGTAACCCAAAGAGGCTCCCTCACCTCCCGGGGATTATCCCGGCGCAGGTTTCTGAGTCCGCCCGCTGACGCCACGGGGATCGAGTGTCTGCCAGGCTCTCTGATGTTCAAGTTGTAGCAAACACGACTTCAACACTCCCCTCCTTGAGATGGCAGGCACCAAAATATCTGTGTTTTAGCAGGGGGCGCTTAGGGAAGAGGTTGATGCTGAGGTTTGGAATAGACAGGCAAAGATCGCCGCGGGTTAAAAACGCACAGCTAAGGGCAGGAGTGAGGAATGATTTGCTAAGGACATTTAGGGCTGGTTGAATTCACTCTTTTCAGGTGCCTCTAACACACTGCAAGTCCTGTACACCCAGTATTTGCTGTCTCTCCTTGCTTTACAGTCCGTGTTCCTCCTGACACACGCCGTACTGCAGGGCACATCTCACAAAAAGAGGTTATTTCCTCTTCCTTTGGACTCTCTCTATTCCTGAGTATGAAACAACTTTCATTATCCACCACTTTGGGGAATTTCCAATTTGGAAATGCTGCTGCAATACACCAACCAAGGTCTTGTTGCCTCCTCTCATAAATTGGACAGTGCAAGAGCTGGATAACTGGAATGGCTTTTCCCTGATCTCTCAGTGTAGATTTAACCTTTTTGGTCAGGATTCAAACATTGCACAGGACCTGCCCCAAAGGAGGTGCCAAGGCAGTGCTTTGCAATATGACTCAGTATCCCCTTTACTTCTGAAAATAACTCCTTGGGACATCTACTCATCACATTCCTCTTTGCCATGCCTGCATCATATTACAGCTCCCCATGGCTTGGAGACAAACCTGTGCACACAAACTCTTTGCCTCCTTGGCCAATCCTAGGAGAACAGAATCCCAGTTCCTAGCAAAAATTCTTATTAGCCCCCAAAGCAAGTGATGCTGGGACTCCATGCCACCAAATTTTAACTGACATCTGTACTTTGGGATCTTTCACTTCTTCCTGGGATAGTGTCCTGTTTTCCTCCACACTGGCAATGCTCCTCAACTCACTTCCAGATCAAACTCCTTTGGCACAGGCAGCCTGTCCAGGAGTCCCCAGCCCTCCACAGTCCCCAGGAGCCACTCCTGGAGGCTTTCTCTACCCTGGGCATGTCCCTGCTGACCCCTCATCCTTCCCCACAGCCTTCCCCTCTCCCAGTGCTGGGGATCAGGTGGAGGTGTCCTCACCACAGCAGGGCTGAGTGACTCCCCACCCAAATTTTGGCAACCCAAGGCCCTCCAGGAGCTGCTTTCTCCACCTTCTGCATTTGTCTCTGGATGGGCCACACTGGCAACTCCCCCAAAACCGAGGCTGGCCAGAAGCTGAATATAATTTTCTTGTAGTGATTTATCTGATTAGGAGCACACAGATAGCATTATATAACTCATTTCAACTGGATGCAGCACGGCCCATCATTTAAATCCAGCAATACTCTAATGCTCATGGAAAAGTACTGGGGCCAATACTCCAGCTCCACCACTGACTGCTGGGAATCACTCACATGCAGTGACAGGCAAAAGCTGTCACCTCTCCAGCCAGAGGGATGCTGGAAGAAAATGTGCCTGTTTTATTTATTTATTTCTTTATCTGGAGCCTATTGTGGAGGTGCTTCACTTTTGTCGAAATAAAATAATAAACAAACAAAAAAATCCTCGTGGTGAGGGGTAAGGGAAACACAGGCTGGGCAGCAGGAAAGAAAGCAGCTTGTGTGCTTGGTGCTGCCTGCAGATCTCCAGGACTGCAAATTTTATCAGGGTAATGTGATTTTGAAGGCTAAGGCTGGCAACAGCCGGGCTCAGCAGTGCTCAGCACAGAGCTCCATCTCACCTGCAGCCTCTGCTCAGCCCCACCAGAGCAGGGGACTGGAAATTGGAACTGACAGGACAACGGCATCCAGCCAGGATCCTATCCTGGAGTTCAGCAGAGCAGAAACCACAGTGCTTTGACCCCAGCCCCACAGCTCAGGGGCTCTGGATTCAACAGCCACCCTCAGCCTCTCTTCGTGCGCTGGGAGCTCTGCTGTGTCCTGGTATCTATTTTAGAGTCATGGAATTTGGAAAACGCTTTTAAGATTATCAAGTCCAACCATTCCCCCAGCTCTGCAAAGGCCACCACTGACCCATGTCCCCAGGTGCCACATCTTCAGGGCTTTTAAATCCCTCCAGGGATGGGGACTCCAGCACTGCCCTGGGCAGCCCATTCCAGTGCTTGACAACCCTTTCCTTGCATAAATTTTTCCTCATGTCAAATCTAAACTTCCCTTGGTGCAACTTGAGGCCACTTTCTCTTGTCCTATTCCTTGTTCCCTGAGAGCAGAGCCCAACCCCTCCCTGGATGCACCCTCCTGTCAGGGAACTGTGGAGAGGGGGAAGATCCCCCCAGGTTTCTCTTTGATCCACTGAGCTCCACTCTGGTGCTACAGAGTTAAGGAGAGAAAAAAATTCTAATTAAAAGAGTTCTACTAGGTTCTTGCATAGTTTTGTGCCCCCAGGCTTCTTTTCCTGGGACTGCGTTTTCCTGAGGGATGACACTGCTGAGGAAGGAGGGGGGCTAAGAGCTTTTTTCCACACCTCTCAGCAAAATCCCAGCTAGCTGGCAGGAAGGCACTCTGTGTGACATCTTCCTCTACGAGCATGAGGAAGGAGCCTCTGCAGGCTCAGAAATATGCTCCAAACTTTTTCAATGAAGCAGGAAACACAGATGAGTTCTGTTCTGCTTCAAAATGTCCCAGAACCACAGAATCATTGAGGCTGGAAGAGACTTTCGTGGTCATTCAGTGAGCAAAAACCGGGGAAAGGTGACCACATTCTCAGACATTTCTTCTGTGGGCTGCTTAATAGAAGAGTTTGGTGAGAAAGCAGGGAAAATACAACATGAATTCTTTATGTGATAGCTTTATGTCAGGTATCAATATTATGGGGGAGAAAAAGTTACCATTTTAAAGGGGAAAGGACAACTCAGAAGCAAATAATCTTATCAAAGGAAGAAGGTGCAGTTATGCTTTCATCATTTGATTGGTGCATTGATACTTTGATTTTATTCCCACAAATTCTCTGCAATATTTTCTCACTTTCACAGGGAAATAAAGGTGCAAGGAAGTTAACTGAGTAGTCTGTGGTCACAAATGGGCTTGGATGAGCTGGGATCAAAACTCCTTTTAAATCCATTGGCAGAATTATTCCTCACAAATCAGACATCCTGAAAGAGAAGATACTGTGCCTCAGAGAAACTGTGGTCTCTGAAGCAGTCCCAGGTGTTCTCAGAGATTCATCCTGCATCTCTCTGAGATAAGGACTCCACAGTTCCTTCCTACTTTTATCCCTGGAGGTATTTAAAAGTGAAGATGTGACTCTTAAGGACGCTTTTTAGTGGTGGGGTTGGCAGTGCAAAGTTTACAGTTGGACTCAGTGATCCCAAGGGTCTTTTCCAACATAAATGATCTCAGATTCTCACTCATCACCATGGTTCTCCACTCCTGATTTGGACTCCTGTGCCCTTGATTTATGTCATCCAACTCTGCTCCTCAAGTAACCAATGAGTAACTTTCCCCTGAGCTAAATGGAGACAGAAACTCGTCAAGATTAATCTCAGCTGAGATTTGTTGCTCCCTCCCCGTGCTTCGTGCTTGGCAATGATGGGAACAACAAGCATCCCTCAGGATATTTGACATCAAACCTAAAACTCACAATCTGCTTCCTGAAGAAAAAACTTTCTTGAGTTCTCAGCTTCCCAGATGATACATCAAGCATATTTCCAGCTTCCCAAAGTTGTCAAAGGATGCAGACAAACAGACTTATCTCCTTTAATGCTGATATTCTCACACTAAAGAGAAGGCTGTAAGCAAGTTTTATTACTTGGAAGGTGGATGAACAGATGTGGTGGCTGGAAAAGTGGCCAGAAACCCTGACTGGAGGCTGGCACTGCCCTGGCAAAGCTCCTGAACAGTTTCATTTCTCTCCAATGAAATTCACAACGGGTTTTCTTAGGAGAAAACCTCTTGCACAGTTTGTTGGCTCAGAGGTGCTCTCATCCATGGCCCAAGCTGCTTTCTGGATGTGCCATTCCAAACCCTTTATTAGCAACAGAGTGAAGCACCTCATATTTATTTTCCTACAAAACAAACCACTGACTAACCCTATCCACTTTGTTGCTTGCCATGGTACTTGAAATCACTTCTTTTACACTTCAACAGCCTGTGAAACTTGACAATCAATCATTCTAAAGTGCCAACAGCCACATCCTATGACATATATGGATCTGTAGGAAGCATAGCTTGAAGCCTTTCTAATTTTAGCTTGTTTCAGGATACGAGAAGTTTCAAGCATCAATCATCCAAGGAAAATGATTTACATACCAAAGTGTCACCAAAAAAAAAAAAAAAAAAAAAAGCCTGCTGGTTTGTGTGTAACTGGGGTGCACTGGGAGTATTTTTCACCCATGCATTCCTGGAGCCACTGAAATGCCATGTACTCAGTGTTAACCAGCTGCAGTTGCCTTTCTCTCAGTAAAACAGGAATGACAGAAAAATACAGACAGTATTCCTCCAAGTGCCTTTAAGCCAACAGCTCACAAATTTGTGCTACTGGTTTTCATTCAGCTGTGGTTCAGAAAAGACTTAATTCTTTGCCCAGTTGCACTGAATTACTGCAGAAAGTATTAAGATTATGTAAGCAGAATTAACATTATGGCCAAAATCACGGAGCAGCAGCCGGCCCCCGGTTTATCCCTGCCATACTCACAGCCTCCTTTTCTCCTGGCAGGATGAGCAGCATATGCTGATCCCAAGGAACGCCCCAAATTTCTGTGCTGGCTGTAGGATCCCGCACTGTCCTGTTTGCTGTTTCAGCCCCGTCACCAGCTGAAGACCAGGGCAGTGTGTCCCTCCCACATGGGAGGCTTAGCATTCCTCACATTCCCTCCCAGCCTTCCCAGATTAGACCCTCTCCAGAAGATCACTGCTGTGTTTCTGCCTTAACAAGAATGTGCAATGTGGTGGGGTTTGTTTCAAGCTGTCCTAGGTTACAGTGTAAGATGTGCCCACAAGCAGGTATTCTATCACCATCTTCATGAGCTGCTCAAACCAGGTGGGGCAGTGCTCTTGCCTCCTCCCTCAAGACTATCTGCTGTTAATGGCCCATCAGTGCCTTATCTCATCACCCATCATCCCATTGTGAGATGCTCTGCCCATTTCCCACTGGATTTTCCAGAGGACTAGAGCTCCATACCCACCACTGGACCTTCTGAGGAAGACCAGATCTTTCCATACAGGATCACCACTTCAACAGAACCACATCCATTCCCTTCAGGAGGACTGCAGCCACCACTTTATCGGACTGCTGCTGCTACCCTGACTAACTGGGTCAGGTTGTATCTGACTCTGTCAGCTTAAATCAGTGTTGTTTTGGTTTTATTGCCTTTATATATATATTAGTAAAGAACTGTTATTCCTATTTCCCTGAAATATTCCTATCTTTGCCTGAAAGCCCCTTGATTTCAAAATTATAATAATTCAGAGGGAAGGGGGGTTGCATCTTCCATTCCAACAGAGGCTCCTGCCTTCCTTTGCACACACCTGTCTTACAAACCAAGACACAAGCCCAAAGTCTGTGTCCTGCCTCGTATCCTGAGTACACTCAGGTTTTTGTTCAGGGGGCAAAAGTGGAGCTTGTGGTTCATCAGCCACAGGAAGCTCAGGCAACCTGGAAATACATCAAGGCACAGAATACACTGGATTTACCACACTTCCAGAGTGATTCACAGTTCTGTGTTCACACTGTCCCCCACACTCCCAAAAGTCCAGCCTTCTGCTCAAAACCTCTACAGCAATGACTGGCTTTGATTTGGCTGCTGGCAAGATGGGGAGAATTTTCCCCAGGAAAAGGAATCACCTGCAGGAACATAAGGAAAGGTAAAATCAGTGGCTCACCTAATCTGGTGATTATTATTCAGTCTTTGGAAGTGGAAATGGGAAAATTGATTTAGGGACAGCAAGTCTGATGTATCTAAATCCTTTTGTCCCCAGTCCCGAGCATCTAGGATTCCTTGGATTAGGGATGTTGTGGACACATCCCAGGCTGCAGTATCCATTTATGAGCCTCCTGTTCCTAGCATTGCCTGATCCCTTCCTGGACCATTGACATTGTCAGCTTCCATAACATCCTTTAACAATGAATTCTAAAATTTCCTGACTCACTGCATAAAAACAAACATTCTCTCTCTTTTTGCTCTTTCAAGCTGATCTATTGATTTCATTGTGTCTGCTAATTTTCATTATGGTGTTGCAGGATTTTCTGACTGACTGTTCTGCATTCATCTTTGATTGTTTGTAGTTGCCTTGGCTTCCTCTCCAAATTGAAGAGTCTTTTCTGTCTCCTCATGAAGCAGCTGTTTCATCCTCTCCAGCTGCTCTTTTCTTTGTATTTCTTACATCCCCAGGTTTTCCCTGAGACCAGACTGCACAACCTGTTCAAGATGTCAACACAGCCAAATTATATGGCAGCAAAGCCCTGCCATCCTGCTGACAGTGCATTTCCTTGGGTCTTGGCCACTACTGCACCTTGAGCTGATGATTTTGGAAGGATGTGGAGCTGCTGGAGAGAGGCCAGAGGAGGCCCCAGGATGAGCAGAGGGCTGGAGCAGCTCTGCTGGGAGGAAAGGCTGCCAGAGCTGGGATTGTTCAGCCTGGCCAGGAGAAGCTTTGGGCTGAGCTCAGGGTGGCCTTGCAGGGCCTGAAGGAGCTGCAGGAAACCTGGAGAGAGACAATTTCCAAGGGCTGCAGGGCCAGGAGGCAGGGAATGGCTTCCCAGTGCCAGAGGGCAGGGCTGGCTGGGATCTTGGGCAGGAATTGTTCCCTGGCAGGGTGGGCAGGCCCTGGCACAGGGTGCCCAGAGCAGCTGTGGCTGCCCCTGGATCCCTGGCAGTGCCCAAGGCCAGGTTGGACATTGGGGCTTGGGGCAGCCTGGGACAGTAGAAACTGGATGATCTTTATGGGCCCTTCCAACCCAGACCATTCCATGATTCTGTGATTCCATGACTTTGCACAGCCCACAGCCATAACGATGCAGAAAACATCTGCACACAGAGTTAAATTAATGCTTTTGCAGACAAAGAGCAGATACAACAGAAAACACATTTATTTAAACTGCTGCACAATGAGAATCTCAATTATTTTCAAATGCCAGGAGAGGGAGAAGTGACTCACATGGCTTATGTACAGGAAGCCTCTTTGCAGTTTTCAGTGGTGAATTTCTTTTCCTCTGAAGACGTCAGTGGTGTGAGTGCTGTGTGGCAGCAATGTGCCTGGCAGTGTTCAGACATGGAGAGAGACATGGTTCCTGCCCTGGGAGCTCACAATCTAAATGTGACATGGACAAAACTATCCCAACACAGAACAATTGACTGAAACATCATCTGTCAGACATTAGACCCATTTTAACAAGCAACTGAAATACCAAATATATATATAAAGGCTACAGGTGGGACAGCGTGCTGTCTGTGTGCTGTTCATGTTTATATGTTCATAATTCTACAGGCACAAAAGGTAGTGGTGCTTTGCTTGGGAAAGGCATTTTCTTTTCTTTGGTGAGGCGGCTCCAGCTTGTGCTTCCTGACCAAAAACCAAAGAAAAATAGTTTAGAACTCGGCACTTCTGTGATGTTACAGATCTGAATCCTGGACAATATTGTGATGAATTAATTCCCATGCAAAAGAGAAACCCAGATTTGGGAGAGGTGGCATGAAAGGAGTGATGGATTTCCTGCCCTGCTGAGGTGATGGGAAATCCCACCAGCATCTGCTTGGTGAAATCTTTGGCAGCCATGTCAGGGTCAGCTGGAAATCCAGCCCAGGACAGGTTGGACAGGGCTTGGAGCAACCTGGGATAGTGGGAGGTGTCCCTGCCCATGGCAGGGGGCTGGAACAGGATGATCTTTAAGGTCCTTTCCAACTCAAACCATTCCATGATTCTACGGATCTTGCTAGTCCTAGAAAGAGCATTTTGCACTTTGTATCCCAAGTCCCATCACCCCAAGGGAGATCTGCTGGAAATTCCAATCTCTCTTGTAAGTTACAGTTTCTCCCTAGTAAATGATTTTCTGATCTGTATTTCAAAGCGGGGGAGAAGGGACAGAGGAAGGAGAAAACCTGAACATTAAAATGAGAAAGCACATGCTGACAGAACTTGAACAGTGTTGGATGCTCACACAACTGTACAGGACATATTCTCACTTCCAGATGCTTCCTGTTTTGGGGTTTTAAATGTGGCCTATTGTCAGTAATTATATACTGAGTCATATTTCTTGTCAGGTTCCTCTCCCTTACCAGTACTTTAAGTTTCCAACTAAATTTGAGAGAGGGATTCATGTGAGACATGGAGCTCCTAAAAACCACAGTGAAATCAGCAGCTGAGTAAGAGAGCAGAGGGAAGAATTCTTATTCCATGTCAAAGACAAGATGCAACAGTTAAATCTACTTTTGAGTCACGAGCTGGGCACTTTGTGCATGGACACTTTGCCCCTCCACAACAATAACTACAAAAATGGCAAGTTTATATTGCTTTAAGGGTATTTAGAAACTGTGCTTGATATCTCAATAGTTACCTGAAAACCTGTTCAAGAAATATTGTGTCATAGGGAACCGTATTAAGACTCTTCCTGATCCTCCACCTCTTCCTTTTCTTCTCCCTCTCCCTGCTTTTCTTCTTCTTCCTTTTATTTTTTTTTAAATGGAAAATAGTTGTAGTTACCATATAGGAGTAGAAAGAAAAAAACAACAGTCTTGAATGCAGAGCTCTGCTTTTACAGCTGTTCTGTTTCCAATAAATGCAATATTCTTTGATATTCAAAAATAGAATTAATGTATATTTTTCAATCTCAACATGCCAGAGCTTTAGTTTGTGGAGTTAATAGGCAAGTGATGGAATATAAGAACTCTTTTCTTAAGGAGGTTAGAACAGGTGACTAAGATGCAAATAGATGCTCAAGATCAAAATGAGAATATGAAATCAGTGTAAATATCACCAAAAAGTTTAGTATTTTTAATTATACAATTATAATTATACAATATATACTATATATATACTATACATATAATTATGCAACTATATATAATTTAATTATATTTCTTGGAGAAGCAAACAAATAAAGATTCATGGCACAGGAACTAGACTCCTGAATGATCTAAAAATCATCTGGAATCAGATAATATAACCTTGTTTCTATTTCAAAAGTCCTTATTTCGCTCTTTTCTGCAGGAGAAATGACAGAATTGAAGGAAAACAGCCCTTTGCTTCAATCAACAGTTATCTGAAAGCCTGAATTTGTGTAACACAGACAACAATCTCTGCTTATTGTCTTTCTAGAGTAAATGAAGCTCTACTCTGAAAAACAACTGCAAATTGCTTTGTAGGCTCCTCTGCTCCTCTTCCAGCAGTCTCTTGTCCAAAGCCACTCCCATGTGTATAAATCAGCTTTATCTCAATCTGCCATCCCTTCACAGACTGCTTAGACTGCAAAAGTGATGTGAATTTCTTCCTGGCATAATCAAATAACCAATGAAAGAACCCATAATGAACTCTCAGTCAGGACTGCAGCTCTTGTAGGAGCAGCAGAGACCTTTGTTTTGTCTCTCGGGCACCTCCCGTCTGTGCAGGAGTCACACCTGAGTTGCTGAAGTAAAATCCTGGTTAAATGGAGCTGTTGGAATCAGATTCCTGGTTTTAATTGTTTTTCAGGGAAAAACATTGCACTAAAGAATTGCTCCTGCAAAACCAGGAATGTAACACAAACATCTGTGGGTTAGAAGTTCTCACGCCAAAGGAATATTGCATCTCTGGGCATTTTCCCCAGGAAAGGTGCCTTTCTTTATCTCATGAGAACTCTGATACAGGGCCAGGAGAGCCCACAGACAAGACACATATTTCAGATATTACCAACTGCCATTCAAAATTCAAGTCAATTAACTTGTACAGGAAAAAAAAAGGGGGCATTTTCTGGCTTGAAGCATCAGTTGGTGGTGCCTTGATGGCCCTCACCAATCTCCCCAGGAGCTGCCATACTTTGCTCATGGGTCCAGGAGCTTTAGGGTCTGGTAAACACGTCCTGGGAGGAGCAGCTGAAGGAGCTGTGAGGGCTCAGCCTGGAGGAGGCTCAGGGGGGACCTCATTGCTCCCCACAAGTCCCTGACAGGAGGGGCAGTGAGGGGGGTCGGGCTCTGCTGCCAAGTGAAAGGACAAGAGGAAATGGCCTTAAATTGCATCAGAAGAGCTTCAGATTGGAGATTAGAAAAAAAATTTCCTGTCAGAGTGGTGAGGCCTTGGCATGAGGTGCCCAGGGAGTGGTGGAGTCACTGTCTGTGGGAGTGCTCAGGAGGAGTCTGGAGGTGGCCCTTGGGGACAGGGGTTGGGGTGATGCTGGTGCTGCTGGGGTGGCACTGGGGGATCCTGAAGTCTGGGCAAAGCAGAAAAGTGTCTGAGGATTTGCACCTGGGTTGCACAAATTCTGGCAAGAAAAGTATCTCCTTTATGGGCAGAACTGCCTAAATTGTCAGCATGAATCTTTCACACTCAAAATGCAATCACAGCATGGTGTCAGTGAGTGATCATCAAAGATAGACTTGTCTTGGGAGTCCTTGGCAAATTTTACTGAAGAATCTGTGACAGACAATTTCTCTTCCATTTACAGCTTTTAATGATTAAAGGCCTATCTTTGTTCCCAGTTAATAACACCACAATATGACCCATCATTATCTCTACAGAATATGACTGTTGTGTATTTACTTTCATGAATAAGAATTTACTGGCTTGTGAGTGAAGCAAAGGTATACTGAAAAGGAATTAAATAAACATAAACAAAAGATGATAATAAAATATCCAGGTATACTATACCCCTGTTGCTGCATGTTCTTCCTTGCCTTCCTACAGAAGAGATACAAAAGAAAATGTTGAAAACATAAATTAAAGAAAGAATATCAGAGGTCAGACAGGGAAAACACATCAGAAGTTAAACACTGAATTTAGGAAAATTATGTGGAATTCACTGGATTCACTTGGAGATAATGTGCCCCAAATTAACTCACAAAGCACATTCAAGCTTAACTTTTATGTTGGAAAATGGCTATAAAATCATTAAATCAAGCTCTCTTTTCCTCAGTTACTTCCAATCAAACCTGCTTCATTGGCAAGCAAAGATTTGGAGATGGATTTTGTTAGCTTGTTCAGGTGGAGTTTTTGTGGGATTTTTTGGTAAACAGCTGGTCTGCAAAATGAAAGTTAAATCAGAATTATATAGAGTCTTATCTACGCTATATATCATCACTCAGAATCTGGCTTGTGATTCTGCTAACTGTTGTAGGCTGCAACAGATGCCTTGGCTCAACAGGGAATAAAAAATAATACAAGCTGGTTTTAGACTGTAGATTGAGCAGAAGTGATGAGAGAGATAAAAAAGAAAAGAAATGTACCAAGTGAATAGAATTTAATGTTAGATCCTAAGCTGCCTCTTGGGGGAAAGAGCTGATCCTACACAAAATCCCAAAGAGAAGAGGCAAATGTCACAGTGCCATGCAGAAGGCAGAGGGGTTGATATGAGTTTTCATGGAATGAGTTAAAGGAGTGAGTTGCAGTGCCAGGGTTTAAATATGGCCTGGGGAATTGCTGAGACAGGATACAGGCCTGCATTATAATATGATTTTTGAACATGTTTCTAAAATCGTTATGCCCTGAAGGGAGCCTAATCTGTACTGAAAACGGATTTAACTGGGACACCAGTTAAAGCTATTCTAACCTCCAAGCTTAAATCTGAAGTCTGAATCAGTAAAACAACAGGAAATTTATTACCAGCACATCAAGTGACCAGCAGGGTTCATGTCGTGCTGGAGCTTTGCCTTTTCCTCAAGAAACTCAAAACCAAAGGGACAGACAAAGCAAGGAGAGGCACTACATCCATGGTTTCCTCATGGCCATGTCAGCCTGAGACAAAAAAGCTGGAGCTTCTGGATTTCTGCATCTCCCAGGAAGGGCAGCAGAAGCTGGAGAGAGCTGCAGCCTCCACTCTGACCATCCCCTGCTACTGAGCACTGGAGGAGCCTCCTGAAGCCTGGATCCTCCCTGCAGCCCCACGGCTGAGACAGTCCCAGTTTGTTCTGGGGTCTGTCTCTATCTTATCTTTGCCCACTGGCAAAGGCTGACGTAACTTTACCTCGCCAAGACTCTTCCAGAATTTTTCCACTCTGCAGAGTCACTGGAGAAAAGCTGGCTTGGTTACACCCCAAAAAAGGGAGTCATTTTTGAGATGGTTTGAAGCAGTGCTAAACAAGGCCAAATTTCCAATACTAAATTCCCACAGGCATAATAATTCAATCACAGAACATAAAACTGCCATCTTTCAATTTTTTATGTTGAAAATACCTGTATCCTTCAGGACTTAACATCCAGTAGAGACACTCTGATGGCAATCTGGCAGTCTTTGAGCATATTTACTTCCATAAAACCCTGCCCAGGTAAGGAAATGCTTTTTAACTTTCTTTTATCAGCATAAAATGAGATACAGGGACAAAAGGTGGAATTCATCTCGCTGTAGCTGCCTCAGAGTTGCTCTTCTCATCTAACCCTGTCTCTGCATGCTGTCTGTAGTGAGTGAGAAGAGCAGAATTCCTACAGAATGATTCATGCCATCCCAACAGAAGTGATAATTGGGATGAACTACAGCAAGGCAGGCAGATGCCACGGCACTGAAGAGATTTGTCCTGGCTGACACGGGAAGTGGGTGTCGAACAGGGCAAAAAATGTTTTCTGTGCTCTCTCCTCTGCCTCTCCCCTCCTTGAAAAACTGAAATCTATTTTCCACTTTCAGCTCCCATCCTTTCTGTGAGAAACAGAGCAAGGTGCTAGTTGCATAGGAGTGGTACTGCACAATGTCACTGCAAAACCTCTGACACAGCTGCTTGACACATTTGCAGACATGTTCCACCATTCTGTTCTCACTTGAAAAACATTAAAGCAGAATGCCAGCCAGAAGGGCAAGGCACCCAGGCCAGCCAGAGGATGCACTGCAGTTTTGGCTCCTCTTAAGAGCCAGAGAAAAAAGGAATTTGATGGCACTCACCTGCCAGCTGAAATTCATAGCGACATGAAAAGTGCTTGGATAAAATTTTCCTTAAGGAGGAATTTAGTTCCCCCTGAGGACTGCCTGTCCTCATCCCTGTTTTGAAATTATGAGTGGGACTTCCCAGTGGCTGGGACTGGCATGATGGTGTGTCAGAGAGGCTTTTCCAGCCTAAGTGGCTGGATCACTCTTATTAAAACAGGCAATGGGGAAACATCTACAGAGAGGTGTTTCCTCTGGAGAAATATCGCAGATAGATAAAAAAACACCCCCGAACTCCATTTGTTCTGATCTTTAATGAAACGGATGATGCATTTGTGACAGAAACTCCCCTGGGACCATCTGATCTCTAAACCACAGAAGAACCTGACAAGAGTGCTTGATGCAGCAGTAGGCCTGACTGCCTGGGAAGTGTCACCCAATGCTGCAGTATCCAAATAAACTCATCCTTAAATGCCAAACGGAGCTGCAGTTTGAGATCTGTAACACCAGACAAGGAGCAGGCAGTAAGGAAGGCACTGGCCTCCATTTCTGCACTGCCCAGGGGATTCTTTCTGCAAGGCCTGGAGAAGGCACTGTCAGATCTGCACCAAACCTTATCAACCAGATTTATGAGCACTGCACATGCTGGCCATGGAGAGTGGCAATTTTTTTTTTTCACACAGGCAGGACTCAGATGTCCAGTCCTAAATTATCCTCCGTAACTAGACTCTGGTTCCCAATGACCATCAAGACAAAATAAAAAGCTTGTGGTAACAAGTGGCAAAAGGCACCTGCTGTTATTCAACATCCAGAACAAAGCTCCCTGGAGTTTTATCTAGGTTTCATATCATCCTGATATCAAAGAAAATACATCCAAAAGACAAGCAGGACCACTCTGCAATCAGTCAGAGGGGCACTCTAGGAGGGCTTGTGGGTTTATGTTTCATGTGCTTAGCACAGGTAAAACCCTCAAATCACAAAGAGAAAGGAAAAATTACCTGTTGACCTTCTGGTGATGTCTGGTCAGACTGAGCCTCTTCAGGAGCCCCTTCATCTGCCTTGTCTTCTGTGTGTGCCTCAGTTTCATTTGTGGCATCAGACTTCTCTCCTGTGGCATCCGAATTCTCTCCTGTGGCATCCAAATTCTCTCCCGTGGCATCAGACTTCTCTCCCGTGGCATCAGACTTTTCAGTCTCCTGGCAGCAAAGGGGAAGTCATTGTAAGCTTCAGGGCACATAACCAACAATTCATTTCTATAAAATTCTTGACTTTCTCATTTTGGGAAAGTGTTTTTCTAATTTTGCTTCAGCACTCAAATGAAAATACCCCCTTTTAGGGTGTATTTCTCCTGTGAAAGAACACTTGCTGGCATGTTGACCTGGTGGGCTTTGTGTGAGGAAAACATGAATTCAAGCACTTGTCAGCATAGCAGATTCTCTAACCTTTCTCTGGAAAGTTAATTAGAAACCAATATTCACCCTGATGGCACATTTGAGCTTCAGGAAAAAAGAACTTTTTCCACCAGCATGACTTCCAATTAAATATTGCACAGAAGCTAGAGGAAAACAGAAATAATAAAGGATTTTACATTTAGTCTCTTAACTTTGTTGCTTAAAAGCATCAGGAAACTCTTCCCATATCATTCAATCAAGTCTACTTGTTCCAGCACCATGACCAAGCACCACTTGGGAGGCTCTTTATTTGAAAAATATCCTGGTGTCCTTTCAGCCAGGTGGCTGTGAAAGGTCACAGTGGCTCCCACACTGTGTCAGATAAAAGGAGGCCTCGAGTGGAACAGCAGAAATAGGATGAAATGCAAGAGTATGAAGCGCAAAGTCACCTTATTTGGGCCAAGCAGTTCTGGGTCAGAGATTAGGAAGTGATTTTTCTATTGCACTTTGGGAGCTTGTTAGTTAATGATCATCAAGGAAGAAGAAGATGGATATATTTAAATAAGCACAGGATAACTGAGCCATGAATATGATGTGACAATGAAAGAGGTAAAAATGTGATCCTCAGATGCATGAGGTGAGGCAAAACCTCCTCTGGATTGCTCTGTACCATCCTAGTCACTCAGGCTCAGGAAAGAGAAACTCAGACTGGGAACAGGTGCAGAGGGGGCTACAGGAACATCTGAGGGAGTGGAGAGCCTGTCTTATGAAAGGGTGACAAAAAAAGCTTCATTGCTTTAATCTATTGAAAGTGATGCTGTGAGGGGATATGATGGCACTCCCAAAATAGAACAGAGTAAACATCAGACAGGGATAGGATAAGGAGGAGCGCCGAGGTAGATGCAGAACGAGTACAAATTGGCTGTGAAGAGAAATTCCAATCATCATAAGTGGGAGATTTCAGAAGAGATTGGCAGCAGAGAAGCTGAGGTAAAGGACCTAATTATTAAAAGGAAATCTGACCCCTTCTGAGAGGTGTTATCTGGGGTGGTTTCCTCTGGAAATAGAGAATTGGACTCAGGGGAGGTTCTGTCCTGTGCCATCCTGAGTCCCACACACTTTGGGAGAAGCAGCACATCCCTGAGAGGAGATGAACTCCTCCCCCATCCCTGTGACCAAGCCCTTACAACTCAGCCACCTGGTTGGTTTAGGGTTTGCTGCTTTTCCATAATTTCCTTTGTCTCTACAGTTAGAGAGAAGCCCTCAGTCATGTTCCCCTGTCGTTTAAGCTTCACAAGTTCTCCTCCAGTATCTCCATCCTAGATATTTCCTCAGCCAGTGCACCTGTCCTTCAAAACAGGGTGTGTCTGTCTGGCTTTTATCCCCAAAACTGACTGGCTGAGTGCTGGCTTAGGGATCTTTGTCCCAAGATGTGCTGTGGGACATGAGATGTTGACAAGCTCTGCTGGATAGGGACAAAAATGATCTAAGGGATCTTAGGAATGTTAGGAAGAAAATATCACAGCAGTTTGATGTTTTTCCTGAAACTCGACTGCCTGTAAGTCTTAGTGCTCTTTTAGCTATTTTCTCCTGAATCATGGAAAGTCAGTTTTACACCTAAGTAATCTACAGTGAAAAGAGGGTGGGCACAAAGGTCCCAAAGTTCTCCTTCCTCTGGAACTGGAGCTGATCAAGATGAAAGCTTTAAAAAGCAAACCATTTCTACCTCACACCAGCTTCCCACTGTTACACAGCTGCACGTGGGGGATGCTCGGGGAGAGGAATGAGCAGCTGGGAGTGAGCAGAAGGAGCCCGAGGAAGGAGGAGGGAGAAAAGACAATTTCTTTTTCTGGCAGTATCTTCTCATTTCAAGTACACATAAAGCTGTGGGCTCACTGCACTCTGATGTTGGTGGCATTGTTATTAAAAACAGATCTACAGAGACATCTGTTTGGCTTGGTTTACTGTTTACTTTTCACCCAAAAGCTAACAAAATCTTTGAAGATTAAAATACATAATAACCCAAACATACATTGAAATTCCCTTGTGCAACATTGTGTTAATACATTATTTTCTTAAGGAAATGGTAACTTCTCACAGACAAAGGAGAGTGTTAATGAAAATTAAATTCCTAGTATAATGGAATGGGTTGGGGAAGGGGCATTAAAGATCATTTTGTTCCAACCTCCCTGCCATGGGCAGGGACACCTTCCACTAGACCTGGTTGCTCAAAGCTCTGTCCAACCTGGCCTTGAAGTTGGTTAAATATTTATTTTCAGCACAAATATTAACATTTCACTAAAATCCATGTACTCAGTATTTTTGGCTGGTACATAAAATGCATAAGGACCACAGAGAGCATCCTAATTGAAATGATTGTATTGTATGAATCCATCTCAGATGAACCATATACTTGGATCACAAGGCACAAAAAAAAGGTGGTAGCTGAAAGAACTAAACTCTAGAAGCAGCATGTTATCAGCCAGAACACACACATACAGAATTCTTGTCAATTATATGGAGAACTCTGACATTCAGAATATCATCACTACACTGGCTTTCCATAGAAACACAGAATTTAATTTTCAACTAATTCAAAATGAAGTACCATTTCTAAAGATTGGCTGACAGGTCATTTTCTCTTTAAATAAAATGCACATAGTACAAATTTGTAATTCTAAGCAGATTTAGGAGAAGCCTTCTTCCACTAACTTAAGCTAAAGTATCTACAGATAGAGGGATATCAAGAATTGGGATATTAAGATCAAGAATAGTGGGATTAAGGCTTTGAGTATGCACAATATTTGAAAACAGACCCTCAACTCATGTAAATCCCTGAGTTCACTGAGTCAGACTGAGTATAAAGGTGGTGCCAGCTTTAAAAAAAACTACTCAACTTTTGAGGCAGCTGAGACTGACAACCTGATCCCAAACATACAAACTACACTGGTTATAGCTCAGAGCTATTGGGACATCACTATTCAGGTCACTAATCCAAGATTAAACAGGATCTTTCAGAAATCTATCAAGAATTTGAGTGATCTTTGAGTCAGGCATAAGGTGCAGCTGCCCTTAAAACCCTGCCCTGAACCATGTTTGGAATTAATCTAGACCAGGTATTCCTTCAGGTGAGGAGATATTTGGTATCAATAGATTAAATTACTTATTAACACAAGCACTATGTCTGCTGCTTCTCTCAGGCACATAAAATTTTCTGCTCAGCCCTGTTAAATGATGCTTTAGAAAACACAACAGCCACTGTGGTGGGGAGGCAACAGGAGAGAGGATGCTGTGAGCTAAGAGACCAATGCTGAAGCACCACAAGTAAGGATTGCTTTCCTGTAAAGTCACAGAATTTTGTGGGCACATTGCACTCTTTAAGGAAATAGATGTAGTTGGTATGATAAAATCACAGAACCATGGAATCACAGAATTATTTGGGTTGATCATCTTGTTCCACGGGCAGAGACACCTTCCACTATCCCAGGGTGCTCAGAGCTCCATCCAACCTGGCCTTGGGCACTGCCAGGGATCCAGGGGCAGCCACAGCTGCTCTGGGCACCCTGTGCCAGGGCCTGCCCACCCTCCCAGGGAACAAGTCCTTCCTAATATCTAATCTAAACCTATTCTCTCTCTGTTTGAAGCCATTCCCTGCCTCCTGGCCCTGCAGCCCTTGGAAATTGTCTCTCTCCAGGTTTCCTGCAGCTCCTTCAGGCCCTGCAAGGCCACCCTGAGCTCAGCCCAAAGCTTCTCCTGGCCAGGCTGAACAATCCCAGCTCTGGCAGCCTTTCCTCCCAGCAGAGCTGCTCCAGCCCTCTGCTCATCCTGGGGCCTCCTCTGGCCTCTCTCCAGCAGCTCCACATCCTCCCTGGGCTGGGCCCAGGGCTGGAGGCAGCACTCTAACATACAGAATATACTGATATATAGGAATAACAGAACCAGAAATCTGCAGAACTCAATGTGTATTTTGCACTCAGCAATGGCAATGAATTGGCAATGAATTTAACTACAAGCATTGGGAAGTTACATTTTGTTGAGGGAGCCCCAAAAGGTTCATCTGCTTTCTCTAGGAAATAGGCTCGAGACAGTCCTGGTCAGGATGCTGTTGGACTGTGCTGTGAAACAGCATCATGGCCATTAAAGAACTTCTCTACTCCTGTTGCAGTATGAGACAAAAGATGGATGGAAAAATAAACAGAATGTTTTAAGACACGAGTACCAAACAGGCATCAGCTTCATATTAATCTTTGTCATGTCTCAGCATGGTAAAAATCCCTCGAAAGCAAATGCTCACTGCCTTGTGATTCCATGCTTTAGAGTTTGCTTCCTCATTCCAGAAAAAGAAACCCAAAACCTACACAATTTTTTAAAAAGCAATTAATAGGAAACCTTATCATATGTGTCATCATCACCATCTCTTCCATACTTGACTTATAATTCCAGATTTATCTGCTGGAAATCAGTGTCACGAGCCATCCATTGTGATTATCTAAGGTAGAGCTGACAGAGAACGAGGGTGAAGCAGAAGCAGAGCAGGAGAGTTCTTTGTTTGACAAAGCACAGGCAGCCTCTCCTGCATTGAAGATGCTGAGAAACACCTTTGCAAGAAGTGTAAATGTCTCTCTCAAACACAAATAGAATCTGAAAGGGACACTAGCAAAATTCCACTTTTTCATGGACTTTACAAACACTCTCACTTATTTGCACTCTGGACTGAAGCCACCACCAAGGCAGCAGTTAATCAGTGTAAACAAGACTTGCCTGCTACCAATGGCACTGACAAACGAATCTGCCCAGAAGAACGCACTAAACATATTATTTTCAACATTTCCAAGGTTGTCACGAAGTAGAAACTGTAATAGCCTCTGTTGACAGCTGGGAACAAATGAATTCTAAAAAATTGTTACTTTGCTTCATAGATAGGGCATCTACCAGGACCTTGCATGAAGGAGCAGATAATCTGTGGAGTGGGGAGGTAGAAAAATGCAATTTTCTTTATCTCACTGATTCTCCACATATCTTTTATAATGATTATAATATGTAATACCTGCAGTCCTTTAAGCCCTTCATGGCTTTCTGGATGTTAATTAAATGAATTCTCACAAGACCCTTGTGAAGTAGGCAAGTAATTTTTATTTCCCTGGGTGGGAGATGGCACAGCTAAAGCAGAAAGTTTAAATCACTCTCCTTATCATGCAGGGACACAGTGTCAAAGACATTTATAACAACTGGGGCTCTCCCCTGGGTGTATTTTCAGCTGTGGCTCTCAAAGCACTTAGCAAAGGCTCATTTTTCTCTTCTCTGCTTTTAAAGACGAGGATAAACAGACATTTCCAATGATGTTTCACTCAAAGCTGCTGCAGAGCTGGACCAAAGGCAGATCTCCTGCTCCAAGACAGATCCTCAGCCAGGTCACCACAATGCAGCAGAGTTCTCCTGTCACTCTGGCTCATCACTCCCTTGATTAATTTCTTTTGTTGGCTCACCCACGTTAAAGATGGCAACATTTTATTACCATCTAATATGATCTCAGGATAGCAGAGCTATAATTCTCTCAGTTATAAAACTTCTAATTAGAATAAGATTCTAGTAAAGAAAAAACACATTGCTTTCTCTAAAAACAACACAAGGTAAAAACGAGGGGAAGAGCCCCAAAATAAAATGTTTTTCTTTTGCCAGAAATACATTAGAACATTGTCAAAATATGATGGAGAACCACGGGCAGACTTGCCAAAGGGACTTGATGAAGGGCTGGGTGAGCCTTTTTCTCCTCCAGGCAGAGGGAGTGAGCTCCATGGAGCCACTGAAGGATGGGATGAGTCTGATCCCAGCCCCACTGCCAGGGCAAACCCTCTGATATAGTCAGGGGAAAGAGAAGGTTTCTTGTAACCAACACAACCCAGAAACTGAGTTAGGGAATCTGCATCCTTTAAAAGCTGAACACAATAAAACACTGCTTTGTGTCAACAACATCAACAAACCCATCAGCTGGAGCCATGGTAACAAGCCTGCAGTGAAAGAAGGGAGGAAAGAAGTATTTTCTAGTATTTACTGAACCAGCCACTTCTTTTCCCCCTAAGAACACTTTGCTGCTCCAACATCTAATGTATTGCTTGTCACTGCCTCTTGTGTGACATGCTGAGTCACTGCCTATGTTCATCTTTTATTAAAATCAAGTAAATTATCCCCATGGAAGGATAGAAGTGCATACCTTTGTGCCTGGAGGAGGAGCAAGGCCCAGGAACGAATAAATAATATTTTCTTCCTTAGCAGAGAAAAAGGATTCAAAATCCTAAGAAAGGAACAAACAAACAAACAACAGAGAATTGGTATCAAAAATCAAATAAAAAGCACAGGAGGAAGAGACCAGCCCGGGCAAATCCTACATTGATGAGAATGACCATGCATGTGTAAAACTGTCTGCATTATCTAAGCCCCAGGAAAAAAACACAGATAAAGATAATTTCACACAGGGTGGCAAAATGAATAAATGAACGAATCTCTCTAGAGACTTACACTTTAATTATATCCCATCCATGTCAAAATCAGATAAAATTAAGTGTCTCATTTTAATGTGCCTCAGCTGTACACTCTGAGGCAAAGCCATTCCCATTCAAAAGTTAAAATAAAACTTGCTGTGAGTAAGGACACAAAATAGGCCCTCGAAATTCTGGAGCTTATTTATGGTAAATAAATGGCAACAGTCAACATGATAGCACAAGTGAAACGATAAGAAGGAAGCTTTCTTTTAAAGAAAGGCACTTTGATTAGAAAATGATGTTATTTTCAGAGCAACTTAGGAAAGGGTTGTGCTGTTCTCTCTGATATCCATGTACCAGCCAAAATGTCTTCTGCACTGGTGAAATGAAATTATAAACCATCACATGAAATGCCTGTGGAAATGTTCAGTGGAAATGGAACTGAGAAGACCAGGGGTGCCTCCTATCCTGCCATCTAGAGCTTGCATGCTCTTTCCTGCATCACCTGTACAATACTCCTATCCATTAAGGAAGTTTTGCTATCACATTCTTGTTACTGGGAAATTCACAGCTCACACCTTACTCAGGTAAAAATCAAAAAGTGTTTAAGATCTCAGCAGGAACTCCAGTCATAAACGACTGGCCCAGAATTACACCCAGCTCTGGGACAGGGGACTGAACATGTCCTGCTAAGCCCTACACTACTGCCTTGATCATGTTATCATCCTTCCTCTAATCCCAAATAACTCCCAGAATAGAAGCCTGTAAATAATAAGGTGCTGAGTCATCCTTGAGACTTGTTTGTAAAGCTGGGTTAGGACCTGAGTTGTTTTATTGAACTGTTCTAGTATTTCCAGAGTATAAATTATTGGAAAGGCCGGAGTGGATGGTTTAGAAGTCACCATAATATCAACAAGAGCAGAATCGATGACATTACAGTGCAGTTTGAAAGAGCTTTACAGACACAACAAATGACAGCCCATTTCACTGATTTATCTGAGGCACAGATTGGCTTTCACACTGTCACACCCAGTGGGAACTGCCCCTTCTGGGAGAAGCCCTGGAGCACATTTTGCTGCTGCTCCAGGCCACTCATTTCTCAGACCATCTCTTTGCTGTTTTCCCAGTGCTGTGGGATTCTCCTGGTCTAACCCAGACAGTGTCTGTACCTGACTTATGGATTTAGAAGTAGAGCAGCAAACAAGAAAATGAGGATTTTCTGCAATTTGGAGGGCTGGAATTTGACATGGCCATGCAAACACAGGAAACTTGTGCCCTCCAGAACGCCACACACTCATAAACCAGTCTGAGCAAACCATGGCATGACATGGCAAGAGCAGGGGAACAAAGAGAAGACAACAACCAGGAAAGGCCATGAAATGGAATTGATATTTTATATGTCTTTTGGAGGCAAAGCAGCATATGGCAAATGTACTAAAATTCTCCAGAAACACAAAGCCTTGTAGCTAACCAGGCCTGAGGACACAAGTAAAATGTAAGAATGACAACATAACTCCTTATCAGAAGTGGGTATAATCCATCATATCAGGTGTTCCTTGGCAACAGTGAGTGTGCAATGACATCCCACAGTAAATGGAAGGTCACTTATTTCCTCACATTGAGGAGGAAGCTATCATGTCTTAAATAAGAGACAATGGAATGCCTACAGTGATCATGGAATAGTTTTTCTATTGTGTATTTGCACCCATGCTCTACTAACAGTGACTTGTTCACATCTCCATTTGCTGAATGACTAAAGATAACTGTTCCCAAGGCAGGCAGTAAGAAAAATGAGCAGGAACAATTTATTTCAGGTAAGCAATAATATTTTCTCTGTATGAAAAAACATGAATGGTCTAAGTGGTGTCATTTGTCAACTGGACATCAGCAGAAAATTCTTCTCCCTATTCTTGCTAGAGCACCAGGTCAGAGCACACAGAGAGGGCATGGAAACACCATCCTTGGAGTAATTTGAAATTCAGATGGCCAAAGCCCCAGGCAATATAAGCTAACTTTAAAGCTGCCCTGCTTTGAGCAGCAGGCTGGACTAAAAACCTCCAGTGGTCCCTATATTTCCATAAATTTGACTTTAGCAGTTACACAAATGATAGAATCATAAAATGGCCTGAGTTGGAAGGAAGCATAAAGCTCATCCAGTGCCACCCCTGCCATGGCAGGGACACCTCCCACTGTGCCAGGCTGCTCCCAGCCCCAATGTCCAGCCTGGCCTTGGGCACTGCCAGGGATCCAGGGGCAGCCACAGCTGCCAGTGCCTCCCCATCCTCACAGAAAATCATTTCCTCCTAATATTTAATCTAAAACTACCTTCTGTCTGTGTGAAGCCATTCCCTGTGTCCTGGCCCTGCAGCCCTTGGAAATTGTCTCTCTCCAGGTTTCCTGCAGCTCCTTCAGGCCCTGCAAGGCCACCCTGAGCTCAGCCCAAAGCTTCTCCTGGCCAGGCTGAACAATCCCAGCTCTGGCAGCCTTTCCTCCCAGCAGAGCTGCTCCAGCCCTCTGCTCATCCTGGGGCCTCCTCTGGCCTCTCTCCAGCAGCTCCACGTCCTCCCTGGGCTGTGCCCAGGGCTGGGGCAGCTCTGCAGGTGGGCTCTCACCTGGGCACAATCTCCCCCTCACCTCTGCCCACACTGCTTTGGATGCAGCCCAGGACACAGATGGTTTCTGGGCTGTAAATGTACATTCCAACATGAAATAGAAGTCTTACCTAATAATTCAAAGATGTTTTTTAAAGTATGTACATGGGTACTTTAGAGATTTCAGTTAACAGATGAAGGCATGGATTTCAGCTTACAAGAAAGACAGTAGTTTACTTTCCATTTCTTTCCTAGTTTTCTAGAGGTTTTTGTTAAGCAAAGACAAGAGCAACAGAGTGCTCAATACATTTAGCAAGTGACACAGATGCAGACATCTGTCTAGACATGAGCAAAGAAGCAGCTTAAGAAAAAGATCAAATAAGGATGTAATTGCCAGCACTGATAGATTAAAATGGATACTTGAAATTGGTGCTGTAGCCAGGCATGCAAAATGAATCAATTTCTAATCTATTTCTTCAAATGGCAATACCAAAGATCTGAAGGGAAAAATAAGATCTGAGCTATTTATAAGACAGTTTTAAGCTTCTCTGACCTCGTGGAAACACTGCTTCCAGGCAGTGTATCTTCATAAAAATCCATCCACAAGAAACCTCCACTTTACAGCGCAAGCTGAGGAGTGGAGCAGCTCCTCATGGTCACCCAGAAGATGAAGACACTTTTATGTACCAATAGAAAAGCAGATGAGCAGCAGGACTGACTTTGCTTGCTCATCATGTCATTCTATTCTAGCACAGAAAGAAGACTCCTCACCTGTCCCCAGTACCCCCTTCCCTTATGACCACTCCCAAAATTTTACTGAACTGCAGAAGAGGACATTGGACAAGGTCTCAGAGGACCATTCCTCCAAGGCAGGAACCACTTCATTACTCCTGACAGGTGTTTCTCTGATCCACTGCTAATGACCTTTAATGAGATAATGGGGCAATCTCCTGAAAACTATGTATTTTCTGATGCCTGACCTAACCTTTCTCTGCTGCAATTTCTTCTCTTACAGCTCATCCCACCTCCAGTGGACATGAAGCAGAACATATTTTACAAAATCCTACATAATTCAGGTAGGAAGAAACCTCAGGAGACCACCTAGACCAGCCTCCATCTCAAAGCAGGGTCAATACTGAATTCAGACCAATAATTTGCTTTTTGCTGCAGCCCTAAAAATAGTTGAAGGTTGCCATGTCTTCTTCTAAATCACTCTTTCCCAGGTTAAGGAAGGAAATATTTTATCTTGACTTTTTATCTCCCAAGGCCAGATCTCCCAGGCAATCATGATGCAATGTGTACACACATGCACATGTGTGAATGGGAACCAAACATTGATAAGAATAATTGATAAGACCATTGATAAGAAGGGAAATGAGTGAAAAGAGTGATCCCAGAAAGAAGAATGGGAAAAATGAAATGTAACAGATTTCATCTTTTAAAAGAAAAAAAACCAAAAACTTCTACCTGGGAATTAAGAAAATAAAAATTAGCAGGAAAATGTCTTATAACAGGAAAAAAACCTTAAAAAATAAATAAAAAAAAAAGAGGTGTAAAGAGTTTGGCTCGTTTAGCACAGCAAAATGAAGACTAATAGAGGATATGATTTCCATTTAAAAGTATTCTGGATTGGGGCTGTTGAAGTTAAAGGCTGATTTGGGCCTAGCAGAGAATGGGTATGAACTGCCTGCATTTAGCCAGGCTACAAATTCAAAGGGTTTCAGACACCACAAGAGTGAGGCCCTTAAAGGCTCATGAGAGCAACATATTTTAAAAGGACTTTCACGAATTCAAGATATTGGACTGGAGTCACACAGAGCTTTGCAATCCTCAGGGATATTTTTAATGACATGGCTGAGGCCAAAGGAAGTGGGACACAGGGGAAGATGTACCAAATAAATGTTAACCAGCCTAGAAGAAATTTGGATTTCAGAGCAATGGCTCTGCTGGCCCTGCACAGGTTATACAGGGAAGCAGAATGCAAATCCCCAGGTTTTCATTGTAGAATATGCCACTTGGGAGGATTTTGCAGCAGTCTGGCAGCCCCTGGCCATGTTCTCAGCCCACATCATGCTCCCTGTGCAGCTCCCTCAAGGCACTTTCCCCTGAGGAGAAGGGTAAGGCTCATGCACTGATATGGATCTCATTACCTTATTTATTTGGAAATAATGATGCTATAAATTAGTCTTTGTTATGCACCCACTGGGATCATTAGCTCTGAGCTTTGAGAGCTGGGTACATTAGAATTCTGGAGACTTTTAGACTAATTGTAAATTTGATTTTGTTTTTAAATCAGTAGCTGCAACTCCTTTCCCCGTGGAGGTGTCTTTGCAAAGAGTTATTTGTTCACTTAAATTTATTTCAAGATGTAAATTATTTGGCTTCCTGAAACAGTTTTAGACATGGAGTAAAAACTGTGTATTTATCATTTACTGTCAAGACTGACCAGTTACAACACTTTATAAGGCAATTACTCTTAAATTCCTTGTAGAACTTCTCTGGGAGACATCAGAAATATTTATTGCAGCGCTGGCTGCCACAAAACCCAGAGTAAGATTTTTCAAATTATACTTTTTATTGGTGCAGACTGGATGCTGAAATGCACATGAACTCCAGCCCATCAAGTTCTCTTATGAGAAAATGAGGAAACAGCCGCACTCCAATGTTCATATTATCAACTTTTACTCTGAGAGCACTGAAGTTAATTCTGAAAACTCAGTGGCTTGTAAATCCCTGCTCACTCACAACAACCTTGCAGTAGTTCACACTGGATTTGTACAGAAATTCGAGTGGGGCTCACTGTGTGCCCTGGGTTCCAGAGCACCCTGCACATTCATTTCAGCCATCAGGTCTGAGTGCTTTCCAGACTAGGCATTTCCACCCAGACTATGAGAAAATAAAAGCTCTCAGATTATCTCTCTTGATTCACAGTTCTAATATTCACGCTGGCACATTATTATCTTCCTCTGCTTTGAACAAACTGTCTCAAGAGAAAGAACCTGTTACAAGCACATATGAAAATATAAAAGCATCTGATGAGCACTACAGTTGCTGTTATGAAGAGCTGGACATTTATTGAATAAGCAATATAATTTCAGTAAGTCAAACCACATTCTGGAATTATTTCAGTAAACAAACATTCCTATTTATTTGTATAATACAATGGAAAAGTAAAATTTCTTTTTACAGCCTCAGATATTGACTTGACATCCTTGAAGCGCAGATAAATCCAAACAAACAAAATATCAACACTCTCCATCAACATTAACTGAAACTTCAAGAAGTTTCTTCAGCCAGTTTTCCCTTCATGCATATTTTGCTCTCAAAAAGAAATAATCTTCTGTTTCATTGCTTTTCTGCGCTTAAAAAGTGCTTCCTGTGAATTGTTCTTTCACAGTGAATCTCAAATTGTTTTAAGGAGGTTGTTTGACACTTCCTGCTAATGGAAAATAGTCCCTTTCTGCGAGAAACCACTCTCTGAAGATATTTAAATTTCCAAGCAGCTTCTTACCCCACAGTACCGTTCCTCGTTGAAGATCTGTGGAGGGAGGGGAATTCCATTCTGAGGCTTTTTTTCACCCGGGACATTCTCTCTCATCCATTTCCTATTGTCCTCATCTCCTGCTATGTCCATTTGCTGAAAGTCAATCTTGTTGGCCTCTAAAAAGCCCACGACTTCTTGCTGTTTCTTTTTTATCTGGGTAGAAAATAGGGAAAACAACATTCCTTCTTTTAAAAGAAAATGGTTTTCTAAAAGCAACTACTATTACAAGAACTCAGACAAGTTTTCAAGTTCACAGAATCTTTTAGGTTTGAAAAGACTCCAAGATCATCAAGTGCAACCTTTGGCCAAATCCCACTTTGTCACCTAGACCAGAGCACTGAGTGCCACATCCAAGCCTTCCTCAGACACCTCCAGGGCTGGGGACTCCAAACTTCCCTGGGCAGCCCCTTCCAATTCTTGACAACCCTTCCTGTGAAGAAATTCCTCCTGAAAGTTGGGAGTTCCTGAAGTTGAATTCACTTCTCCAGTAGCCCTCAAGCCTTTTGGAGATGAGATTCAACACTTTCTGTCAGCACCCAGAGTGCTGCCACTGCATCCCTCCCACCATACACCCAACCCCCCCAGCTTCTTTCTTTCCTCCCTGGATGCAGTGAAAACTCCAGCTAAGAAATGAGGCTCAGCAGGAAGCCTCCTACTGTGTTCCCAGATCTGGGAATGTGGTGTACAGATACCTAAGGTGATCCTGCCTGAAGTCAGTAAAGGTCTGAAAATGTACATATTTTCCTCAGCCTGGAACAGCCTCCTTCTCACCAATCACATGTGACATTCAGCTTCCTGTGAGCCACGTTTCTCTCTGTCTCTGTTCTTTAATGTTAGGCATAAATAAATTTCACAGAATCAGAATCAAAGAATAGTTGGGATTGGATGGGATCCTCCAGTCCAAGCCCCCTGCCAAGGCAGGGTAACCTGGAGCAGGTGACACAGGGAAGTGTTCAGGTGGGTTTGGAATGTGTCCAGAGAAGGAGACCCCGTGCTCTCCCTGGGCAGCTGTCCCAGCTCTGCCACCCTCAGTGGAAAGAAGTTCTTCCTCAAATAGAGGTAGAACCTCTTGTGTTTTGGTTTATGGCCATTGCTCCTTGAGGTGTAATACAAAAGTATGAGTGAAGGCTCAAGAAAATCCAGCACAGCTGAACTCCTGTGCTTAAATACATCCCCCATTACAGAATGACATTCCAGTTGGACCACGAAGAACATGTTACATACACAAATAAAGCTTGTTACACACAGCTTCTGTCACACCTAAAATTCCCTCATGGCACCTTTCCCTTTGATTCTGGTTCCATACAGGCCTGGGATGCAGGCACTGAGCTGATAACCCATCCCTTTACTCTGCAAATGTAACACTCACTATACTTCCCTACTAAAGGAATGCTACTCCTAAGCAGTTTTTAAAGAACTTGCCACCAGACATAACTAGAAGGAGGCATCAAGGAAATTTTTCTATCTTAAGATTTGAAAGCATGTTCTCCCTATGTCAGACATCTGAACACCTGAAATTAAAGTGACACTGAGGTGGTGTAAATCAGAGGGACAGGCAATGAGATGAGAAGTAAATCAGGGATTACATATTTCCATAATCTAATAAAACAGAAGAGCTGAAGTAGAGTGATATCCTATTATCCGGGAAGGATGAATTCTCATGAGTAAGGATAAAATTTCTTTTCCTTGTGAAAATAAAGAAACATCTATCTACACAGATGCTTGCTCATAAAAAGTAAAAAACATAAAATGCTGTACATTTTTATGACAACAACAGAGGTTTACAGCGAGCTCAAAACAGTACATCACTTTGAATGTCAGAAACACTAATCCAAAGTGGTCAAAAGCCATGCAGTTGACAGAGCTCAAAGGTGCTGCTTTCTTCTATTATTATTTTCTCTATTTAAACAGAGATAATTTCATAACTGGCTATTTAGTTGCAGAGTTATGTGCAGAAGACATTCAGGCAGCAGAAAGGATTGCCTGGGAGACATTTCACTGGAGAAAGTGGCAGGATAATGTTTGTTTAAATGGTTAATAAAATCTGCACAAGCCAGCACCGGCAGTAACATCACATGCTGTGACAGCCAGGACACTCAAGTGCTGGCAGCTGCAGTTCCAGGGTCAGCCTGTCCCTTTGGACGCAGGCACTGCAGGAGATAGGGCTCCTGGAATAGCTGCTGCTCCAGACAGACGGTGCCTCTGAGGAGAGACTGGAAATGGAGCCTGTGCTCCCCTGCTTATAAGAGCTGTAACTTTGAAACCTGGCTTAACAATTTCTCTTCAGCTTCAGGTTCATAATGCACACGAGGCTGAGGCAGCACCAGGCCTGAAAACAAAAATTAGGCAAAAAACTTTGTGAAAAAATTAATGCTGAGGTAGAAAAGTAAAGTTACATGGAATTAGGCTGCTTAAGGAAAAGGCAAGGAGTTTCTTGCTATGACAATGACCATAAACAGAGCAGATGATGTGCTGAGTCCTAAGCCCCACCATTACTGGGGTTTAGGCAGAGCAAAAGGCTTGGGACACAACCGAGTGTGACACCACAAAGCAAATCTTTGCTATGGGTGGCACTAAGTGGGCAACCAAAAGAATCTCTCCAGGAAGCAGCCCTCCCAGAGGGAGATTTAGGATGTAAGAACACAGAGGACACACAAAGGCTTTCCCAGAATGGATGAGACTGCAGGAGCTTGTTGGTGCCCTCACTTGTGTCTGATGGCATGGGGAGAATTCAATTACTTGGGCATAGATTACTTGGAAAGTGGTGATGAGCAGGATATTATTTCAGCAATGCCATTTTTTCTTTCAGCAAAGTTTGAGTTGCACCATCCTTAGCTACTAGTCCCTTAAAATAAGAAAAAAAGCTATAAAGAAATATAATTCAGCTAGAGTGTGAGAGTTGCCCAGAGAAGTTGTGGACACCCCATCCCTGGAAGTGCTCAAAGCCAGGTTGGATGAGGTTCTGAGCAACCAGGTCCAGTGAAAGGTGTCCCTGCCCATGGCAGTGGGGTTGGAACAAGAAGATCTCTAAGGTCCCTTCCAACCCAAATTATTCATGATTCTGGCCTTGGAAACTTTCAGCTGCCACAGCTGCTCTGGGCACCCTGTGCCAAAGCCTCACCACGCTTAGAATAAAGAATAAAGAATTTCTTCCTAATAGCCAATCTAACCCTGCCCTCTGGCACTGGGAAGCCATTCCCTGCCTCCTGGCCCTCCAGCCCTTGGAAATTGTCTCTCTCCAGGTTTCCTGCAGCTCCTTCAGGCCCTGCAAGGCCACCCTGAGCTCAGCCCAAAGCTTCTCCTGGCCAGGCTGAACAATCCCAGCTCTGGCAGCCTTTCCTCCCAGCAGAGCTGCTCCAGCCCTCTGCTCATCCTGGGGCCTCCTCTGGCCTCTCTGCAGCAGCTCCACGTCCTCCCTGGGCTGTGCCCAGGGCTGGGGCAGCTCTGCAGGTGGGCTCTCACCTGGGCACAGGGGCACAGTCCTCCCTTGGCCTGCTGGTTATGCTGCTTTTGAGGCCAGCTTGAAGGGGAGCAAATTCATAAAACATCACCAAAACCACAGGAAATAAAAGGATTTTAGAAGTGTCATAACCACGAGCAGCAGGAAGCAAGAGCAGAAGAATAAGACTTCCTCTGTGTAAGACATGAATCCTCTTTCTCCCACAATTTAGAATCTTGCAGGATATTACCAAATCCTAAACCCCTCTGTGTCTAGCAACAAAAATATTTTACTTTTTTACTGCTTGCTCCAAGCCAAGCATTATGTGCTTTTTAGAGCTATAAATAAGTCTCTCCACTTCTGCCTGCCTTAATGAATAGTTCAATATCAGCTAAGTCTGGAGCAGAAAGATAATAAAGATGAAGATATTTAAAATAAATTTCTGAAGCATCAAGGGGAAAAGTACAGACAGCAGATTTGCTCCAGAGCCACAGTGAATTACGACATTCCAGCATCTGATCCAGAGCACCAGAATGTCACTGGGTTCACTGCATTCACTTGCACAAAGTATTTATTAACATGAAAACCACTTGCAGTGAGTAGGGTGACCATGACATAAAATAGAGATGTTTTTCATTCTTTGCCATTGATCCTCTGCTGATTTACACCAGAGGCTGGGCCCATCTTACATTGAAATTCAAAATCAAGAACATGCATTTGATGGAGATCAGCCACTAAATTTGAAGAGATTACCAGTGCTAATAGGACAATTTAAACTTCCAATTTAAACTGTTTAGGGATTAAATTAATTCTCCTCAGGAAAAGCTGTATATGCTTGACACAAAATTTGTATTTAATAGGATTTTTGTGATATATTGAGGTTTGTGCTAGCTCCTTGCATGTGTCAATTTTATTTTAAACACACCAGAACTAATTAAAGGTTCATTGAAAGGATACCTTCCACCCATGTTCACCAAAAAATGTGGAAAACTACTCCAGCTGAGCACTGGGTTTACTTGGCACTGCAATTTGGAATCAGCAAGCTGAGCACATGCTGAGATTGCTACAGCTGCACACACATACCCAGCACAGTAGAAAGGAGCAAATACAGAGGAATATTGCTGTGTGAGGATTCCATGATTATCTTTTGGAGTCTTCAGATCAAAACAGGCCAAACAGGAGCAAGAAGAGTGCCCACACACAGCACATGGCAATTTATAAAGCTTCTTGATCAGTAAATGCTTTATTACAAATTGCAAATTACCAAACCTGAACTTCCCAACTTCCTCTTCTTTTTTTTCTTTTTTTTTCCCTCCTTGTATCTGAAGTTTATTATTTTTAAAAAAAAGGAATGCTGAATGTCAATAGCAGTTTTAGAGTGTCAGGCTTAGAACAGGCTGGGTGAGAGAACTGCAAACTTCCTCAGCAGTATTCCAATGGAACTTCAGTGAACGACCCTCCATTCATTTCCTACAGGTGATGATCCCATGAACAGGAGGGGTTTTTTGGAGCTTTTCCACTCTGGAAGCTTCTTAAAGAAATGGAGCTGGTGTCAGGGAGATAGAGATGTAGTTACAGCTCTGTGCAAGCAGCAGCCAGTTTGTTTAGCCGTGTCACCGGGAGGGAGGGAGTGCCAAAGGAAAACTGAAATCTGAGCTCATCTGGGAACTGGATATAAAAGGAAACAGTCCTTTCCCGGTTCCCACCGCCCACGGACTTCCAACCTCCCTACTATTCACATGCCCTTCCCTTCGGCTGATACTCTCCGCTGACAGCTACAGCAGCAGAGCTCAATGCTAAAAATCATCACTGTAGCATTTCAGCAGACACACACCAGAAACAAAAACCAACCAAAAAGAAAACACCAAGCAAACAAAAAACCTCCCAAAACTCAGGAAAAGTAAGGGGCTTGGGAAAGAAGTTTTTCTGCCTAACTTTATCCAGCTCTAGGCTCTTTCTTAGACAGAGTTCCCCTTTCACAGGAGCAGTGTCCTAAAGTCTCTTTTAAAAATGAACACTTAATTTTCAGTCTACCTTTGCTTTTGCACAAATACAATACCCACTGTTTTCTTCTTCAGTGTATACATATTGCAGATACTTTCCCAAACAGCAGCAAATCTATGAAATGACAGATAATTTAGATGTAAGTGTTAGAACTGTGGTAAAAGCTTGCAGCCAAGCCAGCCTGCACTGACAGGAATTCTCTACATCTTAAGCAGCTTTCAAGAATAAGGTGGTCAGGGCAGAATAAAACTGAGGTTTATTCCTGCTCAGAATTCCAGTGGGTTTTTTGTCACATGCAGGCTGTTTCCTGGCATCTCCTAGGCTGATCCCAACCTGATCTCCCCACCCTGATCCCAGCAGTAAGAGGAGGATGTTAAATGAGCCACCTACCGCTGTGGACCCCGAAGATGTGGCCACAAAGACTTTGATCACCATGCTGACAGTGATGGAAGTGAAGCAGCAGAGCAGCCCTGCTATCCACAAGTCACCACGATCCCAGTAGGATTCCAAATGTTCCGCAGCTCCTGGGCTAAGCCGGGTCCTAAATGGATGCCCCCTCCCCCTTGCAACCGGCGGCTTTGCCCTCTCCCTCTCCCGGGGTCCCGGGTTTTCCCACTCCATTGGCTCTTGGGTATTTTGGGAATGAGGATTGGTCAGTAAGAGGAGCCATAGCAAGAGGTTTGCACCTGCCCCTGGCCTTATTGCATTAGATTGACAGGGTGGCAGCCCAAAAAAGGCAAGGCAGAGTCGTGCACCAATGAGACAGGGCTGGAGAAATATTTGGGAGAGGGGGAAGGGACAACTGTGAAGGGAAAAGGGACGGGGAGCTGGCAGCTTTGTGCTGGGGGCAATCTCAAGTCTGTCGGGTTGCATGGGCACTGTCACAGCTACATCCTGCAGTAAAGAGCTTTCCCTGACCACCACAAGGCTTTGGAGTTGTAGCTGGAAATTTCACATTACAAAAGGTGAAGGGGAAAGCAAGGGGAGTATAGATGCAGCAGTAATTACAGCAGGGATCATATTGAAATAAGCCATGGTTACGAATGCTCTCAGCTTTAGAGAATTCAGATCATCACCTACACTGCAGGGCTCAGGGACTTTTCTGACATAAATGTGTATCAGGACACTGCCAAGCACTGATGAGGGTGATTTGGTTGATTTGATGTACCCCAAACCTATTATTGCATTTTCTTCTCCTTTTTGCATCACTAGGGAAAATTTTCAGAGCACAAGGTGTAAGAAGAGGTGCAAAAACTCAGCAAAAAAAAATCCCATTCTCCTGTGTTATCCAGGATGCTCTTTTTTTTTTCTATCTGGTTGTCGCCTTCTACCCCAGAGATCACCACAATTCAGTGGCTGACTGCACATACTTGCTAAAGGAGGTCTCTGGGCATGAGAGGTATTTGAAGAATGTTAAATGGTCACAGATTATTTTCAAATTTTAAGGGACAAGTCTGTTTCTGCTGTGAGCAACATGAGCTAAGTAAAGCTGACCCTGTGCCAGAGTTGAAACTGGATTAGGTTTTAGAAACACACATTTCATGTGATAAAATTGAATATAGCAGTGTCTGATCCTGAAAACACTTAAAATGGACTGTACTACTTTATTTCCAGAATTGGTTAGATAGGACTAAATACACTATCATATGGTAGTAAAGAGTAAAAATGCTGAAGAAAGGAAGGTTTTTGTTTGTGTGAACCAGTAGGTGAGACTGGAAATGCAGTACTCCATGTATGGAGCTGGGATCCTGAAAAACTGCACTGAAAACTAAAAATAACAGTATGGATAGTTTACTGTGGCTCACCATCTGTCATTTCTTTTTACTTTTGAGAGGCAATAGGAGGTCCGGCAAAAAGCCTATTAGAAACAGGTATTTTCAGAATATTTTCCTGAAAAAGAACAACAACCACAAAAAAAAAAAAAAAAAAACCCAAACAGTGAGAAAACATAAATTATTGCCTGAAATTATTACATATGCTTGTTTCTCAGGAGATTTTATGTGTCAGTATAGTCTGGGAAATGACTGGCTGTTCAGAATATAACATTTCCAAAATATTTGGTTTTCTGTGTCATGAAGAAGTACAACCAGAGGATTAAATGATCCTGGGCTTCACAGCATACTGATAAGCCTTGTGATAATGATGTTAATAATTTATCAGAGAATCACAGAATAAGCTGAGTTGGAAGAGACCTACAAGGATCTTCGACTCCAACTCCTGGCCTTGCACAGCACCATCCACAAGAGTCACACCATGTCCTCAAAGCAGTAAATATTCATAGCACCAAACATCCATGGTGAAATGCTGGGACAGAATTGCCAATGAATTCTCTCTCCTGCTCGGCTTCATCCCTGAAACACTCACTGACCCACGCATGGAAAAGCCGTTCCCAAAGCCCCAGCGCACCTGGGGCTCGCTGGTGAGGGCTTTGGATCATGATTCCCATTGCATGCAGCCTTGAAGGAAAACATTACTTCATTCTGAAGGGATTTTTCCCCTTTTTCAACATTAGAGTGTTGCGTTTAGTGCCAAGTTTGGAGCCTGCTGGGTCCGGCCTGTGCACTCTGAGGGCGCGTCCGGGCCGTGAGGCACCTCCATGGCCAGAGCAGAGTGGGACCCACATTGCCAAATCGCCATTAAAACCCCAGTGTGGTACTGAAATATGAGAGTGGAAATAAACACAGAGGCTCCTCTGCCAGGTCTGGGGTGGGGAAGAGAGAGGAAAAGGGTGAGACCTCGCTCCCAGGGTGCTGCCGCCATTACCCACAGCAGCAGTGATGGAGGCTGGTGATGGCGGCTCGTGAGGCCATGAGGGGACAGCACACTCTGGGGGGGAAAGTGGGGAGAGATTCCCAGAGAGGACACGGAACAAGGTGGGATCCTTCACCTGTGGGTGCCAGGGGAACAGGGAAAACATAGCGGGGGGAGGGGAGGACATGAGGCTCGGTGTGGAACCATGTGTCCAGCTGGACACTGAGGGGGTGCCAGGACATGGGGCTGGGTGTGGGATTGTGTGTCCAGGTGGGACACTGAGGGGCTGCAAGGGAATGGGGCTGGGTGTGGGATTGTGTGTCCAGCTGGACACTGAGGGGGGTGCCAGGGAATGGGGCTGGGTGTGGGATTGTGTGTCCAGGTGGGACACTGAGGGGGTGCCAGGACATGGGGCTGGGTGTGGGATTGTGTGTCCAGGTGGACACTGAGGGGGCTGCAAGGGAATGGGGCTGGGTGTGGGATTGTGTCCAGACTGAGGGAACTGCCAAGGCATTTTCATCTTTGACACAGGGATTTGGTCCTAATTACTTTATTCCTGCACCTTTTAAACATAAATTCTCCTGGAGTTTGTCCATTCCTGCCCTGTTTCAGCTACTGCCTTTTTAATTCTATTGCAATATCTTTCATTTAGTATCTCTCGTTTTTGTCCTTCACTTTTAGTTTTGCTGTCTTCTCCTTTTCTATTTTATTTACTTCTCAACACCTGCTCTGGATGGAGCCATACTTCTCATCAAAACAAATTAAAGCAGTAGTTTTTAAGTTTAATTTTAGGTAATTTGCTTTAAAGACAATTTGCCTAGAAAGTGTTGGCAGTGCCAAATCAAATTTAAACACAAATAGAGATCTATGTGCCAACCTGGGCTTTGCCTAATGCTCAAAATATGATTTTTCATCTCTTGTGGGTTATTGTACTGCCTCAGATTTAGCAGGACTGTGGCATTCCTCAGTATTCCACAAGGAAAAATTGTTCATGCAAAGGAATTAAGAGTAATGAAACTGTTGTTATTCAGCCTAAAATGTTCTGTTCAATCCTGAATTACGTTTTTAATTTTCTGTGGGAGCTATGTGATTCCCCTCTTCCCCTTAGGAAATTTAATTAAATTTAATTTTAAATGAAATGCCAGCGCAAAGCAAAAATGTCAACGAAGGAGTTAGAAGGTTCTAAGAGAATAGTTTTGCATTTTGTGAGTGAAGGGGTTGTGCTAAAGCCCATGTGAAGTAAAACATCATTTTAACCCCCTCAAATTTGCTTTCTACAGTTGCCATGGTCGTTTTAGACCCCCCAAATATACAACTTATTCTCCTGCTGTGTAAGATTCTTTGTCTATAAATGAGTTTTAAGGGAACAAAGATGAATTTCTTTATGTCCCTGTTGTTGCTAGGAGGTGAATGTGACCTTGCCACTCTCAAACCCCTCTATTAGCATATATTTTCCTACTTTTTATTTTTTTCCCCTCTTTTATGCAAAAAAAAAGTTGAATTGTTGCTTTTATCCCAACATTTAACCTCTTTTGTGTTTCAATCTCTCTTTTGGGTGTGTTTAGAACCAAATTCCTTTCCCCAATAGTGGCTCAAGGCAAAACTTGCCTGTCCTCGCCTGAAGTGGATTGGAACATGATGGTAAGAAAATGAAATGCATCTCGAGCCATATCCCAGGAAATAATTTTTACCAGAACTACAGAGTTTAAATAATTCTGCCAGGAGAATAAACTGATCTGTTCTTGTACTTCCCAGGAGCCTTGATAAGGAAAATAAAAGAACAAAAAAGGTGGAAAAAAGGGGGGAAAAATGAAAAAAAGAGAAACGTAACAGCTATTCAGAAAGACCTAGAAAATTAGTTAGAAATATTTATTTTATGCTAAATATCTGCTTTTTACAAGCATATTAAAATAGGTTTAGGTTCTTCTCTATCATCTGCATCTAGTGTTAATAGGGCAGCTAAGGTGGGGTTTGTGCTATTTTAAGGGATTAATTATTTTTGTGATTTTGTGATCTGACTCTCTGTCTAATTGTTGAAAAATGTGACTAAATGATATTTTTATGACATGAAATACTATGAAATCACAGGTAGGGTAGTGACCTCTTAGAGAAGATACAAGTGAACCTTCTCACAGCGATGATTCCAAGAGCTTTGTCAGTGACTGAGCCTGAAAGAGTCAGAGGAGACAAACCTCTGGAAACACCAGGAATTGAAGGGAAGGGAACACAGAAAAAGGACAAGACAAAAAAGGAAAGAAAGAAATATGGGCAGTGTCTCCTTGGCCAAGGTGATAAAAAAGGTAATTTGTTTTCTGGTTGTATGAGACTCTCTTAAGGAATATCATTGTTCCCTTTCTTTGGCTTTTTTTTTTTTTTAATAATTAGGGACAGGGACAACAGTTTTCCTGGGAAAGAATATAATAAATTCTGTTTCAAACACCAGTAAGTCAAGGGAAGAGAAAGATTCCCTACTGTGTTATCCCACAATACTCAGTGATCCAAGGGGATAATCACCAGGGATGTGGGACCCCCTTGGCAATCCTTTTTCCTCAGCTTTAACCCAAGGACCTGAAAATGGCTCTCCCACATTTTAGTTTCTGACCATGCATCACCTGGTGAGTCTGAAAAATACCTTTCATGAGGAAAATGGTTAAAAAGCATGCAAAAAAGTGTCAGTTTTGACCAGAAAATGGCCATTTTGTGGCCAGCTTGGTCATGGTGTTTCATGTGAAATGAATTTTATGCTTCAATGGAATGAGCATACAGGACAAATATGTAAATGTACATTGAATCCATGTCACTGTTACCAGTGGGGAATCCCTCCATATCTGCATCCTTTCACATCTACACCCATCCTTTCTTAAATCCTGCCAGGCCACATCAAAAAAATGAGTGGAAAACCAGCAACCCTTTTCCCTTTTCTTGCTGAGCTTCAAAATTTTGTCTTGATTTACCAAAGCTACAAGATGGAAATCAATCAAAAAAAAAAAACCAAGAGAAGATCCACTGATTGTCTCTGTTATAATCTCTGTTATTATATGCTGCTGTCAAGAAGATATACTGGCATGAAACTAGCAGACCAGAAAAAATAATGACATTTTTTAAATCTAGTTAGTAAAAAATCATTGTTGACCACTACCTATGGTGGATAATTTATTGTGTATATTTGTAGATGGCATACATCATTTGGATAAAGTGTTTATTTTTGCTTGTCCATGACTACTAGAAATGAAATACATTTTACAGTACTTCTGACAGCTTTTGCAGGAAAGTATTTGCCCTTTTCCATCCTCTGAGTCCATTCTGGCAAAATAAAAGAGTAAGATAATGTAATTTTGTAAATACTTGTGTGGCAATATTTGTGGTCTTATCATAGTTTTCCTGTAGTGGAATTGTGTTACAAAAAACATTGGATTCAACAGAAATTCTTGGAAAGATTTATGCTGGTATTTTTTTAAGTCAGGACCTCACCTGTTTTATCCATAAAATATGAGATAATCTATAAATTATAATAAATTTTTCAGCAAAATACTGCCTGAAATGCCATGAGAGCTGTAATAAAATTGAATATATTCCTGAAAGCGGGGAACACGCTCAGATTTAGAGTCTTGACTGTTTTTAAATTCTAATTCTGCTTCAGGAAAAGAAAATTAGGGTAATTCACCCAAAATCCTAGCCATAAGGAGAGGGAAATGGAAACAACACACTGAGAAGTGGCCCATGGATGTATTGTTTTCAGCTGCTGTTTAGAAACCACACAGACAACTGCATACCTGTTCTATGCAAAGAGCATTTATTTAAAAATGTAGTTTAATTCAAAGCTAACTGGAAAGCTGTAGAAAACAGGCTAGAAATCCCAGCTTCAGGGATTTTAACCCTGTGCTGTTGGGGTCATGTTGGTTTTTGAGTCCTTACAGACCTGTAGAATACTTTATTGTTTGGGGTTTTCTTCTCATGTACTCATTCAAGATGTAGATCCTGAGGGGTTGAATTTGGTTCCTCAGACTGTGCCTATGTTAGTGAAGTGCATGATTTACAGGGAGAAAACTTATTTCCATGGATTGAAAATTGATTTCCATTGATTTATTTTCATTGGTCTGCTGCAGCCACAGAAATACACAGAGATATAAAATATTTAATGCATTTATCTATGAATTATTTGAATCACATAATCCTAGAATGGTTTGGGTTGGAAGGGACCTTAAAGATCCTCTTGTCCCAACCCCCTGCCGTGCAGGGAACCTTCCCCCAGACCAGGCTGCTCCCTGAACATCAGAGTTTTGGGGCATTTTGTAAAGAAACCACAATTACGTAGTTTGGGGAGCGGGTTAGGAGTAGCAGTTAAGTCGTGGCAGGAGTTTATATAAGCAGGGCTTGACTTGTCTCACATTATTTCTCTGTATCAATGCCTGTTTGCTCTGATCTCCATGCAGGAGGGAAGAAAAGGCCAGCTGCAAAACCCTCATGTTTGAACTCCTCCTCCTTTTTAACCCCGCAGAGTGGGGTGGTTTGCCAGAACAAAAACACCACGGCCCAGCAAATATCGTCAGGCAGTCTCTACAAAATCAAGGAGCTGAAGAACGAAGTATTTGACTTGCAAAGAAAAATGGAGGTGTTGAGCTCAGAGAACCAGGCTTTGAGAGATCTCAGCTGCCAGCACGCCAAGGCCGTAGGCAGGTACAGCAACACAGAGAGCCACTTGCAGGAGCTGCTAGCAGGGCATCGAAATGAGATGAAGGACCTAAAGAAACTCTTGAAGACGTCTCAGGAGGCTGAGAAAAACACAGCCAGGGAGCTCAAAAAAGTGGAAGAGGAGCTGAGGAAAACTAAAGGTGATTTGAAGACCTTGCTTGCGCTGTCAGAAGACAAAGCTCTTGCAGAGAAGGAGGAACTTAATCACAGGTTGTCAGTCCTTAATGAAACATTGGAAGCAAAGGATGAGAGGATACAGGTAATGCCTGCAAAGAATTGTATTTGTGGAATATAGGGTCATAGAATATCCTAAATGGAGAAGGAGTCACAAGGACCATTGAGCAGGAGAGGTTTTGGTGCAGGAATAGTGGAAAATTTTTGGCTGCTTATCACACGAATGGTTCTGATATAATCCTGTAACACTGGATGGTGTTTAATCCAGTGCTCTCCCAAGTGTAAGGAAGTTAAAGAGGAGGTAATTCATGTCCTTTCAATAGCTCATGTTTCTTTACTCTCACTGACCCTGGCACAAAAAACACGGGAACACAGTTTCTAATACAAAACTGGAAGAGTCAAATTTCCATGGTCCTCCAGGAATTAATTTCTCATTTCTGTGGGATCTGTTATGCATAGAATTAAATAGCCAGGAAATCTTAAGAAAAACTGTGAACAGTGCTGAATTCAGACCCTCTTTTGAAAACTTTCTGTTTCCAGGAGTCCTAATGAGCAGCTGTAAAAAGCACACAGGGTTGGGTGTCCACCCTACAGTTTTAGGAGCTAGAATTCCAGTGCATGGCACTGGGTTCTGAAGATAAAGAACCCAATAAATTACCAAGTTTTTGTTTACTCAAATCCTCCTTATTCTGCCACAGTTCATAAGTCTCTGTGAATAGAAAGTCTTAATGTTCCTCAAAGATGGTTGTAATTATTAATCCATCAAGAAAGGTGATATATTTTTCATGATTAAATGAGGAAACCTTTTCCTTTGCTTAGTGAAATTAGGTTCTAAATTATTTTTTCTTATTTTGAAAGCAATTTTTCAGATACTTTATTATAATTTCATGTATTGTTTACAATATAATACCATTTATAATATTATTTCTATTATTATAATTAGAAGATAATAACTGTCATTATATGTACTTATCAGCTTAAATTTCCTCATATTAGCACACTTACATTCTAAATCTGTCAAGAACTGAAATTTTTCAACTGTCACACTGAGTCCATCCATATGGTAAAATCTGTCACTTTTTAAGAGTCTGGAAATGCAGCTGAAGCTGAACAACAGCACCTTTAGTCATCAGCTGGCAAGTGAGAGTAAAAAACTCCTGGAAGCTGGGATGATCACGAAGAACTTGCTGATGGAAATTCACATTGTTCACCAAAAAATTAAGGTATTCCAGATTTTATTCCATTTCTACAAGAAAGTTCAAGTATTTAATGTTACCTATTCCTTTTGCTTCTTTTATAGTATTTACTAATGGAATTTGGTTTCCTGCTTGAGTCTATACCTACTAAAAAAGCCAAAAATGTCAAATTCTGGCATTACTGTAAGGTTTATTTGTTAGAAGTAGTTCAATCATTAATTGAAACAGAGATTATTGCCTCAGAAATTGAACCAAAATCCACACCGATGTGTTACCATTTTGCTATTTCTGGGTCAAATACATTCATCCACTCACTTTAAATGAGCTCCCCCCCAGAAACAGATCAAAATGAGCCAAATATTACAACCTGCAAATCTAGAGTTTAACAAAAAGACTCGTGGAAATGTTTCAAGAGTTTGCTCAATTTCCAGTTTGGTTTTTAGACAAATGTTTTTGGGATGAATTAGGGGCAGTTCAGCACTTTCTGTAATGTTTGTAAATCAAACATCCAGGAAAACTAAAAGGAAATGAAACCAAAACTGCCAGGAATGGGATGCTGTGTGAGTTGTAATGAATAAAACCAGTACATATTCCAGAAAACCTGGAATCCCTTGTGGCTTTTTCATAATTTTGTTTGTAACTCAGTTAAAATACACTTATTTATGCATTTCTGTGTCAAGGTGTTCCCACGGGGGTTTTTTCTTCCTAAATGGAATCAAATGTCTGTGAAAGATGTTAAGGGGAGTTTTCCCAGATATTGTGAAGGGCAGGACAGGCAATTCCTGAGGATTCATAGAGGTTTAGATTTCTGCTCAGGGGTGTTATTTATCCCTCTTCCCTGTGTATCAGGTGCAGAAGTTTCCTCCTGGTACTTGGCAGTGCTATTTCCCTGTCAGAGTCTGCTCTCTTCCTGCCTGTGCAGAACTAGGAGGTGGGAACAATTATAATCTCAGGACACTGATATAAAACTGTTTCCAAATGCAAATTATTCTAAAGTAGAGTTCTCACCTTAACACTTCTCAAAATAATTCTATTTCATCTCCTTTCCACACAGTTTTCTGTGTTGCCAGGTCTCTGAATTTTCTATTTAGATCCACAAAATCTTCTATTGATTTGCCACAAAGAAGACCAGACATGCTTATTAACCTTATTTCTGTGCCAGAACAGAGTTTATCCTTACAAATTCACAGTTTTAGGCACCTGACTTATTTCAGGCCATTCCACTTCCAGGATAACTTGTGATTTTCCTAAGTAAATGAAACTCCTCTTTTTCCCAGCTGAAAACTGGTGTGGTGAGAGTGTTACTGAGATCTGTCTTCTGTGTTTAAGGAAGATTTCATTAAGGAAAGAGGAATCTTGCTAAATAAATATCAAAATGTGCTTCTGGAGTTTATGTCACCACCAGAGCAACAGGTTGTGGAACAACTGAGCACATGAAAAGGGCACCGAGTAAATGTATTAAAAAAAAATCAACAAAAAAGAGGAAGTAAAGGCAAAAAATATTTAGTCTGGAAAAATGTAAATGACAAAGCCACCACGTGGGTGTGGCAAATGGTGAAAATCCCTGATGGGTTTCACGCAGCATGGGAAAATTAAGTTGATAAAGAGCAATTTTTAATGCATTTTAGAAGCTTCATCGTGTTTATTTCTTCTTAGGAAAAGGATCGGCAACTTTACATAAAGAATATTTATGCAAATCGGATGCCAAAAGCCCTGAGGGACAGAAGTGATTGGATACCTAATGACCAAAGTAATCATCTTCCTTTTTGTGTAGTTAAAGGACACTGCCACTGTTTTAGAACTGGGAGGGATATTCCGAATTAAATGCCAAAGTAGTGCTTTTGTGTGGGCTGAAAAGGTTTAGGAAAGTTAAAGGCTGGAATGATAGAAAAGAACAATGTAACTTAAGCTCTCCCAAGGAAGAAAGAGCTCTTTAGTAAAAGGTATTTCTTTCACATGGATGCTCAGGTAGATATTGGAGAGAAATATCTATTCCATGCAGCCTTGGCTATCCAGCATTCCAAGGGCAGCTGCCTGGAGTGGGGTTCAGCTGATTAAAGCCAACCAGCCCTGTTTGAGGTGCCCCAATCTGCCTCAAGTACACCCAGAATTTAGGATTAAATGATCTGAACATGGACTTCCCTGGGTAAAGCACCTCTTTAAAACACTGATCAGATATTTCTGCTCCTAAACTGAAGCACAAATCAGGACTTCCTTCATATGGGTACTAAAGAGCACTTAGCAAACCTGTCTGCTGGAAACCTGCCCACAGAATTCCTCAAATTATGGCAGCAGTACAAAATCTTACCACACTCAGTTGCTTATTTCTTTACTCTTCATTGCCTTTGCAAACCTATTAATTCTGCCTTAACCACCAGTGATCTACAGAGAAAAGACTGGTAATTCAAGGTGGAAAATTAAGAAAAGAACATATTCCTGGTTCTCATCCCAAGTCAGACAGACATGGGGGTTTTTTATGAAACTCTGAATTCCTGTTTCAGTTACACCCATAACTACCATTTTTTACTCAGCTATGGCCTTGTACAATATTGCTATTCAATTATGGCACTTAAATCGCTGTTATTATTTAAATTATTCTTTCCTTTAAGCAAGATAAGGGAGCTTAGCTGGAGAGAGACATGATATTTTGTAATGAAAACTTCCAAGCAAAGTTTCTTGATCCTCTGGAATCTTTATAGAAAGCTTTCATTCTCTGCCATTCAATGGATTTGAAAACCCAGAGCTGGAATTGCTGACAATTTGTTTTCCTTTTCACTCTTGACTTGAATTTTCCTTTAGCACATTTCTAAAGGTCATTATTTTCTAGTCAGCATCCCCAAAAGTTTTTTAGCCAGCACAAAAAAACCCAAAAAAACCAAAAAACAAAACAAACAAAAAAAAAAAAAAAAAACAAAACCCAACTATATTTGGAGCTGGGTATTTTTTTAACCCTGCTGACAAATGGCTGCAGGGAGGCTTCCTTGGGTGGTCACAAAGCTCTGTGCGGGTAACCGGGATGGCTTTATGGGATGGAGCCGTGGCCAGGAGCGGGCAGGGGCAGCGGCTCGCTGGGGGTGCAGCGCCCCCTGGTCCCGCTGCCGGGGAACGCCTCGCTGCTCCGCCCGGGAAAACTCCGGGAGCAGCCGGGAGAGCCCCGCAGCATCGGAGCCCTTCCAGAAGGGTCCCCAGCGTCCCTTTCACCGCCCAGCCGCGAACGCTGGGAGGGCACCGTTTTCATGCATTTTATCCTTTGATTTCTGAGCTCAAAGCTGGGAATAAGGGCCGGTGTGGATGTGGGTAAGATCCCGGGTTTGCTGTTGTGGTTGTAGCAACTTTCTCAGCTGCTGTGCCCATGTCAAAATTATTCCAAAAATACAGTAAGGGAACGATATACTAATCTTCTCCATCTTATATCCAGCTATTTCTTTAAGCATGTCATTCAGTCACTCCCTTGGAATCTCTTCCATTGATATTTTGAACAGTGTTAAACATTTCCCGTGATGAGCTGGTTTCCATAAAGATCCACTTCTAGGAAACTGAACTCTGAGGCTTCCTAGGAGACCTCTCAAATTTACACTAGAATGGAACCAAAAATTGAGCCCATGTGGGTTCTGGGGCAGAGACACACTTGTCTGACTCTACATGTTCTGTCTGAACAGGATTTTGTGGTATATTTTTATACATATTTATGCATATAAGTATGTTTAGGATGTAGTGATGTACAGACTAAAAGGCTCAGAAGTCCAGGTAGCTGTTTGTGTTCCAGTTTCAGTATTTATAGTTTGGGCAGAAAAGATAATTTCTTTCATTCAAGGGGATTAATATATGCATTAAAAAAAGTTTAAATTCTTGGTCACGTACCAGTGTTGTCAGTTGTCTGAGATAACTTTTATTTAGATCAAGAACCTAATTCCAGAAATTACTATATTGCTAATGCTTGTCCTATTCAACAGGTCTGAGAGCAGACAGATCAGTACAAGTAGATAAAGAGAGTTTTAGAGAACCGCTGCTGTCTCAGCACCAGGAAACAGAAAAAAATCCAATCCAGCTAAAAAAGGTGGGAAAGATCTGGATCTAAATCCAATCCCTTGTTTAAACTCTCAGCTGAGGTGTATCTTATTCCTTAAGTTGCAGTAACATGCCTGGATAGCCTGATCAATCACCTTGGAAGTGGATTTTGCATGAGTGTAATTACAGTACAGAAAAGATGCTGTGATGCAAAATAAGAATGTAACAACAATAGAAATTCCTAATCTTTTTATAAGTATTGCACTGATTGTGTTCTTTTAAAAGTCACTAAACAAGCATTCCCTCCTTATTTTTACCTTTGATTGCCAATTGTAGGAGAAAAAACCTTCAGAAGATAAGGGTGGAGAAAGTAAAGCAAAGGAAGATGCCTGGTGTAGAAAAGAAAAGCAAGCAACCAAGAAAATACCAACACCAGAAACTTCTAACAGGACACACAGAGGTATGTTCAATATTTCTCTCAGAAACTTACCTGATCTTTGCAAATTCCCAGAAGTCCTGGTAATTTATGTGGTCTGACAGCCACTCACTGGCACCTGGCTGACAGGAACTAGTTCCAAATGATGTATGAAGTGTCACTGAAGTCACAGAACCCTTTGGGTTGGAAAATGCAGCTGCTGGTGGTGCTGCACTGGCAGCAGAGCTGCTCTGCAGGGTGTAGCATCTCCATCCTGCTGTTCTTCCCAAAGCTCCTCCTGGTCAGGCTGATAAAAATTCAGTGTTCTGTCTGTAACAGGACAATTAAGAGTTGTTCATCCACACTAGTCAAACACTGATCTCAAAGGGATAGCTGAGAATCTTCATCACAGCTGGTGTGAATGTGTTTTTCCATGGCTGGGAAAGGAAAAGGACTGCAAGGGCTGGGAGCATCTCCTCATCACAGTGATCCCTGTAAAGGGATTTTATGTAAATCTCAGCCACTGTGCTCTCATGGAAAAGTTACATGCAAGGGATTCATAAACATCTTCATCCTGAAGAAATTCTATAGAGCAGAGGAAAGAAAAAGCCAGTGCTGTTCCCTTATCCAAGTTTTTCTTTCTGGAAATATTCCTGGTTTTTCCATTGAGGCTTGTAGGGAGACCAAAGGTCTGAGTGCCATCATTCTGAATATGTCACAAATGGGACAAGGCCTCCACGTCACACATTTATCCAGGTGAAACAGGTGATGCCTGGTCACTTCCTGGAGCCTGGAAGCTGGGATGTGTTAACTCCTGAGCTTTGTACTCTGCCTTTTCATCCTCCAGCCTTTCCAGAGCCCCCCAGATAACCAAAGTCATCATTTGTCTTTGAAATACCCTTTTAAAACTGACAGAAAACTCAAGTCTTCAGATGCTCCCTGTGAACCTCTGAAGAATCTGTGAAATCTGAGTTTCTCTCATTGATATTAGACTTCTATTGAAGCCTTACTTGGGTTTTTTAGTTCCTGCAACTTCTTATTTCTCCTCTAAGCTTGGATTACGTCTTATTTTGGGGGTATTCTGTGAGTCTCTGCAGAGCACAGGACCCATTACAAGTCGTCCCCTGCAAAAATAAATGACATTACTGTACACACATTCTTTTTCATACTGAAAAGTGGAGCCCCCTCACTTCCAGGTGAGAGAGATGCTGTATATTCTGCTCCACACAAGCAACTCTGTTGTGTATTAAGGGAAAGGAAATCATCCATATCTCTAAGTTCCACTTTAAAATCAGAAAGTGACAATTAGAGTTCAGATCTCACCTGATTTCTCTGTTGCATTGTACATGACCTTTCTGGCACTGTATTTAGCCATCACTGATTATAATTGCAGCTAAATTCATTTAATTGAATCAATATCATGAAAAAAGTAAAAATTAATCCAGTAACTTGGATTCAGTGCAGAATGATCTTGCTTAGATCTTGCCCCACCCTGTTGTATTTATAAATATTATTGAAGTACTATCAATAATAATTGGAACAGTGAAATAAGGATGTGGTAGTTGTTCCCTTTAAGGCTTCATAACTCTTCATGTTCTTAAATCCCACAATTATTTCAGGGGGCAAACTACTGATGGAAGAACGTGCTTGTTCAGAATTTCTGAAAGAAATGGAAAAAGAGACAGGGTTTCTCAAACAGGAGTTGAAAATTCTGATGAAAACTGAACAAAATCCTCAAAGTGACAGAGTTAAAGAGAAAGACCAAGAGGGAGATGCAGTAGAAAAAGCTGAAAAAGAAGAGAAAAAAACAGATGAGCAGCAAAAGAAGAAAGCCAGGAGTGAAAGTGCAATTCCAAACAAAGACCCTGCTAGGCTGAAAAGTAAATACATCTTCTCAGAAGCCATTGAGAATTTGCATCAGGGGCTTCCCACATCAGGTACCAAATCCAAAGCAGGCAGCCTGTGCAGCCAGAGACAGGCAGGCCAGAGCTGCAGTGACACTGCTGTGTCCAGAGGGAAAATTGCCTTTGGGGCTTATGAACCTTCTTTTGGGCAAATGCCCCTGGCCAGGCAGGGCAGGGCCTCAGGAGCACAGGGCTGCAGCCACCTGATGCTTGCTGAGAGGAAGAAACACCTGATGAAGGAGCTCTTTGGGGAGGGCTGTTTGCAAGGAAACAAGCCCTCGAGTTGCAGCCCCAGAAGGGCAGACAAGGGGGGGATGCAGGGGGCACGAGGCAAATCCCAAACTCCATGAGGGGTCAGAGTGGGAAGCACCCAAGGCTCCTCGTTAAAACAAACTCCTGAGAATACACTTATTATTTCTGATAGTTAAATACATCAATTTAACCTCAGAAAAGTTAAACATTCAGATGGTTAAAAACCAAAGGTTTTATTTTCATTAAATGTTTATTAAATCTTACAAGCGCTGGCAATTGCTTTCCTTGATTTTTCCAAAACAACAGTCACAAAAGAACATCCTGTGCTTGTGGTGTATCCACAAAAATGTGCTGTATTAAGAATTCCTTAACATTCCTATCTGTCACCAGGTAAAAGTTAGTGCTTGTTTGGGAACTTCCAGGTTTTTGCATTCCCAAGGAGCTGGAATTTGGAAGCTGGGTGGTTGTCACCTCGCTGACGTGAGCACCCTGCTTTCATAAGGTTCACTGTTGGACCAGGACCAACAATGCCATTAAAGAAAACACATTTTAGTTCCTTCACTCCCCAAACAGCTTCCAGAATTCACAGATAATAAAAATAATTTGCTCTTACATTGTTTTCACGAGCATTAGAAAGCTCTAAAGCCTCATTCTTTCCCACTGATAGAACTTATCAAAGCAGTTTGCCTGGTAACTTCCCCAGCTGACATCCAGAGATGAATGTGCAAGAGGAAAGTATTGTTTTGGAGAAGTCAGGCATAGCCAGTCCCCAAAAAGCCTCTAAAAATCCTTGTTTAAGGTTATGTAAGCAAGGAGAGGAGGATTGTGTTTTGTTCCTCACAGTAATTAATGAGGTACTTGCTAAATTAATGTGAAGTTTGGAAAAATTAGGGGTATTCTGTTCATTTTTAAAGGCAGCAGCACTTTAAAAACTGCAAAAATTACACTTCAAACGCTTTTAAAGATGATAAAGACATTCAGGGCTGAACTTGCTTGCAGCAACATTTCAAATGTTTAGAAAAATAATTTAAAAAATAAATTAGTTCCGTTGATTCAAACAGTATTTCCTTATGCACAAACTTGGGGGGGTTGTTCTGGCTTGGATTTTGGGGAGTTTGGGGTTTGGTTTGTCAGTTTGGGTTTGTTTGTTTGTTTGGGGGTTTTGTGGGGTTTTTTTAGAAATGCAGTTAACATTAAAAAAGAGATGAGAAAACCTAAGATGGGTTGAAAAGCTTTATTTCCTTAATAAAATCACAATTATACATCACATTCAATCACAACATTTTTTCCTTCATATTTATTTTTATGTTGGTTAAATGCATCCCTAATATAAAATCTCAATTTTCAAATTAACATAAGAAAACCTAACAAAAACCATTTAATCCATATACACACACAACATGACCTTTTGAACTCGTTTTTAAAGGCAGTGCCAATTTTTGGAGGGTTCCTGCAGGGAGGCAAAGGCCCTGGAATAGCAGAACAGATCATTCCTCTGTGGGAATTCCAGAGTGAGAAGCTAAACCAGCATCACCTCTGCAGGAACAGCAGTGTCTTCTGCTTCATTGACAGCAGCCTGTGTTTGGCAGCTGAAGGAGCCCCTTAAGAGATAAAATCCTGATTAAACACATCTATTTTTTAGGAGAGCCCAAGATTATTCCAGTTTTAGGGTAAAAAATCACAAGGAAACTGTTTTGCCCCAAGCCAACCAAACCACCTCCCTCTGCCCTCTGGCACCACCAGACATGATCCCACCTTGGGGTGAAGCTACCACATTTTACAGCAAAGAAACAGCCAAGCTCCCAAATTAATTCCTAATGCCAGTGCATTTCCAATTTAAAACCACAAATCCAACACTTTTAGATGTTGGTGACAACAGGCCATGACAAAACCTTATTGTTCTGCCATGAATAAACCCAAAATGAGGTTCTATAGCCAGCAATGCTGTTCTTTCAAAACCAAAAGACAAACTCAGAGAAATCAAAAGGAATACTGACTGATACCCAAGTGGAGTAACAGGGACTGTCTCAGACCTCGTCTCATGAAAGACAACTGTCCCCTTTTTATTTCTTTTTATTAATTTAAAACCGTGATGATGCAAATGCAGTTGAGGACTCCATGGATTGCTGGGATTCCCTCAGCTGAAGGGGTGCAGCATGATAGCTACAACTTTATTGCAGACCACGAGCCAGCAGGTAATTCCCACACCTCCTGGAAAAGGGGGAGAAACCACAATTGAAGTTGTTGGATCAACAACCTTGAGGCACCTGTGCAGCTGGAAACAACCTTGGAAGTGTAAAAAATTAAACTCAGAATTCCTGAAGCCAACAGGAACAAAACTCTTTATATACAAAAAGGTCTCTCCAAGAGATGGGAGATAAATCCATGCTGGTCCCAAAAAACTACCCATTTGTCTTGGGAAAAGAGTACCAAATACACAAATGTGAGTGCACCCCACAGCTAAAGCCATCTGCTATGGACCCAAGAGAAAACATCTGGCAAGAATGCTTTTCTTGAACCTAAATTCAGGATTTGAGAGAGGTGAGAAGTAAATTTCCTCTGAAATTGCAATCAGTTGTTTTGTAAGTACACAGCTGTTCACAGCACACCTGTGAAGAAAAGTCCCTTCTGGGTGATTTTCTGATTTTCTAATTTACATCTTCCCCAGGCTCTATCCAACACAGATAAGGCCAATGTTCTCTTCGGGTGGAAATAAAGATGACAAAATTTCATGATCAGTTCAAGAAACCAGAACTGAGCACACAGGGAAGAGCTGCTCAAATATTTGAGCTCCCCTCTGTGCTCTGGGAGTCAGAGAAGCAGTTGCTGTTAATCCATGGATGCTTTGGGGCTTGGGAATGTCCTTTTCCTCACCTGCCACTCCTGTAGGGAAGGCCACCAGGCGCTCCAGGGGAGCCAACCATTTGCTTGGAAGCACCGTGACTGGCTCAGAGTAGTACTTCCAGATCAGAGAGATCATCAGGGCAGCCTGGAATGGACATTTTTATTAGTTTGGATAATAACACACATCAAAGTACATTCCCAGTGTGATTTGGAAACAGCAAATAATGAGTACTGATGAAAGGGAATTGTTTTTTTCGTTGTTTTATTGTCTTCAAAATATTTTTAGATTCAGTATGACCTTAAATTTATACACATTATTAGAAGGTAGCAGTGAGAACTTGTTTTCTTTCAAGACCCTGGTTTCAACCCAGCAGAGTCAAACACACTCACAGCACCTGTAAAATTCTGATGACTCTTTTCAGCCTGAATTATTGCCTGCCACAGATGCAACTTACTTTAACACACCCCTAAAGAAATCTTCAGGCTGACCACTGCCACCCTCATTAGCGGAAAATTCCTTGGCATCAAGTCAGAACTACACAGACAATCTGAGGAGGCACTGTGGGGAAATGAGTGGCAGCTGTGGGTGGAGATTTGCATCCTCAGCAGAAGCATACTTTGTTTTCAAAACCAGAATTATATTTACAAGTACCATGTTCCCTGGATTTGGTCTCATTTATTGAAGAAACCTCAGTGATTAAAGAGTTAAGACAAACTCCAATCTTGTCACCCCAAAACCAGAAACAGAGAGCTGAAAGTCAAAACTCCTTCCATCCTCAACTACCAGATTTTATCAGCAGCATCTCCCTTCCAGTTCCAGAAACTCCTTCTGTTTGACAAGCTCTGTGTCATTGGAATTACTGAATGGTTTGGGTTGAAAGGGACAATAAAGATCGTTCAGTGCCACCCCAGCCATGGCAGGGACCCCTCCCACTGCCCCAGGCTNTGAGTCATTGGCCAACAAACCAGGAGAGAACTGAACCACTACTGAGGATTTGGGTTAAGTTGTATCCATAACAAAACACTTACTTACCTGCAGTATGTAGAATACAATATTTATGACCCACTTTATTTTGGCTAACTGGGCAGTTCGTGCTTTCACTGTTAAAAAAAAAATAAGACTTTCAATTACTTCTAATAGCGAATTAGAATTCCATAAAATTAGTAATTTTTTAATATTTCACTGATGAGGGCTGGACATTAACCTGTTTAAAAATCTCTTTCCAAATGACTTACAGCTGTATTAAAACACCCTTCTGCAACAAACTGTCAGTTCTGTATTCTGTAGCTATGTAGTTTCTCTCTTCTGTATTCTGCAGTTAGGTAGTTTCTTTCTTAACTTACTCAAAACAGGATTCAGTGATCAGCATCACTCAGAAAGGATACTTACACATGGAAGCCCAGGAAATTCCTGAAAACACAAAAGCAAGCTCTCCAAATAGTTTAAAGAAGAAAAAATTAAGAAAGAGAAGAGGGAGGGAGGGAGGGAGGGAGGAAGGAAGGAAGGAAGGAAGGAAGGAAGGAAGATATTT
>VYXG01009591.1:317580-360702 GCA_013397235.1 Lanius ludovicianus
GAGGGGAGGCGCTGACAGCGCCGTGCCGAGCCGGGCCCGCCGCCCTCAGCCCGCCATGGCCGAGCCTGCGGCCTCTTCCAGCTCCGGCGCGTCTCTGCCGCTCATTGAATCAGGTAACACCGCGGGCCGGGGTGAGGAGGTGCCACCGGTGCCGCCATCTTCCTGCCCCCCCTCGGGATGGGTCACGGCCGCCCCCCGGCTCATGCCCCGTGTCTCTCCCCGTGTCTCTTACAGAGCTTTACTTCCTCATCGCCCGGTTCCTGAGCACCGGGCCCTGCAGGAGAGCGCTGAAGGTGAGTCCGGGGCTCACCGGGGCGCGGGGACCCCGCGCTGCCCGCAGAGGGTCGGGAGAAGGTGGGAGCAGCCGCGCCCCCCGCTCTGGAGAAGCCAGATCGTGGCTTGTCCCTGACTCTGTGGTTTTTCCCTTCCCTCTGCAGGTGCTGGTGCAGGAGCTGGAGCAGCACCAGGTCTGTGTGAGCTCTGATGAAATCTTGCTATAGTCAAAAGTTTCCTTTGCAAGTCATTCAAGTTTCTGCCGCTGTCTCAACTTTTCCCCCTTCAACACACATTGTTTTGGATGTGGTCTGTAATCCCTCCTTTCCCCTTTAACCGCTCACGGTTTTTTTTGTTTTTCCTTTATTTAGTTGCTTCCTAAAAGGTTGGATTGGCAAGGAAATGAGCATTATAGAAGTTATGAAGAATTGGTGAGACTTTTCTCTTTTTAAAAAAAACCCTTTTTATTTACGGTGATAACACTCGTGTTGGACCCTCTACCTTTAAGAGTAGGCCCAAAGCTTCACCTTCCAGTACCATTCTGGCTCTGAACACTGGAGTTACTTTAGAAAGGGCCTTTAATTTCTTTACATCAGACTAACAAAAACACAAGCGGTGGTTTAAATTGAGGATATTGTTTACATAGCAGAGGTGGAGCCTGGCGTTGTGCAGTGGTACATGCCACTGCCTACATGCAGGCAGGAGCCAATCTCCAGCGAGGTTTCATTTCGGCGTTTCAGGGGCCAGGTTGTGAGGCACGTTGTGATTTGTCGGTATTTATTTTCTGGTTGGTTTCTTTCAGCCCCCTCCAACAGATTAGGAAATGAAATCGCTGTTCAGAAACCGAGGGTTGGCAGTTCTGGTGCCTGTGAATGTGCTCATATCTTCGGCTCCTCGCTGGTCATGGCTTTGTTTCTAACGTGCTGGAAAGATGGGGTTGATCTCTACACAAAATGTACTTTCTGCCCTTCCACGGCAGTTGTTGTATGTTCTGAGTTGTTTTTATAGAAGGCAGAGCTGTGTTTTGGGGCTTAAATTTTGCAGCTTCTTAAATGGCAAAGAGTTGGAATCCTCGTGGTGCCTGCCCTGCCCGGTGCGGTTTTTATCCTGCGTTATTGTAGTTGATGCTGTTTCCTTTAAGGAGGTGTTGATCCTTGCTTTTTCTCACCTAAGGTTCAGGCATTCCAGGTTAATTGACTGATTATTGCAGTGAACTCCTTCTTGGGAAGCACTTAAAGATCTCAGGATCATATTTGCATAGGGAGGGAATGAAATGTTGTGTAAAATATTTTCTTAATTATTTAAGTGTTGCTTAAAGTGATCAGTTTGATTCCATTTCCTCTACTCTTCATTGTGGTCAGTTGAGCAAGGAAGATTGAGGATTAGGTTTTTTTAAGTCACTAAGAAGCCTGGCCTTGCTAAACAGGAATATTTTCAAACTCTGATTTGAATTTAGCAAAGATGAAAGTAGGATTAAGCTTAAAAAGAATTGTTGGGAGGGTTTTTTGTTGCTTCATTGTTGGTTTTTTACCCCATTTCTTCTGAGAAAAAGCAGGGTGTTGGGAGACACCATATATGGATTCTTCTGATTTCAGAGCTGGATTTTAACTGTGATTGTTCTGGATATACAATTGTCAGATTAATTCTTTAACATGTGCTGCTTCTATCTCTTTTTCCAGCTCAGTTTAAAGGAGATCTCTGCAAAGGGTAGTACTGTTTCAGAGTATCTAAATTAATCTTCTCAAGGTTTTAGTTTCTGCTTTTTGAAGGGCTCTGGGAACCTCTTGTCCCACTGGTCTCACTCTAAATTTGCAGAGACTGCAGACAAATGCAATCATGTGATGTAATTATTTCTATTCCACTTTGCTCATCATGGAATTGCAGATCTTTAAAATAACTGTTCCTTCCAAAATCTGAGAAAAACTACTTAAAAAGGAAAGGAATAGCAAGGTTTTATATGCAGGGGTTACATTTGGAAAATACACTTATTGCTGATGGCATGCAAACAGAAAGGGTTTTAATGTTTGGCAGAAAGCACGCTGACCTTTCTATCCTGAATGTTGTGGCTGGTACTGCTCTATACCAATTCAAGAGTCAAAATTGATAAAGAAATAATGTCAAACTTCATCTTGTAAGCTTTGGGCTATCAGATACGTTTCTTATAATCAATCTTAAGCATCTGATGAGCTGATTTGCTTGGGTACATTTGCCTGTGGGGTAATGAGAACTATTTTACTGATGTTATCACCTCCCACCCCACCAGGAATACAACCTGTGTCCCACAACCTTTATACCTGGATTTTATTATTAAAAACAAGTGTAAGACTGTGACTTAAATTACACCTTCTGAATGCTCAGCGTGCATTTGGGCAACATTTTGGCAATGTGTAGCATTTTTGTTCCCACTGTTGTGATGAGGAGATCAGCCTTGTTAGGACACTTTGCTCATCCAAGCTCAGTCATTCAGCCAAGGGAACAGCATCAGCAGCTCAAGCTAGTTCTGCCTGTGTTCTCAGCTACCTGGGCAAGAGGCCACATACCTGAGCTGGTGTGGCCCTGTGCCTCTCCTGAATGGATTGGCTGGGAATTCTCTGGCTGCTGCAGGAGCAGTGTGGCTGCTGGAGCTGACTGGTTTGTTCGTGGCCAGGTCACAGTAGAGGAAGTGTGGGTTTCTTTATCCCAGCTGCTTCAGACCTCCTCAGTAGCTTCAGTTTGTGATTCTGATGGTTTGCTCTACTCAAGACTATTTAAATTCTTACTTTGTGTCTTTAACTTCTGCATTGTTGTGGTTGTCTTTATAAGAATAAGGAATTTTTCAGATTGAGCTCCCTTAAAGAAGAGCAGGGAAAAATAATCAAAACTCGCACATATCTGTTCTTGTCTGAAACATCTGAGTGCGTGTGGGGGTGTATTTTTTAGGTTGCTTCATGGAGATAGTGTGGGATCATTCCTGAGTGTAGGGATGACTGGTTTGATCCTCTGCTTTAAGGAAGTAGGGCAGACTTAGGCTATGTAGTACTGGTTCTTCAAGGAAACTGTTTCCAGAGAGATTGTACTCAGACCTGCTGGTTTGCAGTCCACTGAACAAGTACAAGTAGTAACTGCATAAATTCTTGTGCTCGATTGCAACCACATTCTCCACGATCTCGAATTATGAGAGTTTGAATTTTATTTCTTATTTTTAATACAAATAGTAGGGTGAATTGGGCAAAGATGCTCAGTGCAGGGTGCCTCACAAGTGGGTGCCACAGGGGTGATTCCTGCAAACTTCCAGTAATAAAATACTGATGTGCAGTGAGTAACTTTACTCCAGTTATTTTTAACAGCTCTCCCCAGCTTGCAGAGTACCCACTGAATTTGCTAGATCAGAGCTTAATAGAATTGATTTTTCTCTGTAAGTTGAACTTAAAAAATCTGATATACCTGTGAAAATTGATGCTTTTAGATTTATCTGTTCCGGATGTGCCATCCTTATTTTTAAACCTTACATTTCTGTCAGGTGCTGTCCAACAAACATGTGGCTCCAGATCATTTATTACAAATTTGCAAACGCCTTGGCCCTATCCTGGATAAGGAGATCCCACCCAGCATTTCCAGAGTGAATTCCTTACTTGGGGCAGGGAGGCAGTCCTTGCTACGGACAGCAAAAGGTATGATTTGTTCTTTATTTGAACCAGGGACACCTTCTGCTGTCCCAGGTTGCTTCAAGCCCCATCCAGCCTGGACAGTTCCAGGAATCCAGGGGCAGCCACAACTTCTCTGGGCAACATGTGCCAGGGCCTCCCCACCCTCACAGGGAAGAATTTTTTCCCAATATCCCACCTAAGCCTTCAGTCTGAGGCAATTCCCCCTTGTCCTTTCACTCCAAGCCTTTGTGAAAAGTTCCTCTCCAGCTTTCTTGTAAACCCCCTGTAGGTACTGAAAGGGTCTTGAAATCATCTCATTAAATAACTTCATACCAATAGATACTCATTACATTTCTGAATAAATATTCATGAAAATGTTAAAATTCAGTTGAAATGTTGGTTTTATGTCATATGAAATGCAGGGGTACCATCATTTAGGAGTAATTTCAAAGTTTGGTGGTTGATTGTGTTGGTTTTTCCTCCTTCTTTTACTGTTAAATGGGTTTTTCTCTTTGTGTCTGCACTATTTGTGAGAAGTTTTGGGGCAATTGGTGCCTGATTTTTTTGGAGGATTCAATCCTGTGTTCGAGACCATCTCTAGATGGTCTCTTTGCTGTGTTTTGGAACTGCAGCTCTCTTGGCATTTTTAACAACTAGTTAGGATGAACTTCATCTGTTCTTACAGATTGCAGGAACACTGTTTGGAAGGGCTCTGCATTTGCTGCTCTTCATCGAGGCAGACCCCCTGAAATGCCTGTGAACTATGGCACCCCACCAAATCTTGGTAAGCTCCTCTCACCTCTCCCTGCTGCTGCTGAGCACATTTAAAATACTGGTTTTACACACAGAAAAAATTGCAGTTACAAGGAAAATTTATGAAATCTAGAAGTAATTTCTAATAACTCTTTAATATTAATGCCAGTTGAATAAACCCAGGTTTTAGAACAGACATGTTTGAAACATGCTGTGATTTCTCTGTGTTCTAGTGGAGGTGCACCGAGCAAAGCAGTTAACTGGGTATGCCAAGTTCAGCACTTCATTCCCAGGAAGTATGTACCAGCATGTCAAGATGCACAGAAGGATCCTTGGCCATCTCTCTTCTGTATATTGTGTTGCATTTGATAGGACTGGACACAGAATATTTACTGTAAGTTGATAAAATATGTCCAAGTCTGAATATAATTTTAGATGATACAAGGAGAAGAGCTTGAAAATGGGTGTTAGGCTAAAACTTCTGGAGATAAATATCAGTGCTGTTAAATGTAGCTCCCTTTCTGTGCTTAAGTGGAACAATTTGCTGTAATTAAATGTCAGAAGCATGTCAGAAGTTGTCCTTAATGAATATTTCTCTCTAGGGCTCAGATGACTGTCTGGTAAAGATCTGGTCCACTCACAATGGCAGATTATTTGCCACTTTACGAGGACATTCAGCAGAGATTTCTGACATGGCTGTGAACTATGAGAACACCATGATTGCAGCTGGGAGCTGTGACAAGATGATCAGAGTGTGGTGTCTGAGGACTTGTGCCCCAGTTGCTGTCCTCCACGGGCACACAGGGTCCATTACCTCATTGCAGGTATGGGGCTTTTTAAGTGTTTCTGCTTATTAAAAACTGAAATTATTTCTGTGTGGCTGCCTGTGGGAGTAGTGAAATCTGAATATGCAAATCTTCATGTCAAAAATTAGTAAAATTACAGGATAAACCTATTTAAAAGCAAATAAATTTCTTGTCTCTCTGGAATAACCAAAGATAATGCCAGGAATTCTTCCCTTAAAGATCACTACCTATAATATTTGAGTTGTTGGAACAAAAGGGAATTTCTGGAACATAGCATGTCCTCCTTTTGTATCTTACTGGAGACATGATGTGCTGGTTTGTGTGGAGGAGTTCCTGATCCACTGTGTGATTCCTACAACTTCTGTAATGTGGGTATTTGTTTTAATCTCAAAAATAGGAGTTATTTCAGAAGCACAAAAGTGTAACATGTAGCATATTTAGATTTGAAGGTTCTCTTGGTGGTCCTTTGGATTCAGTCTGGTTTTGGCCTTTGTAATTTCTTAATTAACACATAAATTAATAGCTCATTATCCAGGTTTGGGGTGTTTTCCAGTGAGACCAACAGCTTGTGTTGAGGGGGGAAGACTGGCTTGTGAAGCTCAGTACAAATAAATAATTTTGCATTTTTCTCAGAAATGCTGCCTCTGATGAGAACTATCTCATATCTCATGCTCTGCCTTATTATGGATTTTTGAAGTGCACCTGTCTAGTCATACTTCCCTTTTTTTCAGTCTGCTCTGCTTATTATTTCATTCATTGACAGGATTTTCAGTGAATGATTGTGGTTAGTGAATACATCAAACCCAAACCACTGAAGGAATTGGTTTTTTTTTAATGCAGTAATTGAAACATAGACCACAAACTTACCTTAAAGTAGGGGAGATATTACTTTGCAAACACTAAAAATGAGAATTACCAACAACTACTCCAGCAGTTTGAGGTGAAAATCCAAAGTAAATCAAGATTTTACATTAACTTTATGAGAAGCTAGTGAATAGTTCTTAAATCTCTGTTTCTGTGTTTGGTTTTACTCTCTTCTCTGTAGTTCAGTCCCATGGTGAAAGGCTCCCTGCGATACATGGTCTCGACTGGTGCAGATGGAACTGTTTGCTTTTGGCAGTGGGATACAGATTCCATGAAATTCAAGTATGTGAATGGTTTCCTGATTAACCTTTATGCCATCGTAGGCTTGAGTAAAATAAGTCAAGTGTTTTGCACTCCACTGGGTTTTTGTGGTGATAAAAATGCGGTGCAAATAATGTATTCCATAATTATTTTAAGGCAGCATCACTGACTCTGTCCTTCACAAATTTATGTTGTTCCGTTATCTTGGGAGATTTGTTGGGAAATATGTTAATTTCTTTCTTCTCTAAAAGTACAAATGTAGGACAAGAGGAATGGCTGGAAACGTAAATATGTTGGAAGGTATAACAGAGCTTGTTGTTGCTGTTGGTTTTCCAACAGTCCTGTAGTTTTAGGATGTTTCTTATAGAACTTGCATGCAGGATATGTATGTTCAGGGTAGTTTTAAATGTTCAATATGTGATTACTCTTTGTACCAAAAGAAATTAATTATTACCACAAAGAAGAGCTCTAGGATGATCTGTGTGTGTCTGGTGTTGTGCCACATCATGTTAGTTGGTAGAAAATGATCCATGTTTGAAGAAACATCTCTTTATGTTTTTAAATGTTGCTAAAAGCCGAGTTTTGGGTGGTGCAGCCTATTTCAAACATCTTTTCTTTTTAAGCACCAAGCCAGTGAAGTTCACAGAGAAACCCAGACCAGGGGTTCAGATGCTTTGTTCTTCCTTCAGTGTGGGTGAGTCAGATAGAGTTTAGCACTGTGATGTCTCTCCTTTCCTCTTAAGTGTTCTTGTAATACTTGGTTGTGACAGCTTTACAATGGATAAAACCTGCAGCTCTGAGTAAATAATTGCACAGATGTGTACTGTTAGCTGTGACATAATTAAATCATGGAACTTCCTTGGCTAGCAGTGAAATGCTGTTGAAGAATTTGGTGATTTCACAGAAGTAAAAGTCACCTGATGTCTTGTTTCCTTTTATCCATCTTTACTGGACTTTTTAATCCCTTGGTGCAATGTCAAGGACTGGCAAAATGTGTTCTCCAAGATCCCACAGTCACTAGCAGTGGAAGTGGTTCCTGCCAGCAGGAGCTCCTGATCCAGTGCCAGGGATGGTCATGAGGATCCCTCTTTTTTGAGGATCCAGAAATGTATCTTTAACATGCTTCACTCCTGACTTGTAGTTTTCCTTCACTCAATCCATGTGAATCTCAGAAACAAAAAGCAAATCAAAGCGTAGCTTGTTAACATGTCAGGATAGAGCCTTGGTTTATGTTGGGAGGGTGTTTTTAGAGGTTTGCTTGGTTGCTTTGGGGTTTTTTGATAGCACTTAGAAGTGCCAAGAGGCAGATCTTGGATCAGCTAAATACTGGTGTGCTAATACTGGAATTTGTCACTTAACTGGTTTACTCAGATTTCAACCCACTTTTGATGCAGTTCACTTGCACAAATGAGGCAGAGGCTACAGTGAGTCATCTACGTAACTCTGATTTTCCAGAGCCATATTCCCCACCATTGAAGGCTTCTGTCTGCAATGTGATATTAAAAGTTCCAGTATTGCCCTAATTACGTATTTTAAAATTTTTGTAACACTAATTTATTTTTACTGTGGTTGAGAACACTTTCTGGGGCAAGAAAGGGATTTCCTTCCACATATGTGTGTCAGTGGAAGAGCATAAAAAATGTGTCATTCCTCAAATAGTTGTGAGGGTTTTTTTATTTAAACCAGGCCTCTCAGAAATGGTGGTGACCTGTTTTAATTTCTTCCACCGTAGGTTAATTATTGCTTGATTTTTACAGGTGGTATGTTTTTAGCAACTGGCAGTACTGACCATGTCATCAGGATGTATTTTTTTGGCTCTGAAACACCTGAGAAAATAGCTGAATTGGAAAGTCATGCTGTAAGTAATTAGTTAATTAGTGATTTGAAGCAGTATTGAAGTCTCAAGGTGATAGTATGAGTGGGTTTTTAGCAATGCTCTTAATTCATTTTGTTTGCCTTAAATTTCTTTCTCTAGTACTGAATCTGACTTTATTTTTGTTGCATTGATAAGGCTTGATCATAAGACTTTTAGCTCTGAAAATAAAGTGTGTTATTTACCTCTCCTGCACTTTTTACTGTGATAAAAATGAATAATTCTTTATTTCTTTAAGGAAAGTGTAAGTAGGAGTAGGAACAACAGAATCCTCACCATTGTAGTTGACTTATTTGTTGTATTATTGCTTATTCCATTGTATTGGAAATTTATCTAGTTGTGATTCAGTTGTAAACCAGGTTATATAATCTGTTAACCTTTCATATTTAATTTGGGCAGTTTTTAGAAAATGCATTTTAAATGCATTAATGGCTAGAGAATTCTGGGAAGTGTTTGTTGGACTTAGTTTGCCTTGCAGTTAAAACTCTTAGAAATTATGCAGCATTTTATTTTTACATTATTTCAGATTTTTCTAAATTCAAAATTGTCAACAAACATATTTCCTGTTTAAAAAATAAAATTTCTAACAAACTGCACTTTTTCTTACAGGACAAAGTTGACAGCATTCAATTTTCTAATGGTGGGGACAGGTATGTTGAAAGATGCTGAAATATGGACAAGAAAAATACATTATTTTGGAATTAAGAAACTATTACTGGATGTTTCCAGTAAGAAAAACTTATTTAGAACTCAGAAGGGAAATTTGCACTGATGCAGAAGAATAATTAAGCTACAGCTGTTCCAGCTGATCTGTGTTAGATTATATTTTTGGCCTGGCTGGGGTTGTATTTACCTGGAGGAATTGTTACCACTTTTTAATATAACCAATGTGTTTGTGGCTTCATAAACCTCCTTTTCCCTCTCATTTCCTTTAATTGTCAGTAAATTTTGTATAGGAAATAGGAAAAATGTAGTGAAAATGGTCAAAAATCAGTTATAATCCTGTTTATCTGATTGGTTCTTGCCTCTACTTCAATATCTGAAACTCTGCAATTACTTAAAACACTTCATTAAAATACTGTATTGAGAAGGAGTGGAGGATGGATTTATGAATGGAGTTAAACTTTGGAACGTGGTTCTCTCTTCTTCATATTTTGACACCTTTATTCAGTTTTTCAGTTCAGAAAAACTCTTTCCTGGTTTTCTGGAAAGAAAGTTAATGGACAGAATTCTCTTGAGCACAAACTGAAGATTTCACTTCTGTCAGTCTTCCACTGCAAAAATTTACGTTGTGGCGGTGTGTAACACTAAATATACTTTAAAGCAAATTTTTTTGTAGCTAAATGAACTAATTTTTGATACTTGTTCAGGTTCATAAGCGGCAGCAGAGATGGGACAGCTCGGATCTGGCGTTTTGAGCAAGCAGAATGGAGGAGTATTTTGTTGGATATGTCTGATCGACTGCTGGGGTAGGTGAAGTGTTCATTTCTTATTTCCTGTTGTGTAAATTCAGAAAGATTGAATAACTTAATTACTCAAATGAGAGTAAAGCCTTAACAACATTCTGGTCAAGTTCTGTGGCTTTGGGAGGGGGTGAAGTGAGTGTTCTGGTGATGTAATAATTGCTGAATTTGAGTCTGGGCTGTCATAAATTCAAAAGTGTTCATAAAACTTTCAAATGTTCTCAGTACCAAATTAATTTTACTGCCTCTTTTCAGGGAAGAAAGTGGATAGAAAGTGCAATCTACCTTCTCTATCTGGGTTTTAGTCAGACACCTGGTGTGTCATGGGAGAAATATTTTTAGATTAGTAAAAATAAAGTAGGTGATGACCTATTTGCAGGAGAGGTTATGACATGGAATAGGTGGCTTTCCTCAAGGACTGATCTTGCTGACTGTTCCCATTTTCTACTTTTATGAAAGTGAATTAATGAAATGCAGGTGGCACCCACCCTACTCTGAATAATGTCATTAGAGATGAAAATCAGAATATTATTTGGTGTTGGGTAAACCTGAAGGGGGAGTAATTTACAGGAGTACTGAAGCTCAGTCACCTTCCATAGAAACTGAACAGAAATTTATTTGTAGGTGATTAAATGATATTTTACTGATGTAATTTGTAGGTGATCGAATTAAAAGCCAAACCTTGGGTATACAACTTGATTGGAAGGTGGTTTCAGGCTTTTTCTGTGATGAAAGAGACTGTGGAAAAAGCCATGAAAAACCCTGATTTTACAAAGAAAGGAATTATTATTAATATTTGAGATTTGACTGTGGTTGTGTAGTTGAGAGTCTTTGTAAGAGGAGCCTCTGGTTGAAGTGGAATATAAATAATCTCCTGTGAAGGTGTTTCAAAGAAAACTTATTCCTTCACTTGATTAAATGCTGAGGGGGAGTGTTACAGGATCCTATAAAGGTATTTTGGGGACACAATGAGGAAATAGATTGAGGTTAAAACAAAATATTATCTTTACTATATTTGCCTTGGAACTCATTAAGAAAAGCTTAGCTAATGTAGAGGCTGGCGTTGGAGTCAGTTGGAAAAGCTGCTGTAAGAAGTCCAAAATTTTAAAGGATTTGTATGAGGACTTAGTTGTAGAGGAGCCAAGTTTCCATGAAAAAGGAAAGCCTTTTTGCCTTGCATCTCAAATGGAAAAGAGATTATCAAGTCCTTTAAAATTTAAAAATCTAGATTTGCTTTAAATGAAGAATTTTGTGGACAAAAGTTTCAACCCAAATTTAATTCTTCACTTCCTTTCTGTTTTCTGATTATTAACGCAGAAAAGCAGATTATTTTTCTGTATTTTGATATTGAAATGGATTAAGAAAAATACATGAATATTTATAAAATACATTTCTGACCTGTTTGACTTTTTTAAAATAGTGACACTTGTGCAGAAGAAGACAAATTCATGAAGCCTAAAGTAACTATGATAGCTTGGAACCAAAATGACAACTATGTTGTTACGGCTGTGAATAATCATTTGCTCAAAGTTTGGAATTCCAGTACAGGGCAATTGCTCCATGACTTGCTGGTATGGAATTTTCCTTGCTTTTTCAATGTTTTCTTGGAATTGCAGTGACATGTACATGCTGAATTGATAATTAGAGCTGATTAGTCTTGAGAGCTTTGTGTGAATGGTGCAGCAAGTGTGGTGTTCCTTGGAATTCTTTTAACCAAAATTTGCTACTTCCTTCTGTGTTGGGCTTTCCCCATAAATAAAAGGAACAAATAAATGTGGAATAAATAAAAGATTTTGTGAAGTAACTTGCCCATTGAATAATTCACCATCTCTTGGCAAAAACTTCATATTGCTACAGCTGTTACTCGAATCTAGAAAATTATTACCTTTGGAGTGCTGAAGTGTTTGTGGCTGCCTGGGGTTTGATTTTTCCAGAGAGGACAGCACAGTTTGGGCTCTGCTGTGAATATCCTGCTGATGTGGATTTTCCTTGTTTGCACGTGATGTGCAATTTTAAATTGCAGGGCCATGCAGATGAAGTGTTTGTCTTGGAGACCCATCCTTTTGATTCCAGGATAATGCTGTCTGCAGGTCATGATGGCAACATCTTCATATGGGACATCACCAAAGGCACAAAAACAAAGCATTATTTCAACATGGTAAGATCTTCTTTAAACACAATTTGTTCTTGACACATGAGTGTGTTCACTAAAATAACTGAAGAACTCTAAACCAGCAAAATTTATGACTTCATTTGTTTTCTTAAAGCTTTTTACCTTAGAATTGCCTGGTTATTGCAGTTTTTCCATCCTTTGTTACTAAAGATCATTGTTCACCTCATTCATATTAATTGTTTTCCTCAGCTGAGATGAGGTGCCATCTGAAAGGCTGTGTTTTAAACCATTGTTTCAAGACTCTTGTGGACAGATACTTGGATTTTCCACTGTCTTAAAAATTATAATCTTATTGTCCATTGGCACAGTTGTGGTTGAAGACTTCATTTGACAGCTCATTGTTAACACTTTAAATTAGGTTATTTTCTCTGAGACTTTTTTAATCCCTTCTTTTCTGATCAGTCAATAGCAAATTTTTTTTTTTACATTTTAAGATTTTCTGGGTTTGTCTTGAAAGTTGTGTAACAGAATCAATGTATATTAGCTCCAGTTTACCTCAAGCAGTATGATGACAGCTAAAAAGCCTCAGAAAAACACATTTATTTCTTTATTTTATTCACTGAGCAGTAATTTTTCATATCCTCTAGTGCATCTTTTAAAATTGGTTCAGGACTTAAATTCACATGTCAGGGGGAAAAGAAATATACTGAAGTAACAAAATTATTTGTGCCTTAATGGAGGTATTTAGGGAAATGCATGATTGCTTTTGAGGGAGTAATTAATTTTTGATGCTTATGGTTTGCTTTGAAAAAAACAGTCAAATAATCTTAATTTTTTTTTCCTTCAATCCAGATTGAAGGCCAAGGACATGGAGCTGTTTTTGACTGTAAATTTTCACCAGATGGCCAGCATTTTGCATGCACAGATTCTCATGGACATCTGTTGATATTTGGCTTTGGCTGTAGCAGGCCTTATGAAAAGGTAAGTTCAGCTTTTTTATCAGATCTCTGTATCAAGTTTCTAACTGAAATTACATTAATGAGTTTAAAACTTCATATGTAAAAAATATTTTATGTGGTTATGGGATCTAAATATGATGGATTCCTGCCTGTCTGTAAACTGTCTTGCTTGTATGATCCTTGTATGATCCTTGCTTATATGAGCAGGAAAAACCAATGTCTCAACATTCCCATGGGAGTAGCCCCCAAGAATGTTCCTGGAATACAATTTTCATCTTGGAGACAGTGAATTCATGTTATTTGTTCAGCCTCAAAAACGCTTCTATTTCTAATTTCTTCTGGTTTATCTTGCAGTTCTTCAGCTTTTTCTCACTCAAGCCCAAATTCACTGTAGTTGATTAAATTAAGCAGAAGTAAATTATTCATCCAACACAAACCCAGGTTTTGAAATACTAGAAAAATATGTACATGATAAATGTTTTGCTTTTTTCAATCTATCAGCCTGCTTCCTTTTTGTTTTGCTAAACACATATTTCTCCCTTTCTTCACTACCCCTCAATTTTTTTCAAGTTGCAATGGTAGTTCCATGTGTGTCATTTTAAATAATTATTTTTGCCTTGCTCTGTGTTCTTAGCTGAAATTGGAACTTGTTCTCTTCATCATTCCCATCATTGCTGGAAGCAAACATTCTGATTGATCTAATACTTATGTAACCATTTTCCTTCAGCCTCATGGACTCAGCAGACTTTGAGCTGCAGAAAAAACTTCAGGTGGACATAGATTAAGACAGAGTTCATGATTAAGAAAACTTTACTTTGAGAGCTGTTGTTGAGCTTCAGCCAAAGATTTCCTTGCATGGAAACTTCAGGGCCACTCACGAGTTGAACTTGGTGATCCTTGTGGATCCCTTTCAACTCTGAATATTCTGTGATGCTGGTAATTGTAGGGGGAAAAAGTAGAATGAGAGAGAAATATTTTGAAGTGTCAAACAGTGCTTTCCCTTCAAGTTACCTCAGCTTTTTGTTTTCTGGAAGAATTTTGTTGTAAAAGCACTATCAAAAGTTGCAGTACTGCAATGCCCGTCCAGGTTAATTGAAGTTACACATAACTCTTCCAATTGGAAACTTGCCCTTACCTTTAAGGAGACTTCAGAGGCTTTATTGCTTGTCCTTCTCTGTCCTTCAGCATTTTTTTTTTCAAATTTGCTAACGTAGGAATAAAATTTCCTTTTAGATTCCTGATCAGATGTTCTTCCACACTGACTATCGGCCTCTGATCCGAGACTCCAACAACTATGTGCTGGACGAGCAGACTCAGCAGGCCCCTCACCTCATGCCCCCTCCCTTCTTAGTGGATGTAGATGGAAACCCTCATCCAACAAAATATCAAAGATTGGTGCCTGGAAGAGAGAACTGTGCCGATGAACATTTGATTCCTCAGCTTGGATATGTAGCAACAAGTAAGAACAGTATCACTAAAGCTCAACATTCAGAACTTCAGAGTTATGCACTAGTTCTTAAGAGGACATCAGCAATTTAAAACCACCTTTTTTCCCCTTGATGTTTTGTTTTTACGTTCACTAAAGATGCTGGAGGGTCCCATAGTGAATACAACTTGAACAAGCAAAAAAATCGGATGTTCAAATGGATGTTGCAGGTCTTTTCTGTAGGCAGTGGAACGCACGAGTTGCATTTCATTGTACATTCCATAAATGTCTCATTTGGAATAAATCATTGGAGTAACTTCATTCATTTGATCTGTTTTACACTTGCAAGGTGATGGGGAAGTTGTTGAGCAGGTGATTGGCCAGCAGACGGTTGACCAGGATGAGCCAGGCTTGGAGCCCAGCATTCTGGATGGGATGATCAGACAGCTGCAGCTGGAACAGGATCAGAGAACTGGAGCTGATCAAGAATCTGCTCCAAGTGGCCCCCAAAACGGGGAGGGAACACCCAGGAGAGGTTAGGACTGCTGATAAATTCTTAAGTAATTGTTCTGTTTCCATTTTTATTGTGCTGTGTGAAATACTGAAATAGGGTTTAACTTCAATGTTGTTTAGGGGACTAAGATGCCTTTAACATTGTGGTATCTTGTTAAGGTATTTTTATTCATTAAAACATTGCTGCTCCTGTGATTAATTTACAAAGTCTTTCACTTTAAGAGGGAAAGGGCATTAATAACATGCAGAATATATATAATAGAATTTTTTGCAAATATTTGCCACTACAAGTTATTTTTGCATTCCTTACTTTTTGCAAAGTAAGTATTATGCCATTATTCAAACTGGTTCCCCCTGTTCCTTCTGTACAGATTTAAGCAAGACACTTCCCTGAGCTGTGTCCTTGGTAATTATGTAATTATATAACATGGATAAAAAAAAACTATATTTTATTCTATAATTAGGTAAATATGTAATATATAATTATATATTTATTTGTATGCTCTCAGCTCTTGGAAAAATGCTTTTTAGAGCCTCACTGGCAATCAGAGCTCTCTGGAATAGTGCAGAAAACCTTTCTGTCACACCACAATTCCTTTCACTGTGAAGTGTTTAGGAACACTGGATGTGGCACTCAGTGCTTTGGTCTGATTGACAGAGTGGTCACTGGTTGAATGCTGGACCTTGGAGGTCTTTTCCAGCCTAAATGACTCAGTGCTTCTGTGAAAGTAGTAGCAGAAATCACCATTCTAAAAGTCTCTGTGTGATCTGTGTTGTCTACAAGACAGATAATCCCCTGAAGGCTACAAGTCACATACTTACAACCGCAGAGATAAAAATATGGCAGTTACTCATTTTTTTTTTATCTTTATAGAAAAAGGCAACGAACTTCCAGTTCTCTGCAGAGTGGCGGAAATGTTTTCCTTTGTGTGTTTCAGCTTTCAGAAGGCCGAGTCTGGACATCCAGTCCCCACCCAACATCGGGCTGCGGCGCAGCGGGCAGGTGGAGGGCGTGCGCCAGATGCACCAGAACGCCCCGCGCAGCCAGATGGCCACCGAGAGGGACCTGCAGGCCTGGAGGCGCAGGGTCGTGGTGCCAGAGATCCCCCCCAGCCTGCTCAGGTCTGTTAGCAGCCTGCAGGGAGCACTAGGGACGGCACAGCAGCTTGGTTTGGCTAAATTGGGTGCTGTTACACCAGGGATAGAGGGGATGCTGTTGGAATAGTTCAGCGTTGTGGGCAGATGTGCTTAAAAGCTTAACTGTAAGGCTTGGAAGTTGTCCAGTTGAATGATCCTCCCCTATTTCAATATTTTAAATCATCTTCCAGGACAGCTAGATCACCTAGATTCTTACTTTCTCCAAAGTAAAAGATGCAGGTTGAATTCATTTCCATGGAAGAGCTGGGTGTGATTGTGGCTTCTGTTAGACTTTTGGAGGTGGAGAGTTAAAACTGCTTGAAATGCTAAACCAGTTACTTTCAAAATTACTATCAGTATTCATCTGTGAAAAGTAAAATTAGTAACTAAACATCTGTACTTAAGGCACAACAATAAGTGCTACCAGATCTCTGAGGGTTTTAAGAAGCATTCCCAGTGTTGAGAGGTAGAGAGATTGCAAAGGGAAAAACATGAATTAAAAATTAGGTTGAAAATGTGGGTTATATTTTGACGTTTGGAAGGAAGACTTTCTTAGCATCCACGTTTTTCTCTTACTTGGAAATGATAGGATAGTTGAGAATTATTTGAGCAACAATAACATCTGAAATTAAAAATAGAATGGAATTAGGTGTAAGGAATTTTAAGAGAGATTCCTGAAGAGACCAGCATTGTCAAAGCAGGTGTAGAATTAGATATTTATGGCTTTCTTGTAGGAAACAGGAAGAATATCGGATTGCAAAAGGGGAAGAAGAGAGAGATCTTTATGCAACAGAGAAGAAAAAGTCATTTGAGTCACTGGAAAAGGTATGTGGCAGCTTCTAGGAAAGTGAGCATTCTCAGGAGCAAGTGGTGGTGTAGAAGATCAAAGCAGAGTTTTCTGATGTACTCTTCAAGGACCCTGCTGATTCTTGCAGGATAAGGTTTGATTTATTTTTATGGATACTTAAAATTCTTTTTGCTTTCAGTCTTGCCTGCTTCCATGTGAGGTATCTGGCAGTAATTTTTAAAGGCAGGATGGCTTTTGGGCCGTTCTGGTTTGACTGCAGTTAGACACAGCTACTGCAGGTCCTGCTAAAGCACTGAGGTGCAAGTGAGAGCATTCAAGGTCCTGCATTTGAGGCATCACAGGTTATAGTGCTGTTTCCTTGTCATTTTTGTTTAGAGGACAATGTTTTGTATGGGGAAACCTCTTCAGACTTCCCTCCTTTCAAATGCTTTTTTCATTACCTGTTTTGTGGGAGAGATTGGCAAGAAGAAAAACTTGGTTATTGTGTTGTTTTTATAAGATCATGGGCTGACTCTCTGTGTCTTGTGGTACAAAAGAGTTGCACACAGGAGTTCTACTGCATGATCCCCTTTACTGAGGGGAGTTGGGGGATTGAAAGAAGATGATCTGTAAGGTCCTTTCCAACTCCAGCCATTCTCTGATTGTATAATTGCACATTGTAGGCACTTAATGTCCTGCTTCTGTAGATACATTTATCAAGTCACATGAGTGGAGCTGTCACAGTACTTTATAAGGAGCAATTTCTTATAACAATTAATAAATTTGGAACAGCAAATTCAAAACTATTGGCGTACATGGAACTTACTTCTTGTGAAAGAGGGTTTTAACGTAATGAGGCTCTTTCAGTTTTTGCATTCAGCAGTGCTTTTAGCCACCCTTTACCCCTCATAAAAGTTTGCCACATAAATATTTTTATTTAACTCCTGTTTTTTCCCTTCTTTATAAATTAGAGTGACTCTGAGTCTTCGTTAATCCAATCGAAGCGTCGGCTGCACAGACGGAAATATTCCAACTACCGAACACGGAATAACATTGAACAGCTGGAGTCTTCTGAGGAGGAGAGGGACAACTGCTTTGGCTTGATAGAGCAGGTAAGTTCTCTTCTGAGTTTGGATTTTGAACCTGAGTTGCTCAATAAATGAAATTTCATGTAAATGTGTATTTTCTCTCCTAAAACATGCAAACAAAAAACGCCCACCCTTTCTTTTTCCAGAGAAAGTAATTCTGGAAGTGCCATTATTGTTAGCACTTCTCAAACCTGTTAGGTTGCTTTAATAAAGACAGTACTTCCTGTCATTTTATAAATGGCTGAACTGGTTTTGCTGAGAATCTTCTAAACCAAATCCACAGCTCAAGGCAAAAATCTGATGGACAATGCTGAGGTTGGTCAGGTGACATTTAGATTTTAGATGTTTTTATTTTTTTATATGGAAATTTTGAAGGCTCTTGCTAATGTGATTCTTCCACAGGGTTTGTTTCTCTAGGCTTGGGGTGATACAGGACTCTGTGGGTAGCAGGAGCTTTTTGGTTGTGTCTGATGTGTTATCAGACTCCCTAAATAGGTGGTAGGACTACTTGGACTGCCCTTGTCTTGCCTTGCCCACAAGGAAATCATTTTAAACTGGGAAAGGCAGAAGTGGAAGGAGCAGAGAAGCTTAGGCTTGTTGGACCTGTAACTTTGTTAAGGACGAATGGTCAACAAAAGGGAGGATGTTCAAGAGATTAGGAGATCTTGCAAGTAAGATGAGGAATGGTATTCCTTGGAAATTGGTTTTCCTTTCCTCTTAATAAAGAATTTCAGCATGGCTAAAAGCAATCACTTAAATGGGTTGAAAAGTTCAGTGAGTATTGTCCATCTACATAATGTATGAGCAGGTTTTATGAGAGGACTGTGAGCTTTGTTACTCTGAAAATGTCTAATTGAAGCATTTGAAGCTACAGTTGAAATCTCATGGGATTTCCTGTTGTTTTTCTTTTTTTTTTTTTTGCTTGACAACATGCAACTTGACACGTGAGCCATGCATTATACTGAGTCATTTCAGTTATGAAAAACACATTTAAAACACTGTATTAATGCAAATAAGTTGATGAGCAACAATCAGGAAATTACTAAAGTCATAATATATTTTGGTGTATATCTGTTGTTTAGTGATGCATTTAAATACATGCATGAGTACTCCAATTAGTACCTGGTCAATCAGTTGATACCAAAGCAAGGGGAAAAAGCCCTGATCTGATTCTAACTTCCATAACCAATAAGAAGAAAATCATAGCAGTGACAGAATATCCCCTTGTTGTGTGTGGAGACATGATGTGATTGTTTTTCTTGATCTATTCCTTTTACAATGTAAATTTTTCCCTGTCAGTCAGATTTTATTATGTACTTTACATGACCTAATTACTTTCATTTCCATTTTAACAACTTTTTACCAAACTTCTTTTTAATTTGGTAACGTGGACATCATGTTTTTAAGTTTCAGACCCTTAAAACATGGCTTTGGCTTGACTGTGTAATTTTAAATTTAGGAAGCTGAAGAAAGTGAGGGCTCTGGTTCATCTGATGAAGAGGAGGAGTGGAGAAGTGACAAGAAAAGCAACAGTAATAGTTCCAGGTAAAGTGAAAAAACACATCCCATAATGAGTTTACTTGAATTTTGACAAATTAAAAGTTGTATGAAAGCTCTGTTGGGCTTCAGATGTGATTGTATGATAATAGTAACAATCATCATATAAATAATAATCATATAAGGTATAATTCATATCCTTACTGACACATTGTATTGTTATTTACTGTTCCATTTCACCAAAACATTCTCATTTTTTAATATAACTCCCAACTCCCTCTGCTTTTTCTGCCAGATGGCAAAGAGAGATGAAAGTGTGGAATATTTCTGTAGTGTGTTTTATTCTGATTTTGGAGGGGTGAGAGATTTCATTTGGAAATTTTTTTTCCCAATTTTGTTTTGCCAGTTTGCTGGTTGGTTTTTTTTTTTCCTTCCTCTTAAAATTTTTTTTTTTTTAAATCTGAATTTTTGAAAGTTTATAGTTTCATGTAGAACTGTTTTAGATCTTCATTATGGCTATTTTAGATATTCTTTGAGAATTCTGTAGTACTAAGAATAAGAAATACGCAGAAAGTGGATGTATAGCTGAGATTTGTGTAAGTGTAAAGAATTTAAGCTATATTTGGCTTGTATTTCCCTTAGGGAGGGCTCCTGATTAGTCCAGAATTCCATTGCACAACTTTCTTGAATAAAATTACTGATTTTAGAATTCACCAGACTTCAGTTGTTTGAAGAAATGTGCTTTGAATTCCTGGATTCTCCCAACAATTCATATTAAGCTTCAAGTGAAGTAATGCTTACAGCAAGTCAAAGTGGTTTCGAAGTTACTTTCAACAACATTTGCTATATCCTGGTATTTTTGTGAGGGAGTTCAGAATTCTGAAATAGTGACAGCTGGTTCTGTTGGTGTTTTGCCTGCCCTCTGTGGACAGTGACTCCTCAAGCAGATATTCCGACTGGATCGCCGATGCCGGGATCAATCTGCAGCCCCCCGTGCGGACCTCGCGGAGGAAGGCGGTCAGGTACTGCAGCACCTCCGAGGATGAGGTGTCAGCTGAGAAATCCTCTCCTCCCAAGAGAAGAAGGAGGAAAAGGAGGAAAAAACCCAAACCAAAAAAGCAGGAGGAGGTATAAATTTCTTCTTTTCTACGCAGTCTTTAAGGAATTTCTCTCTTAGTTTTTAGAGCTCTTCATTAGAAAATGTTAAAATAATAGTTACTCCCATTAGGCAAGGATCTTACTGTCACTACACACGGGGTACATGGAGTTAATTTGAGACCATTCCCAATGTGAGGGATCTGCTGATTTGTAGGGAAGAGTCTGCATTCCAAGTGAAAGCACTTTCATTTTCCAAATAAAATGGGTTCTCAAGGTTGATGATGTTAAAGAGGAAATGTGTTTATTAAATACCAGTACAGAATACCAGACTTTTCCCAAGGGCATGGAGTGATAGGACAAGGGCGAGGGGTGGCTTTGAACTAAAGGAGGGCAAGGTTAGATTAGATTAGGAAGGAATTCTTGACTCTGAGGATGGAGAGGCACTGGTACACATGGTCCACAGAAGTTGTGGCTGTCCAATCCCTGGAAATGTCCAAGGCCAGGTTGGATGGGACTTAGAGCAGTCTGGGATAGTGGAAGGTGTCCCTGCCCATGGCAGGGAGTAGAACTGGATGATCTTTAAGGTCTCTTCCAACCCAAACCATTCTGTGACTCTATAACTTGGTTAAACTGTCTGGGTTCTCTACCTGTTTTAAAACTCAGGGGGCACAGTCACTGCACTGATGGTAGCCATCTATACTTTAGTTGAATTTTAAATTTTTTTATAAGTTACAATAATTTCTCCTTTTTAAGCTACTCAGTTTTTAAAGTTAATTTCATTAATTGCCTTTTTAATATTACAACAGCTACTGTTAGTTGTTTTCTACCATAAAGAAGCAAACAAATTCTTTTTTTTAATGGGGTAATTTTGATGCATTTGGTATGTTCTTCTCTCCATCCCTTCACTTTCTTCCAAGTAGAATTGATAGTTTCTTGCAGCTTGATAAATTTTTAATTGGGTACTGAGACTGTCATCTAAATTATAAAACTTTCTGCTAAGACCTGCATAATAATGACTTGCTCATTCAAATCTTCAGATAGGAAAGGAACGTGTAGTATTAGAATTACAAATACAGTTACAACTCAAGCAAGGCCTTGGAGGAATTTTGCTGATACTCCTTGGAAATGCTCTAGATTAATCCTTTTAAAGTTAAGCTGTTGTCTGCCAAATCAAAATGGAATTATTTGTTTTGAATTCATGTCCATTATGTCTGATTTTATGAAGGCTGATGCTGCAGCACAACCATTAAACTTGGAGCTGTCCTATGACTGGCACCCTCCAGTTTGGATCACGGACACGGCTCTCCGAAGGTCCCCGTTTGTCCCCCAGATGGGTGATGAGGTAGGAACATGGATTCAAATCTTCCAATGCTTGTGATTATTATAATTGCTAAATACAGGAAAACATTCACTGTTTGGGGCTTGCTGGGGTGTTTTTTAGGTGATATATTTCCGACAAGGGCACGAAGCTTACATTGAAGCAGTGAGAAGAAATAACATTTATGAGCTGAATCCACACAAGGAGCCATGGAGAAAAGTGGTGCTTAGGGTAGGTCTGCACTAAGGGTTCTGTGGGGTCAGTACAGAGACTGTGACTGAAGACTTTTACTACACTGATTGGAAAACATGGATTTGTGAGGTTACTGATATTTCCCTATGGGGAAAGTGTCTGCAATTACCAGATTGTCTTCAGGGTTTTCTGTGGGAGGCCCATGTTAAATAGTTGTGTTAAAATCCTAAGGCTAACACACTGTCTTCCACTGAAATCTCAAATCTAATTCCAGTAGTTTGCATGTGGGTACAATTGGTTAATTCATGTTAAACTCATAGTTCTGTGCGTGGTCCCTGAGATAAAACCTGCTGAAGCTGTTTGTTCTTATATGTAGGATCAGGAATTGGTAAAAATTGTTGGAATTAGATACGAAATTGGTCCTCCCACATTGTGTTGCCTCAAGCTTGCCTTTATAGATCACGCCACTGGAAAACACACAGACAAATCATTTTCCATCAGGTATGTACAGTTGTTTTAGTTTCTTGAAAAGTATTTAAGAATATGCTTCTCTTTAAATCTTCCTAAAGCCCTGAGGCACAGGTGAATGATGGGGTTTTTTTTTAATCCAGATACCACGACATGCCCGATGTTATCGACTTCCTTATCTTACGGCAGTTCTACGATGAAGCCCGGCAGAGGAACTGGCAGGCCTGTAAGTGTTTGCTGAGTGTTGGACTGAACAGTTTTGGAATCACAAGTGTGTCCTTGGCTAATGGCTACATGTGCTGTTTGTAGGGTCATGGGGTTCTCTGGTAGGCAAGAGGTGGAAATTTGAACCACGGAGGCACTGCAGTAGGTGTAAATACAGTCACCAAAATTCATATCAAGACTGTTCTGTTCCCTTTTTAAATTTTAAAACTAAATAACAGACTTCCATGTCAGTAGGTCTAGAACTTTAATTATGGGGAGAAATCAAGCAGTGCATTTATCAGAAGTTTTTCTGATTGCCTGTGGCAGCCCCACAGTTAAATACTTCTCTCAGCAGAATATCTGTGTTTGCTGCAGCTGACAGGTTCCGCTCCATTATTGATGATGCCTGGTGGTTTGGGACAGTGCTGGGTCAGGAACCTTACCAGCCTCAGTATCCAGACAGTCACTTCCAGTGTTACAGTGTCAAGTAAGTACAAAAAGATTTTATTTCCAATGTTATTTTAGTGTGTGTTTGCTCTCACACAAATTACCTCATTGTTACGAGAATGTATAAATTGTTCACTTAAATTATTTTACTGGTTGTGTTTCACTTACTCATTTTACGTTGCTGTTGTAGCACAGTGTGAATGTAATAACTTGTGGCAATTTGTTAATGAGTAGTAACATGGTAAAAGAAGTTGTTGACCTCTTCACATTTCCTGTGCTGACTAATGCTGGGTCTTTCCCACAAAGCAAGAAATGCAGTTTTCTGTGACCGTTAATTGTTGATCTGCACTGATAGTTGGTGTGAGAATGTTAAATCTCCTCTGTGGTTGCTGACATCAAGGTCCTTATGCCTCAAGTCCCCACACTTCTGTCTTTCACATTGTGCACACTTTTTGATACCAACAAAGAGGCCTTCACACAAAGGAGAGGACTGGTAAACAAAGATATTTCTGGACTTCAGTGTTCAGACTCAGGGTATTGACTTTGTCCTGTCCAAGCTATCTGGAATAGGATCCAAGAATGGTTTGGGTTGGAAGGGACCTTAAATCCCCTCCAGTGCCACCTCTGCCATGGGCAGGGACACCTCCCACTGTGCCAGGCTGCTCCCAGCCCCAATGTCCAACCTGGCCTTGGGCACTGCCAGGGATGCAGGGGCAGCCACAGCTGCTCTGGGCACCCTGTGCCAGGGCCTGCCCACCCTCAGAGTCAAGAATTCCTTCCTAATATCTAATCTAACCCTTCCCCCCTGCAGCTTAAGGCCATTCCCCCTTGTCCTTCACTCCATGCTCTTGTGAAGGTCCCTCTCCAGCCTTCTTGTCACCTCTTTCAGGCACTGAAAGGACACTTTGGAATTTTCTTGGTTATGATTCCCCTAGCGAGGGAGGACTGTAAGGAGAATAAACAGTGAATATTTAATATTCCTATTTCCATCATGCCCAGAGATAGTTCCCATTTTTTATGGTACATTTAATAGTCACAATTTCATCATCAGAGGACTTTTTAATTTTCTTTTTCACTCAGAGGCTTCTGAACCTGTTGCTCACCGCAAAGAAGGGAAATTTTATAGCTACTAGACAATCCAGTGAGACTGCCAAGATTGTGTTACATTTTAGTTCCTTGTCTCATCTACTTATCCTCTCTCAATGATTTTCCTTGGTGGGAAGGTGGAAGTTAACTCTCAGATTGAAATTCTTGCCTGTTACCTTGCCTTCCATATTCCATCCATTCCATGTATTTTGTTGTGTAGAATTGTTCCTTAGGAATAAGTTCAGGTGGGCTTTGGTTTTTTCTTGGCCAGTTCCAAATCAAGTTTTCAGTTAGGAACAAAAGCCTGGTGCCAATTTCTTGGGCTCTCTTCTGTAAGACCTAAAAGATGCTTCAGTCTTTTAATGCACCAGCCTTTAACAGAAAAGTGTGGAGCTGCTTTGAAGTGAGCAGGGAGGAATGCTGTGTTCCTCAAGATCCTTTTCCAAAGGGACTTTATTCTACCTGGCCTCACAAACAGCCTCCAGAGCAGAATATTAAGATATGTGTATGAAAACGTCCAGGGTGTTTGGCAGCTGTATTTAGGTTTTGTGACTTGTCTGTTGCTCTTCTTGTCACACTTAACCTCTGTTTTATCACTGTTGCTGTTGTATAGAAAATTAATGAAGATAATTTTCAATTACTTTGTTATTTTATTGGCCAGACAATAATAGGTGTTTGTGTAGAAGCAGCTTGATGTATTATGAAATTACCTGGATGAATGGTCCTTAAGCAGAACCCAGTGGGGCTTAAGCTGTACTAAACTCTTGATAAAGTCTTACATGCAAAATTAGGGATTAGTATATCCACTTGTGAATATCAACAACTTGGGAAGTACTGTACAGTAACTGGGGAGGAGAACTGAACAGATGAACCTCTAGGACTCTGTTGTTGAAGTCAAACAGGCTGAATGATCCAAGTTTTCCTAAGTCATTTGGAAATCCAAAACAATGGAGAGCTGCTCTTGCTGGAGCAGAGATTTAGTTATAACATACTCTGAGCATGATCATTTCAGTTACCAGTTAGTTTGAAATAAATACACAGGAGGTATTAGACCAAATATCTGAGTTTATTAAGGCATCAGGCAAGGAATTTGGGGAACTCTTGACAGAAACTGCTGGCAAAGCTCTGGAGTGAAATTGGTGAACTGCAGGCTGATGTATTTGTTTCTGGTATGTGCCTCTAATAAAGAAAAATAATAAGATAACAATCAGCTGGTCCAATCAGACATTTCTTACCTTGGAAATAGAAAAGTTCATTTGTGTTTTATGTGTTTTTTAGAACATGTAAAAATCTGCCCAAATGTTGGGTGTTTTGGAGGTATCTCAAAATGATGTTTACACCTAATAGTTATGTATCAGAGGGAATATACAGGTATATCAATAGCAAACTGGTGTTTGCTTTTGCTTTGTCCTGGACCTTAATTAACTTTAGTTTCTTCATTTTATATTTAGCCTTTTCTTTGTCTTAATGTCCTTTGCTTTATAAATTGAAATGCCAACGTATTGAATGCCTCACTTACTGTTTTCCCTTAAGCCATGGACTTGCAGAACTCCTGTTGTGATCAGCAAAAAAAAAATCTCCTGTATTTTTGTCAAATCTTCCTCTTGATGTTATCTCACTTTTCCAAATGTGCATCTTATTTTTCTTCTTCATCTTTATATAGGCTTTGTAAAATTGATTTATGTATAGGGTAAGTTGCATACAGCCAAAATCAGGAGCACAGTTTTAACCTGAAATTGATTATGAAGAATGTTTCCTTTTTGCTGATGGCAAACCAATGCTTTTGTTTATGTACATGTTTATACAGTGTATTTTCTCAATACCTACAAATAGCTTTAATTTAAATGTGCTTGTAGCTGAGATTTAAATATGCTTGGAGGGAACACTTGTGAGTCAAGGTAACTTTAAATTATTATTTTATTTTTTTGCTTGGTGAATCAGATGGGACAATGGTGAAATTGAAAAGCTGAGCCCATGGGACATGGAGCCAGTCCCTGATAATGGTAGGTAGAAACCCTTTAATAAAACAGATGAATGTGCTTTTCCCTCTTTCCAGTTCCTTTGTTTCATGCAGGTAGTGGACCTGAGATGATTCCTGTCTTAAAGACAGTATTGAATCAGATTTAGTGAAATAATTTGAATAGACCTGTTTTTTTTTTCCTTTTGCATCTTCCAGAGCAATTTTGAAAAAAAAAACAGAACTTTTTATTGTGTAGCTCTGATTTATGGAATAAAATCTGCTACTTCCAAATGTCAGCTTTCAAAAAAAATCTCAAATTATGAATTTGTTGTAATAGGGGGTGCAAGAAGGATATATATAAAATAATTTCCAGTCAGGAAATCCTTACTGCACGTTGTTTAAAACCAACAATTACAAAGTTTGCTGGTCAAATCCAAATTATCTGTAAATGGAACAGCTGGATTCCTGGTTTGTCTTACCAATTCACTTTTCCAGTGCTTGTCAATACCAGCTGCGAGGGGGGAGGAAAGTTTGGAAGATACTGAGAGAGTAGTTACAGAATAAGCTGTCAAAAAGATAATAAATTTAATTCAAAACTGCAGAAAAACAGAATTTAGAAAATTTTGCTGTTTGTATCCATTTTGTGTAATGCCTTGTTCCCACAGCCTTAGCATTACACTGTACTTAAAGTCAGGAATTTTTTTTGTCAGTTGCAAGAATACAATTATTTAATTAGTGTGAATGCTCAACAATTGCATCTTGTTTTCACTTCTTCCCCAATTTGCCCTCTTCAGTTGATCAGCCTGAAGAATTAGGAGCGAGTGTCTCTGTGACTTTGGAAGAGGTGGAGAAGCTCCTGTACAAACCCCAGGAGGGGGAGTGGGGGCTGAAATCCCGTGATGAGGCCTGTGAACGGATTATCCGTGGGATTGATCAGCTCATGACTCTTGGTGAGTGTCATCTGAGCATCAGGTAGTTACATTTATAAACAGGCCCTGGAATATCTGTGGCATCCTTAAAAAATTCCCTGTGATAAAGTACTGAAATGGTTTGTTATACTGTGCAGTTCTTTCTGTTTGGAGTGAGATCTTTATAATTTTATTTATGATTGGTTTTATAACACTCAGCTCACTTGTTATGTGCCTGCAAGCTTTGAAATAGAATCCCAGAATGGTTTGGATTGGAAGGGACCTTAAAGCCCATCCAGTGCCACCCCTGCCATGGGCAGGGACACCTCCCACTGCCCCAGGCTGCTCCCAGCCCCAATGTCCAACCTGGCCTTGGGCACTGCCAGGGATCCAGGGGCAGCCACAGCTGCTCTGGGCACCCTGTGCCAGGGCCTGCCCACTCTCACAGACCAGAATTCCTTCCTAACATTTAATTGAAAGAACATTGAATTAAAAGAGTTCTTTGATTAAAAAAAAAAAAAACCTATATTAATTAATAGCTNCATACAGCCCCCAACACCTCCCACTGTGCCAGGCTGCTCCCAGCCCCAATGTCCAGCCTGGCCTTGGGCACTGCCAGGGATCCAGGGGCAGCCACAGCTGCTCTGGGCACCCTGTGCCAGGGCCTGCCCACCCTGCCAGGGAACAATTCCTGCCCAAGATCCCAGCCAGCCCTTCTCCCTGTCTGCTTGAATCCATTCCCTCTTGTCCTGGCCCTCCAGCCCTTGGAAATTCTCTTTCCATGTTTCATGTTGGCTCCTTCCTTTTGGCACTGGAAGGCCAAAAACAAGGTCAAACAGTAAAATTTTGTTCTCCTTGCTGTTTTTGCCAGACATCTCAGCAGCTTTTGCTGGCCCAGTGGACCTGTGCACGTACCCCAAATACTGCACGGTGATCGCGTATCCCACCGACCTCAACACCATCCGCACCAGGCTGGCCAACAGGTTCTACAGGTCAGTGCTGCCAGGGGAGCAAGGGAGAAACTCATTTTGGGACTCTTTTCAGAATTACAATAAACCCTGACATTCTTTCTTTGAGAAATCTGCTATTTGAAATCACCAAATATTAAAAAAGCCTGATGTTACTTGAGTTCTGATGACAATTCAGATTTTGAAGAGCTGTCCTTCAGTTCCTTTGAACTTGAAGAAGGTTAAGCTCTTGCTATTTTCAGAAATGAGATTAAACACAAGAGGTGTACTGTTAAATATTACCAGCAGCATTTTAAATGATAAACACTTGCAGAAGAGAAAAAGGGATGAGTGTAGTGATTACAAAGTTCTGGTTTGCTGGATGTGCTGGTCATCCATAGCTTGAAAATGAATTTAGGCATATTCTTCATCTGGATCTGCATTCAGTGTCTATAAATACAGGGAGGAGTCATTAACAGTGATTTTCCTCCTGAATAAGATGGAAAAAGTTCTTGAGGAATAATTGGAAATTCCGTAGGTGAAGAACTGCAGACATGGGGCATCTCTGCTTCACAGGTACAAGGAATTGGAAAATTGAGTTGTAGAAAAAACTCCCAAAATTATATGTTTGTGCCAGCTCATTTCTATCAAGTTACAATTTCAGTTTGTAGCCTTTCTCAAATCTGTCATTTTACAGAGGGCACTGCTTTGAGTGGTTAGTTGGCCTCAAAGCAGGGTCTGAGGGAAAACAGAAAGGGACATTGTAGCTGAGACAGCTTTAAAAATGTAATTACACAAAGCTTCTTGTCACTCCTTTTTAATTGCTTGTGCTTTGTATTTATTAATTAAAAGTTCCTCAGATATGACTCATGTTCCATTTCTCAGGGCTTTGCAACAAGCAGCTTCTGATATTTCCAGAAGAAATGTGATACTTTAGAGTAGTGATTAAATAATGCTTCTCCCCCCCTCCTTTTTGAGTAAGTCACATATAAGCTTTTTAAAAATGCTTCTGTTCTTAAAGATTCCAGGAAATCTACAGTTCTTGGGGTAATTCCAGTGGTATTTTATGATTTAGTGGTAACAAGTGCTAGTGCTTACTTGGTCAGCTGTATTAACTGAGTTTATATCACAAACTGTCTGAGGATGAATTATCAATAATGAGTTGGGAAATGAGTGATGAAAGATGTGCATTGTTGGGTTTGCTTCTTTGGAGTTTCCATGTGAAGGAAAAATTTGAGACTGCTCTAAAGGGACATAAAACAAAGGACATCTAAGTCTAATATGGACAGAAAATTACAAAGATACATTTTTTGCTGGTTTTCAGCTTTTCTTTAGTGTTAAAGGTGCAATGTTTTCTAATTTGAAGGAGAATCTCAGCATTGGTTTGGGAAGTCAGATACATTGAAAGCAATGCCAGAACCTTCAATGAGCCTGGGAGTGCTATTGCCAGAGCTGCAAAAAAAATCACCACCCAGCTCTTAAAGTTTATCAAGTAAGTGGCATTTTAATCTAAATAATGCTTGAATCTTCGTGCTTTTGCACAGTGGGAGAGTAAAAACAGCTCAGTATCCCATTGTGGTGAGCCCTGCTTTGACTGTTTCCAGTTCATTGTAAGGACAGGTGTATAATCCTATCTGAGTGTTACCTTGAATACTGAAGTGTTCAGCTTAGAGGCATTTTAACTTTTTCCCTGGTATTTTCAGTCCCAAAATGTCACTTGACATAGAGCACATTGAGTAGCTCAGCCTGTAAAAAGTAACTTCGGTGCTGTCCTGTGTACAAGTTCCTGTTGTAGCTTGTCTGACTGAATTGAAAGGTTAAAATAAACTGAAAGGTTTATTTTGAAAGGGAATGTGGGCAGCCTTCCTGCAGCTGGGCAGGCTCCTTTCAAATCCCTAATCCTGATTTTTGGATTCCTTTTCATACTTAGTTACTGTCTTCCCTTTTATATGGAGCACTTGGTTGTGGCTGAGTTTAATTTAGGAAACAACAGCTCTGCTTTTGCTATTCCAGTAACAGATTTAATTGCATTGCAGTGACCAGGACTGCACAAACATTTTTGAATTATGTAGCACAACAGATGATGAACAAGATTGTCATGATGCTGATCTGGTAAGTTGGGGTTTTTTGTGAAAAAATCCAGTAATTTATGGTGGTAAGAAGACACCAGCAAACTTCAAATATTGTTGGTAAAATTGCTGACTTATTTAGATTGCTAATACAAACATGGACTACATTAGGAATCTTTTATGAATGTTTTATGTCACTTATTATCAGTGAATTGCATCACTGTGAATATTTAGTCACTGAAGTTGAAAGCTGTTGGGTAATTGCAATTTCTGATGGTGGATTTTCCTTTTCTCAAACCACTGAAGATTCAAGACTCCAGCTCTTGTCCTTATCTAGGATATTGCTTTCTAAGTCTCCCAGATGCTGTGTTGTATTTTTTCTGTGCTCATCTTCTGTCTTATTGAACGAATTGAGCGGAAAATTTAATTTTACCAGTCAAATCTTAGGACACTTTTAGCCTCCATCACCTGTTTTTTCCTACATCATTTTGAAGATCATTGGTTTTTATTTTGTGCAGGATGATGAAAAATGTGTTCCCAGAACATCATACAGAAGAAGAAAAGTGAGTTGGCCAGTCTTTACCTTATAACCCAAATTAGGTTGAATTTTTTCTTGCTGTATTTCAGGAATGCTTTTCCTAACTTTTTTTTTTTTTCCCCCAAGGGACGGGGCTTTAAAAAAGGAAAAAGCCTGAAAAGTGGCTATGATGAAAACTGTTGGAAGAAGCAGTGCATGGAACTGGTGAATTTAATTTTCCAGTGTGAGGATTCTGAACCTTTCAGGCAGCCAGTTGATTTGGATCAATATCCTGTAAGTTCTTCTTAGTAACACTGATAAATTCTTTTTTTCTTGCTGTCTTACTGTGCCTTGTAGGGAAATAATTTTTCATAAATCTGAATTTTCTTCATAAAAACAAGTTTCTTGAGGGTCTGAAATAGGTTTACTGAGCCTGAGCTATGAGTTTGATTTTTTTTCCCTCTCTTTCAGCTGTTCATGGTATTCTTCCTACCCCTTCAGACTCTTTTTTCTCTAAAACTCCAACAAACTTAATTTAAAGGAAAAAAATGTGTTTACAGGACATAACTTTTCCTGGTGACCTCACGTTTTGAGTCTCACTTCAGGCTTTAAAAACATCTTGAGGTTCTCTAAAAAAAAAAAAAAAACCATGAGCAGGAGAGACAGAAAGATAAAGGAGTTTTGATGGGGTTTCATTTGGGGTGTTTTGTGTGGTTGTGTTTTGGGGTTTTTTTTTTTGCTTTTTTTTAATACCAGATCTGTTGTTTCTCTTGGTAAAATTCATGGGATAATGAAAAGGAGATTTTAAATCAACCAGTCTCAGCAAACGTGTTTCTTTCTGCCGTGGTGCTTCTCTTTCCACTGCTGGTGAAGACAATTAGTGTCATTTTAGTTACTCCTAAATGACAGAAATAAAATTCAGAAGTGTTTTTTAGCTTTGTGCTTTCACAGAAATCTTCTTTTCATATGTTTTTTTATAGGATTACAGGCATATTATAGACACTCCGATGGATTTTGGTACAGTGAAGGAAACTCTGGAAGCTGGAAACTATGACACTCCAATGGAACTGTGCAAAGATATTAGACTGATATTTAGTAATGCAAAATCTTATACTCCAAACAAAAAGTCAAAGGTAACTGTTAATAGTTGGGGGTTTATGAATGTCTTAATTAAATTTTACTTTGCAATTTGTTTATCAGTACTTTTGGTAAAGCTGCTGGTTTGGTAGATAGTGAGGGGAAATATGACAAAAAATATTTAATATTTATATGTTCATTTCCTGTTTATTTAGTGTTCCATAGGACTGTGCTTTTCCTATTGTTTTTCTGTACAGTTTTTAATATTACAACTGTTAGTCTTGGCTCAAAGGCTCTGTTTTTAATATAAACCCTCTCCTTACCTAGATTTATAGTATGACCTTGAGATTGTCAGCCCTCTTTGAAGAGAAAATCAGAAGAATCGTTTCAGATTTCAAAAATGGTCAGAAACAGAATGAAAAGCTACGGAGAAACCAGAGGTACACAAGAAGATTTAATAATCAAAGCTCAGTGCAGCAGCCCACCAAAATGCTCAGGTAACCAAATTAGGAATGTATAAAGATCTATCTCAACTGACTGATACTCATATTAACTCTCACATTAAGTGTGTGAAGAGGGGAACAATTGGGTTTTTAAATGGTTTGTAACCCCAGTGTGACTTTTTGTAATTCTCATGCTGTAGGAAAAGGATGTAAAAAACAAATAGGGGCTTTTTTGTAGTATAAAACTGAGAAATATGAAGAGACAGAAGAGTAGAAAAGGTTGGGATTTTTTTAATAGTTGAGCCAGAAAATAAATGTTTAACTGAATTAATGAGGAATGAAACAAAGATTTACTGGCTGGATATATTGCAAAGTTGGAAATCTGCATGAAGTACATACTTTGTCACATACAGAATAAAGTCAGTCCTATGGAATTTCTAGAAATTGTCACTTGCTAGAGCGTTCAGTTGGGATCTACATTTGCCTTTTCTCTTTTGAAGGCAAACAAACTTTTGAGACAATTGTTTTTTGACACAGTTAACTCATGTTCTTGTTTCACATCTGGGACAAAGTGAGGCAAAATACAAAAGCTAAATGTGGTAAATTACTGAAACTGAGCTTTTTCCCTTCTCTGCTGTCCAGTGTTCCTTCTCTGATAGGGAAAGAGGAGGAATAAGAGTTTTAAGAAAAAATACCCAATTTCAGGGGATTACTTTTCTACTTTAAAATAACCACACACCAGGATAGGCAGAAATTGTCTTTTTGAACCTCACTTGTGCTCATATCTGGAGAATTGTGTGTGACTGTTTACAAGGCAGTGGGACACAGCAGAAGTGAGGTTTGGGATACCAGAAATAGCATTATACACTCTGTGCACCTGGATGAATGTCTGAAAACCTGCAATGTAAGGAAAAAACTGACAAAACAGTTCTGGAGGTGAAAATAATTGACACAGCAGGATGGCAGGTAGCCCTCAGGCATGTGTAGTAAGGAAGAATCAAATTAATGAGGTTTTCTGTATTTTAACCTCTGTAAGCTTCCACCTTCTGTGGGTGTTGGGAACTCAGTCTGTTGTGGAATAATGTTAGTCTGGAGAGCACTTGGTTTGAAGCTTTTGTGCAGTTATCCAGAGGCTGGGAACCCAACAGGAATTGAGACTGCTGCTGCAGTTCCCTGGTGAAAATAAGAGAACAAGAATTGTCTGGAGGACATCCACCATTAAATTCTCTGTTTCTCAGAGCAGAGAAAGTTTGTCTCCTCTTGTATAACTTCACTAGGAGTTCAGACTGTTATTTTAATGAAAGCATTTCATGTTTATCCTTGTTACAGTTAAAATTGTCCCACACCTCCTTAGCTTATAAATTACCCTCCCAGAAATACAAAATCCTATTAAATGTTGTTAAAATACATAATTGCCTTATCTCACCTACTTTTACAACCTGTGTTGCTTTTACTACTTTTACTCTCACTAGAAATGTGAAGCAGAAACCATTAAAGTCTCAGGCCAAACTTGAATCTGAGCAGGAAGATCCTTTTCCTCAGCCTACCTCAAGCAGGGCCGCCTGTGTCTCAAGCCATAAACCCAACACTGGCTCCTACAACCAGAGTTCCTCGGGGGAATCCTCAGATTCCACCTGCCTGGCATCCTTTGAGAGGAATGGAAAAGCCAGATCCACAACACTAACTAATTGTTCTGCTTTATCATCAGGTCAGAGTTTTTAATTGCTGCAGTTTGCATTCTGAGTTGTTAAATTGAGCTTTGCGTTTGTGGAATTTTTTACACGAGGTTTGGGGTTTTTGTGTTTACTGAATTTTGGACACTTCTGTTATTTACAGTAGTTGTTATAAAATTGCTTTGAAATCACATAGGACACAGTCAATTTACTTCTATTAATCAAAAAATCAATAGGAAAGCGTAGAATATTTAATAATTGATACTACATAAAATACAGGTTATATGCCCCTATATGTGGGTATATATATTTATGTTATATAAAACTTGTCACCCACAATTAGCAGGTGACAGAAGTTTCTGAGACTTAAAAACCTGTTTTTTCCCCTAAATCTCCCTTTGACAAAAATTCACCTTATTTCAAAGAATAAAACTGCAAGTCCTGGTAAAAATCTGTTAGAAAATACTCTGTATTTGGGTTTTTTTTTAAACATGCATTTCACTTAAATCTGGTGTTTGAAAAGAGCTGTTTTATTTTATTTGAAACTTAAATACAGGTTAAAGAGGCTTCCTGTCATTGAACGCTGCATGAATATGGATTTTGTTGACACATCAGTTTGATCCCTGTAAGATATTCAGGCATGAGAATGCATTTTAAGATAATGTGAGGAAACTCAGAAGATTTCCAGGATCAGCAAAATGTAACTCTTAGCTGGAGCCTGTTTAGAATTCTAATTACCAAGTCAATTATTCCTTGGTTTTTTGTTTGTTTTAACAGAGAGTGAAATAGAAGGTTCTGGGGTTTCTTTATCTACTTCCTCTTCATCCTCATCCTCCTCAAGCAGCTCAGAAGACAGCAAAGGCTGTTCTGGGGCTGCAGTGTCCCCTCCCCTGCACAACGGGGTGTGCAGGAGGAACAGCAGTCGCAGGCTGACTCGGAATCGAGCTGCTCAGAGGAAACAGACAGGTATGGTGGGAGCAGTTTCTTGTGAACAGCAAGGCAAGTCCATATTTATATGTATTTTTATATATATTTATAAAAATAATAAAGTGTAGTTAGTATTTTTTTAATTGTTGCAAATGTAAGGTACACGGTTTTTAATTGCTGCTAATTTTGAAGCTCCCAAATACTACAGTCAGCTTCTAAAAGGATTTTGTTTTTCCAGACTTAAAAAGGGCAGAAACCAAGAGCCTGGTGAGAGGGAATGTCTTGCAATGTTTTATATTTTTTAAGAAAAAAAGCAGCAATTCATAAAGAAGTTCTAATTATCACAAAACCAGAACGAATCTGAAACTTGTGACAGCAAAAGCACAACTGTCACGAGGAATAGATTTCATGCATCATGTCTGTGGGTTGAACCTCCCAGTTTTGACAAGACTTCAAAGCTACTATTTTATATTTAAGATATTAATCTCTGCTTTCCTTTACAGGAACACTTCTTCAGGAGAATGGGAATACGAGGAAAACGGTCAGGAAAAAGTTATATGGAAGTGACTCTGAAAACACTTCGGTGGTGACATCCGAGTCCCTCAGCAACAGCACGGGCAGGCACAGGAAAACCCCCCGCAGGAGCGCTGCTGTGGCTGCCAATAAACTGAGGCTCATGAGTGACGTGGAGGAGGAGGTGTCGAGCTCGGAAAGTGTGGGAATATGCAGGAACAGGAAACTGCCCCACCGGAACGCCTCGGCTGCCGCCAGGAGAATGCTGCTGGAGGGGTCCGAGGATGAGGCAGGCCTAAAGTCTGAGAGTGACAAGGAAATAGAAGAGCAGCTCACCAAGAGGAAGAGTCTGTCTCAGCCTGGCTCCTCTGCTCCACGAAGGAAATTCGTCAGTGAATCTGAGAATGGGACCTCGGATTCTGAGCCGGACACGCAGACGAAGCAGAGGAGCTGGCAGAGCAACGGTCACAGACAGCTCCGGGGCTCTGTCTGCTCTCTGTCTCCCAAAGGGAAAAGTCCCACCTTAGACTTTTCAGAGGAGGACTCCAAAAGCCATAATTCTGAGGATGGGAGCAGCCAAAAAGTTTCTGATCAATCGACATCTGCACATGTTAAGGCTGCAGTCAGCAACTCTGAGGATGAGGCGGACTCCGAGTTGGACAGGTGGAATTGCAGGAAAGTCTCTGGGCTGCAGCTCGCTCCTCCTTTAAAAAAAGCAAAAGTCTTGAGTGATTTAGAGGACACAGCAGAATCTGAAGCAGAAGCCAGAGGAGGGGAGGAGAAGTTTGTGTGGGAGAGCTTGGTGCCCACTAGGATTATAAGGAATTCCAAATCTGGAGCTGCCTCCAGCTTCCATCACTCTTCTGATTCGGACTCAGAGAGTGACTCCAATAACAGCAAGTACTGTGAAACTTCTGCAAAAGTAAGGATGAGGAAGAGGAAAGGAAAACCAAAAATCGTTAGAAAAGGTAACAGTTTTAAATTAATTCCTCTGTTTCTTAATACTGAGTAGATGACAGAGAAAATCTCCTAGGGAGCATAGTGTTCTCTCACTTTGTCCTGCTCCTTGTTTTGAGGATTTTGGTAACCAAAACCCCCTTGTTTGAAGTTCTGTTACTTTACCTTAATTTTCTGTTGAGATTTTCTGTGCTAGATTTACAGCTGATTTACAAGTTATTTTCAGTTGAAAGTAACTTTATTGATAAGTTTTCAAAATCAAAGTGATGAGAAGGTGTTTACATTACATTCTCACGTCCATGGTGTGCACCAGAACCTGAAATGTGATTTGACTTTTAGATTTTATTCTGTCAATGATGTGCAGAGTCCTTGAGGTGCTCTTGGCAGAAGTAAAATTTATCATTCTACTTGTTTCAGAAAGTCAAATTCTTTGATTTTTGGCTTTTATTCTGTAATTTTATCTGTCACTCAGATCTTTGTGTGCTGGCTAGTCATGATTTAGAGAGTTGTTTTGGTTTGGGTCTTTTTTAAGCCTATGAGAATGCTGCTGATGTTTATTAAACTGGGTAATGTATATTGTGCCTCCATATAATCAGGGAATTGGTCCTGATGTGGAATTTGAAAGACTATTCAGAGGTTGGGGTTTGGTTTTATCCTTCCAAACCTGTCTTCTAAGTATCTTAAGAAAATTATTGTCTCTTAATGTGACTCTGTGTTGACAGTTTTCCACGAGGAATATTTACTTGTTTTGTACCAAGATCTTAGTTTTTAATACATATGTAGGAGCATATTTATAGAGTTTGTATTTTTAAATAAATATATATTTTTATATATATATCTGTATTTATGTATATGCACACTGCCCAATTAGCCAGCTAAACCATTTACATGGAAGCTTTACTTTGCTTATTTTTTAAATATATATGATATAAATAACATATAATCTATTATGATATAAAATGAAATATTTATATAGTTCTTTAGTGTATATTATATTATGTAGTGTTTAGCCTGGGATTTGATAGATTTGAAAAGATGGACAGCAGAGTTTTCAGATAAATTCTGTCAATGCTTTGTGGGCTGTAGTGCCCCCTGCAGCTGAGCTGATTAAAGCCAAGGCTGGATTTTCCTACCCAGTATTCCAGGTTTGGCATTTGGCCTGAACTCCAGGACAGCCTTGCTGAACCAGACTTTCACATCTTTGTGTCTTTGACAAGCTCTCCCAGTTTTTGTGGGTAGTTGGTTTAATGCTCCCTCTCTCTGCCTGTGCCACCTGGGGGTCCCTTTGCAGCTTTTAATTCTGCATGTTCAGTGGGGAATTCCCATACATTTCATTATGGATTTGTTCCAAAGTTAAGGTTTTGTATGCAAAATAAAATTTTAATATTAAGGCAGTGTTGCAGAAAGGCTGGACTGTTTTATTCTTTAGTCCTGTGTTCCAGCTTCTTATAGTAATGGAGGACAGTGCACAACATAAGATTTAACTCTTCTTCTTCTTAGTCTGTGGATTAATTCACCTTTTATACAGTGTTTTGCAGTGTTCAGCAGAAATGTGTTGTGCTTTGGCCATAAAATCACACGGTACCACTACTACAAGTAGTAATATTCATCTGTCATTTCTGGAAACTCTTAATGAATTAAGGAAATTAATTTTGAAAGCAGAAAAATAGGAATATACTGGAATAGTACATAAATTTATTTATACTGAAATAAGGACCAAATCTGGTATGTTAAGAGATTATTAATACTGGTACTCAAACTGGACATTAGAATTTGTGTCTCATGATTTTTCTCTCTTTGTATTTTTTTTTAATTTACTTCAAGAACTTCTGCTTTTGATTTTTTTTAATTCATATGTATGAGTAATTGCTTTATTTAGAAGGGAAACACTGATCTTCATAGCACCATTCACATGATTTACAGACTGAGTATCTGTTTTAAAACCCAACATAAGAAGCAAGTTCTGTATTAAATAAAAAACTACTAACACAAGATTCACTGTTAGCAGCAATCTTGAGTGCTAAAGTCACTAAGGAGCTGAAGGGTTTCAATATTCTCCACCTGAAGCCATCTCAAATTGTGAAACTTGCATTTACATGAAATATTATAGTTTCCTTTTTAGATTAAAAAGGTCTAAAAGGTGTAATTAGTGTTGGCAAATTTTATTCTAGTAAAAAAGGACAGCTGTTAATGATGTAAGTATTAATAATATGAAAGCATTTGTTTACTAAGGTCAGTTGTAATTTCTGAGCTAATTAACAGGATGATGCTAAAGAATGCACTTTTGAGACAAGGAAATGGTTTGAAAGTTACAATCTCAAAAATATCCCTGGGATACTGATGGAATTTTAATTAAAGAATGGAGATAAATTGCGCTTAACAGTTGAAATCAAAATAAAATTCACTATTAGTGTATTTCATTAAAAGGTGGCAGCATTTGGGCATAATAAACTAATGATTCCAGGAATGTAAGACATTAAAAAAGAACTTTTTCCTCTTCCTTTTGTAGAAGCAGCCTCGGAGGAGGCTGGCCAGAGTGCCAAAGTGCTGCGGAGCAGGACATGCATCATCAACTACAAGAAACACATCAAGGTGTCCAACGTGGCGGAGAAGAAGAACCCCCGCAGATGTGCCACGCTGGCAGCCAGTAAGATCAAGATCATGAGCGATGAAAAGGAGGAATTATCAAGCTCAGAAAGTGTTTACCCAGTCAAAAAGAACCGCAAGCAGCTCCAGGGCAGCGTGTCCTCAGCCTGCAGGAAGAAGCTGTTCGACAGCTCGGAGGTGGAGGCTTGTTCCAAGTCTGAAAATGAGAGAGAACAGGTTGCTGGCAGGAAGAAGCCTTCCTGCCCTGAGTCTTCTGCTTCTAAAAGGAAATATATTATTGAGTCTGAGAATGAGAGGACTGACTCGGAGACAGAGACTCAGAAGCAGAGCGATAACCAGAAGCAGCCACACAAACCCCTCTGTGCTGCAGCTCTGAACAATTTTGACTACGACTCCTCAGAGGAGAACTCCACAAACCACAGGGTAGAAAATGGGGGAAACTGGGGAATTTCTAGGCAGGCAGCTTCAGCCCACAACCATTGTACGAGTAACTCTGAAGAGGAGGTAGATTCTGACTTGGCTAAACTTGAAACTAAAAATACCAGAGTAGCAGCAAATAAAAAATCCAGAGCTTCTTTCAAGAGATCAAAACTGGTGGATGACTTCCAAGAAACAGCAGAATCCGAAACTGGAGGGAAAAAAGAGGTGAAAAGCTCTGTCTCCGAGGATGTGGAAGCAGCCGGGACTGCAGGAAGCTCCAAAGCCAACTTCAGCTGTTTCTCCTCGGACTCTGCAACTGATAACACCATCTGCAGCGACACCACGGAAACGAGGAAACGCAAGAGGAAATCAAAACCCACCAGGAAAGAAATCCCCAACCTCGACTCTCTGAAGCCTTCCAGGAGGCCGCAGCGCAGGAAACGACGGAAAGGCAGCCAGGAGCAGGACTCGGAGGACGTGGAGTACGGCGAGTGCAGGCGGGCCCGGCGGCGCTCCAAGATCCGCACGCGCAACGGCGGCCGCCGGACTGTGCGCTACAACGACGACGAGGAGGCCGAGTGCGAAACGTAACCTTAACAAAAGGAAAGCCAGCCCATCTCTTTTGGGTTTTTTTTTTTTTTTTTTTTTTTTTTTTTTTAATGGTAATAGCACTAGAACTCCTGGATGGATGCTGGCTCTTCTTTGTCCTACATTTCAGGGAATATATTTATATTTTTCTATGAAAAAGTTATGAATGTGATTAGATGATGACTTTCTCCTTTTCGTATTTTGACTTGCACTTGCCTGCCCATGTAGCAGCATTTAGCACAGATGCCAAAATGTGCCTCATTATAGGGGCAATTTTTTTGTCTTTACTGGTATTTTATTACATATAAACAAGAGTTAAAAAAATGTTAAAACACTGCAAACAGGTTCATAGCAGTATGTTGAGTATTATCATTATGGGTGCTGCAATGAAATACTACCTAGGTCATGCAACATTCAAGAACAGATTTCAAACATCTCTAATGCTGTATGAAATCATCTACAATAGAAACAGGCTTCTAAATAATAGTACACACTCTAAAAACCTGGTGGATGCAAGCATTGCATCAAAAGAGGAATGAAAAGGCTGTAACTTCACAACTTGATTCGGTGCAGATGTGAAATGTTCTGTACTTGCACTGCTGATAAGCAGTTACCAGTGAAGAAGTTTATTTGCCAATTCCAGAGGCTTTGGTGAAGAGAGGGTTCTGCTGACAGGTAGTACATCATTAATGTGACTTCTATACTGTAAACTTTAACATTATGAAATGCAGGTGAACTCTTGGGCCTAAGGGTTTTTGTGTGTTTTCTTTATAAAATAGAAAAGCAAACAAAACACTTGTTCTGTTTTCTTTATGCGTGGAAAGCTTGAGGTGCAGGATTCTGACATTCCAGACCTTTTTTTGCTACATTTCTGTTATTCCTCAATATTTAAAGTGTTTGAATGTTGGATTTCCCATTGATTAAACCTTACCAGTTTCTGAGCATTGCAGTGCATCCTCCTGTTTTCACAATGTTTGAGGTGGCTCTTGTTGACAAGAAAGAAAATTTCTTCAGGAAAATATGTGGAAGTTCCTGGTTGAATACATCTCAATGACAAAACCACACAACAACTCTAAATTCTTAGTTTTCCCTGGAATTGTGCTGCTGGGAGCCCCACTACAGCTGCCCTCAGCCCAACACCAGGGAATCTCTGCTCCCTCCCCACTCTGGGGTTCTTCCTCTGCTCTGCAGCTTCCCTTTCTCACCCTTGGGAGAGCTTGGTGATTCCTGATTTCATCATTCAATAGAAGATGTGGCAGACTATCAGATTTATCCTAACCCAGCTCATTTGAACAGAATTGGTAAGTTTGGGAATTGGTTTTCCAGCAGATTGGACTGGTAGGGGGATCTGGGTTTGGGGGTAAAAAAATTTAGTGTGGCTGTACAATCCCAGTGGATAATGGCAGAACTCCTTGTACAAATGGAAATGCATCATGGAAAAGGGAGCTGGCATCAGGGAGAGCTACTTCTCCATCCCCCTCACTGATGTTGTCTGTATTTGCCATCACTTTGCTTTCCAGGTTATTATATCTGCATTGAGAAATACCTTTTTTTTCTTTTTTCCTTAAAACTTCCATGTGAAGTCCAAATATAGTTTAAATAATTTTTGCCCCAAGAAATTTTATTTAGGGCATAGTCTTCAATAGGATGCAGCAAGTTTTGTAAATTCAAGGTAGATGTTTATCTGGGTTGTTTATTTGGTTTCTGAAACATGAACACAGTTGTGTTCAGTGATGAAATTTGAAAATGACTTTGTGTTTTCTTTGAGGGACAACTTTTGTTATAAGGTAGTAAGTCCACTATTTTTTTATATTTTCCATAAATTTCATTGTTTAGCAGCTACTTATTCTCAGTGTTCTCTGGAGTACAGCCTCCAATTTGGGAATAACGGAAGTGAACATCAGAGTTTTTATTAATTTTCAGTTTGAACAGCTAGAATTTGGCTGGTTGGTTTGTATTTGTAATCTAGGCTTATTTACAAAGCTGGTTTTCCTTCAGGTGCTGCATTCTGTCACAGTGCACTCACATGTTCATGGTGATCCCTGAAAGCTGGAGAAGGTTCTGGCCTCTGGATTTGTAGATCCCAGAGGGAGCCACTGCCTTGGGGTTCCTAACATTTTTATTTTCCAAGCAAAGCATGTGCTGGTCTGTATTTCCTAATTTTATACGCATAGACAGTGGGAAGAGAAATCTTTAAACTGGAAAGGTATTTTGACTCTTTCACCCTTTAAGAGTTTATTTATTTTTAATTTATTTAAAGGAGCATGCTGACTGTTAGAGAACTCGTTCTTTTCAGCCTTGCAGAAGGGAGTTCCTTTCACCTTCCTTTAGGTGAGCATTCTTGGTTTGGTCTAGCTGTACTCAGGGAAGTAAAGTAGTAGACCTGTAAAAGTAGGATCTTTATTTAATGTGACTTTGGGGGAGTGTTTTGGCTTGTTTAAAAGCAGGACCTGAATGTGTGAAGGTGATCGGGCAGCATGAACAGAGGGAAACTAAAATTTAAAGTGCAGAACAGAACCATAAAGGAATCAGATTCTTTAGTGTGAAAGGCTTTGATGATGTACATGTGTTAGTGGACCAAAGTAAAGCTGTACATACACCTGGAATGTCACTGTGCTCTTATTTGGTTCAACCAGGCCAAGGGCCAGGTCCTGCCCTTGGGTCACACCAACCCCCTGGAGCTCCAGGCTGGGCAGAGGGGCTGGGAAAGGCCCTTGGGGTGCTGGTGCCAGGGGCTGGACACGAGCCCAGGGGTGCCCAGGGGGGCAAGAGGCCCCTGGCACCTGGGCTGGCTGAGGAATTGTGTGTGCAGCAGGAGCAGGGCAGGGATTGTCCCTCTGTGCTGGGCACTGAGAGGCCCCTGGAGGGCTGTGCCCAGTTCTGGCTCCTGCAGGAGAGCCCTGGAGGGGCTGGAGCGTGTGCAGGGCAGGGAAGGGAGCTGGGAAGGGGCTGGAGCCCCAGGAGGGGCTGAGGGAGCTGGGAAAGGGGCTCAGCCTGGAGCAAAGGAGGCTCAGGGGGGACCTTGTGGCTCTGCACAAGTCCCTGACAGGAGGGGGCTCAGGGGGGGTCGGGCTCTGCTCCCAGGGACAGGAGGAAACGGCATCGAGTTCAGCCAGGGGACGTTTAAATGGGGTATTTGGAAGATTTTCTTCCTTGAAAGGGTGGTTAATCCTTGGAAGAAGTTGCCCAGGGAGGGGATGGAGCCACCATCTCTGCGAGCATTCCCGAGGGCCTGGATGTGCCCTTTGGGGGCCGGAGGGACAC
>VYXG01009591.1:360785-485107 GCA_013397235.1 Lanius ludovicianus
AGGTTCTTCCCCCAGAGGGTGCTGGCACTGCCCAGGCTCCCCAGGGAATGGGCACGGCCCCGAGGCTGCCAGAGCTGCAGGAGCGATGGGACAGCGCTGCCAGGGATGCCCAGGGTGGGGGTGTTGGGGGGGCTGGGCAGGGCTGGGGTGGGACTGGGTGGTCCCTGTGGGGCCCTTCCAGCTCGGGCTATTCTGTGGATCTCTTCCCAGGGAGATCGATGTCCTGTGGACCTGGAAGTCGGGCGGCTGTGCCGAGGAGCCCTTGGTGTGCTCCAGGTTCATTGTGGCCATAGGAAGGAACGCTGCGGGTGCGTACAGAGCCAGATGCTGCTGGGGTTTTGGGGGTAACTTTGAGGAGGCAGAAGATGGGAGGGAGGTGTAGGTGTGCCGGGATATTCCCTGCTCCCAGCCCCAATGTCCAGCCTGGCCTTGGGCACTGCCAGGGATCCAGGGGCAGCCACAGCTGCTCTGGGCACCCTGTGCCAGGGCCTGCCCACCCTGCCAGGGAGCAATTCCTGCTCAAGATCCCATCTAACCCTGCGCTCCTTGAGTTGAGGTCGTTCTCCCTCGTCTTGTCATCCCATTACCTTGTGAAAAATCCTTTTCCAGCTTTCTTTAAACTCCTTTATTTACTGAATGTGCAGCTCCTCATTTAGGAGCAGAGGTTAAACCTGGAGGCAGCTGAGTTTTCCAGAGAAAACTGAAGATCCTCTGTACATGTAAAACACATTTTTGTTACAGCTGTTTATTCTTCCTGAAAATTGATGTGTTTTCAGTTGAACAGGAAAAGTGAAGTGTGTTTTAATTTTGGATTTTAGTTGAGACAATCCTCCTTTTCCTTTACCTGGCTTTTGTTTGATAAACTCTTCAGGATTGTTTGTTAATTGGCAAAAGTTCTGTTCTAATAGCACTGAGAACTCTTGCATGCATTTAAGTCACATTTAGTTGGCATTTAGATTTTATCTAAGTTAACTTTGCTAATTATTGTTTGGTTTTGGTTCAGGTTTTTCCTTTGAAAATAGTAATAGAAATTTTGGATCTGTCTTCTGTAGCTTTTGACAGGAATCTGATTTATGAACAGTTTTGCAACACTCTTACCTCATTTAGAATCAGTGTAATAGTTCTGCCTTGCTGCTTCTGTGATTTTTGGTTTTGGTCTGTTATGTCTCCTGTGTCAAAAAGTATTACAGACTTAATATTTCACATCCTTACTTAATACTAAAAGAAGTAGAAGTTGATTGTAATGATATATTTCTGAAGAACAAATGATTTTTATGTTAGGGATCTGTATATGTTGAGCAGCTCTTCATCTTTTTAAATTTGGATGCAGTGGGGCTACTCACATTGCTGATGTTTCCTGGATTTGGACAGTAAATTGAAGTGGATAAAAATGAGTTATTCTTCCTTCAAATTGCAAGAGAATAATCTATTTTAGTCCAGCTATTTATTTGGGAAAGAGAGGTTTTATTCTTTATAAATTAACAGTATTTTTTGGATTTTTGCAGCTTTCCTATCGTCTTTCATCCTGGATTCTGTGTGCTGGGAAGTGGTTGGAGTTGTGAAGCTGTGGAACGAGTGGTGCCGGACATCCAACACCACCAATGTCCTCCCCACAGACTCTTTCTGTTTGTTCTACAGATTGATATCAGATCCCACAGTAAGTGACTTGGGCATTAATTGCTCTGTGTTCTGGCTTTCTGAAGAAGAGAGCCTTCATCCACCCCCAAACAAGGCACTGCAGGATCATGGAATAATCTCATAAATCATCTGAAGGGTTAATGCTCACTGAAACTGCAGTTCTGGTGTGTGAAACTCAGCACGAAGATGTCACAGCCTGATGGCTTCACTGCATTTGTGAGCAAAAAATCCTCGTTGAAATAGAGTTAAAGAGACCCAAAATAACTGATCAAGTTGTTGTCTGCAGCCATATCATCCTTACAGGTGATTATGAGCTGCTGTTGTGTTCTTTAAACCACTTGCTAACACGACTTTTTACTTTTTTTAAGGTTTTACTGTGCCAGTGTAGTTGCTACGTTGCTGAGGATCAGCAGTTCCAGTGGCTTGAGAAGGTAAAACTGGCAGGGAAATAAATTGAGTAATAAAATCTGAAGGACAGGGATCTTCTTCTCTGATACTTTAAACATGACAGTGTCAAATAAGTTTCCCCTGTGGTTTTCTTGTATGAACTATTCAAAACCAGACAAATTTGCTCTCTGCAGGGTCTGTGAAATCCCTTTCTAGATGCTGCCAGTTATATCTGCTGTAACGTCCCAGCTGAGTGCTGTCACTCCTTTCAGACAATTTCGGTTTTGTTGGCCCTTAACCACTTCCCAGACGTTTTTCCTGCTTGATTTTCATTTCCTATGGCTTATTTCAGCTGCCTTTTAGCTCTGGGAGAAGTCTTCCTTAAAAAAAAACAGCAGCAATTTGTACAGCTGCCAGAGGATCACCAGACAAACCAGTCTTGGGACTCCTGGTGGATGGTGTCAGCTGCTGGGTGTGTTCTGTGCCTTTCCCAAGGGGGAGCTGTGCAGCATTTGTCCCATTTGTTCCCAGATTTAACATTCCCAGTGCCTCCCCCCAGCATCATCCAGGTACAGCAGCACTGCTGGCTCAGTGAAGTCCCTCCAAATATCTTCATTTTTACTTTAATGAGATAAAGCTGGGGATGAATGTTCCGCCTCTTGATTTTCCTGATGGATTTGGGTCACTGCTTTGCCCCAAGGAAGTGTGGCTTTTTTTTTTTTTTTGTCTTGCTGTCTGTCTGCTCCCTCCCTGCCTGCCTTGAAATCTCTGCTGAGCTGGTGAGCAAGCAGGGGTTCTAAAGCTGTGGTTAGAGATAAGTATGGCTTTGGTGGGGGATCATGGCTCATTTCGAGGTGTAGAAACCCTGAGACCTCAAACATTCTGCTTTTGCTGTTTTCCACACATTCCTGCCCTTCATTTAAGCTGGGATTGCAGAAGAAAGCTGGCTGGGGGGGTTCTTGTCTTCCCCATTTGTTTGTGGCTTTGTGTGATTTCATGTGTGGGTGTTCATGAACTGTAGGAGTGTGGTTGTACCAAGGCAGTGTTCCTGAGTATTTTTAGGCTTTGTGGTTATTGGTATTTTTAAATGTGCAGCAGAAACCTTCTGCTGGTGATCTTTTGCTTTTAATGTGGATTGCAGACCTGTTCTGTGTGTAAATCCTGATTTACTGAGCATCTCCACGAGTCAAATCTTTCCATCTGGGTGTGTTTTCTCAGTAAGGGATCACTGACAAACAAGAACACACAGGCTGAAGTTTTGCAGCCAGGCATTCCAGCCAGCATTCCCAACAAAGCAAGTGGAAAATATGTGGGCTTCTGAATATTTCTGTCAGATTTCCATCAACAGTGGTGATACAGTGATGGGAGGGAGCAGGCAACTTCCCTTCTGGGATTGGTACACAGACAGAAACAAGTAAGTTTCTGTCACAGTTTCCAAATTCTCTTATTTCCTTTACTCCTGTTGGTGTTTTGTGATGGCTGGAATGTTTTGTACTTCAGAACTCTGTTCTTTGAATTTGAGAAAGAGAACCTTAAATTTTCTTTCTCAATTCAACTTGAATAGAATTAACTAAAATCTGAGTATTTAAAATAAAGGCTATTAAATTATTGTAGGACATCCAGGGAGCACAATTCTCATTTCAGATGTTTTGCAGTTCAATGAGCTCCCTGTTTTTATTTGCAATCCTTTTTCGTTCTGTAATCACCATTAATTAAAGCAGTAAATCTTACTTCATTGAATGGAAAGTGCTGAAAACCTAAAACCTCTGCAGAAGATCACTAGACTTGGTAAATATGTCAGCTGTTCTTTTGGGGTTTTTAATCTCCATCCCAAGAGCAATACTTGGGAAATTTCTACCTGAAGGCTGTGAGCCAAACATCAGTAGTCCTGCAGACCTGAGTTCAAGTGCCCTTTGCACTGAAATTGAAGTGAATCTTTGAGGTTTCTCTGCTTTTATTGTGAAAAGTGAAACTTTGCTAATGTATTTTTTTTTAATTTCAGGTTTTTGGCTCCATGCAGAAGAAAGGCTTGCAAGTAACCATCCTTTCCACGTGTCCTGTAGCTGATTATAAAACTCAGGAATCCACTCTAACACTTGCATCTCCATTCCTGAAAGCCTTGAAGACCAAAGAATTCCAAGACCAGGTCTGCTGCCCGCTGCTGGAGCAGCCCAACATTGTGAGGGATCTTCCTGCTGCTGGTACTTTGCAATTCCAGTTATTTACAGGGCTGCTGGTGGCAACACAAAATTCCCTTTGAGGAGCATCCCACTGCAATTAGAATTTTTGCTTGATTGTGGGAACTGACTGACAAGTGAGCTCTTTAAAAATTATTTCCTAGTAGTTTCCCTTCTTACATTTTACTCTGGAAAATAGGGATAAGTTTCTAAACCACCCACAAATCCTTTTACCCTTTGTGTGGGGGACAGAAGTAGTGGAAAATTCTTCAGTATAGCCTTACAAAGCATATTGTACAGTGAGGTTTTTTGAAATTTTATTTAGGAATTAAGTAAGGTTTATTAAGAATTGTTTTCATCTGAGCATGCAAAGTAAAGGATCATAAAGTCCTTTCTGTTTATTGCAGGTAAAGAAGGTTGCACAGTGCTGCTGATCAACCTCATGGAAAAGTTAGATTCAGTTCTGTTACCTAATTTAATTAAATCCTTGCACTTTTCATTTTTGAATCCCAAATGGTAGCAGCATGAGGAAAAACTTGTCTGTCAGGAGCTAAAAGTCGATGATTTTCTCTTGTTCACGCTTCTTTTCTTGGGTGTTGTTTTGTTTGGGCTTCTTTTTCGGGTTTTTTGTAGCTGTTGATACTATTTTATTTACCAACAGCACAGTTTCCACTTAAGATATTTGCCAGGAAGAAATACCTGCATTTAACTAATTTTTGGTGATTTTATTTCCTTGTCTAGCTGGGGGATGAGGGGTGGCTGCTGCAGCAGTCAGGATTCTGAGCAGTTAATTTAGAAACTTCCATGGGTTGAAAGTTCTGATTTTTGTACCTAGAGCTGAGATTCCTTTTCTGCTGAATTTAACACCAATTTTCTTTTGACTTGTGTTTAGTTCTGAGTTACTGTCAGGTGTGGCAGATCCCTGCAGTGCTGTATCAGTGTTACACTGATGTCATCAAGCTGGACACGGTTACCATTGAAGCCTTCAAGCCTCTGCTTTCTTCTAAACTCCTCAAGAGTTTAGCCAAGGTAAAATTTCATATTTCAAAGTAATGGGAGCTGTGGGCTTGTTTTGTCTTCTTTTCATCTCTTGCATTCTGCTGTTTGTGTGCCTCTGAGGGGATTTCATCTGAAAAGGCAGAAAAATACAGATTTTAATGGCAGTGCCTGTACCTGCTGTAACACCTGTGTGGCTTTAATGAATCTACAGCTTCCCTCAGAATTTCATTCTGATTTTTTGGGCTCTTCTGGTGGTATGAGTATATCAGGGAGGGATTTCTTGTGCTTGTGTAAGCTACAGTTTCCTTTGAAGTTGTCTCATTTAAAACTTCTAAGGTTTTTGTTGTGTGTTTTTTTTTAATTTTACATTTTACACTCATATAACAGATGGCTCTGTTCTAGCTGTGTATCTGCCTGTCTTCTGGCATACAGGAAAGCTTCTTAAAATACCCATTTTGATCTATAACTTCAAATTTCTGGAGATGATTTTTAACATTTTTGCACTAATCCAGCAGCTGTGAAATCCAGCCTGGCCAGGGGCACTTCCAGGGATGGGACAGCCACAAATTCTCTGTGCCAGGGCCTCACAGTAAATCCCATTACTCCCATAAATTCCCATTGCAGCTCCTGAAATAAATGTTTTGCTCTTTCTGAAATGTTTTTAGTTGAATTTTAGTTGGTTGAAAACACTTTGAACGCAGATTTAAATGCCAAGGAGCTCTGTGTGTACTGAGGTGTTCATTTCAGCTCTAAAGTCAGTTTTCAGTACAGCTCATTCTGTTCTGCTGAATAAGTCTGACTAAGACATTAAATATTTAAACTCTGGAGGAGAACAATGACAAATACAGAGATTTCCCCCCTCATGCCCAGGTTAGGAGGAATGCAAAATAATAAATCCCATTTTATTGCTGAACTGCAGATTCCTGTGGATAACTTCATTCAGAAGACCTGAGTTTTGCTGACAGTTAATACTTTAATAAAAGTGATGTTCAGAGTAATGACAAAGGGACCAGAGGCCAGTGGAGGAGCTCTTGTTTTGTTCCCAGCTGTGGGTGGTGCCTGATCCTCTCTTCCTTTCCCCAGGATGCCTCTGAAAGCACAAAGGTTTTGAAGAAGTTCCTGACAAGCAGTGAAATTCACAATAATATCTACATCTGACAAGGACCTTTATGCTGCACTTTGTAAACTCCAGTTTCTTCTCTAGAGGACTTCTGGGAATTTTTTCTTCTCCCTTAGAAGTACAATAAATTCCAGTAGTTTCTTACTTTTCCACTCATTTTTGTTGCTTTTAACTTCATCGCTGCAAACACCCTCCTGCATGGCTTGGGAGATGTTCTTCTAGAGTGATTTTAGGAAAGACATCTTGGATCTGAAGAGCAACTCCTTTTTCTCCTCCTGAAGGGATTGTCTTACCTGAAAGTATTCCTTTTGTATGTAAAAAAGGAAATGCAGTTAAGGAATTCTGTCTGTATCTAACAAGAACTCTCCTTTTTTACATCATTTTGAGACCTGAAGGTTTTTCTAATACTTGATGCTCTTCAAAGATTTGTCTGTGCTGGAGAAAACACACTCTGTCCTTTTACATCCACAAATACAGAGAATTCTGTTTGCATTTAGTTATGGCTCCACACGCCCTTTTTAATGTATGAATTGATATAAAATACAGTAATTAAAGTGTGGTAAATGCCTTTAAAACTTGCTACTGGAAAATAACATCTCCTGCTCAAAGGGGCTGGCAGGATCACAAACTGCTTCAGCTGGATTTGCCAGGGCCAACTGATTTAATCCACTTTAAAAACACCAAAATATAGGCAATGGTAGGAATAATAAAAGATCTCTTAGGCAGAGCATGTGAATTTCAGAGGAAAGTAAAAGTTTTTAAAGTGTCTCAAAAAATTCTCTGCAAGTTGGTAACAATTTCAGCAGTTTATTTAAAGTATTAATGAGGATTGAGGTGCAGCTCTGAGTTGTACTCTCTATTTATTTTAAAGTTTTGTTGAAGAAGATGCTGTTAAAGAAAGTGTTAATTTGCTCCCCGGTAATTCTGTTCTCTGCTGAGGGTAACTTTGACTTACACTGGATGCTCAGTGGATATTTTTGAACAGTGTTTTCCTTCAAAGAACTGTCATGGATTTAAATTTCAATTCAGGTAATTACAGATAAGCAGATCTTGCCTAAAATGCTGGATTTTGGAACAAATTCTGAAGCTTTCTTGGTTTGGTTTTTTTTTTTTTTTTCCCCCATTTCTGTCCATCCTTTTGATTCAAAAATTGGTTTCATGTGTGAGATGAGCTGAGAATTCTGTTGCTCTGAAAGTTGGCTGCACCATTTTCTTACTTTTACGTGTTTGATTCATAATAAATAAAGCAGATAACAAGAAATACCTTTAATAGTAAATTATGCAGACCCTCAGAGGAACTGTGAATTTCTGGTGTTGGTGTGATCACCCAGGCAGTTTGCAATGTTTCAAAACAGTTACTATATTACATTTAATTCAGTTTTTACTACCTGGGTTTATACTGAGGTGTGAGAATGCTCCTAAACACCTTGAATAAAAGTGGCTAACAAAACCCTGGCGGCTTGGGAGATGAAATCAGACTGAAACTTGGTGTTTTGGCTGAATTCTTCAAGGGTTCACTCTTCTTGCTTGAAAGCTCTCCATAGCAGGAAATGTTTATGCAGGATGTGGTAGGGAAGTACTGTAGGGCACTGAAATAAGAGATTTTAATTTAAAATTCTGTGTTTTCCCATAGTTTGATGTAGGAAGCAGCTCATATTAACCCCTTAAATATTGTGGAAGCCTCAGAACTAATGATGAACTGTGTCTCTCATAAGATGTGAGTGTTGACTGAAGATTTTTTTCCATATTTGAACGTTGCTGCCTTTTTTATTTTCCCTTCTGTGCTCTCCAGTATCTACCCAAGAGCCTGCAGTGAGGCTTTCTTGTTTCCTAACAGCTGCTGGGTTTAATCCTTGTAGGAGTTCACAAACTTCAGACTTGTCAAATGTGGCAGATGGTTTCAAAGCTTTGGGGGAAGAAGTCTGAAATGTGGTTGTGTAAGACTTGGTTTCTTGAGGTATTTGCTAAATGCAAACTGTGAGACTGGAAGAGTTTTTTTCCCCACTTTTTAAAACCATTTAAGCCACTTTTTACCTTTCTTTTGATAACACCCATCTGTCTTCTGCTGAATGTCTCCCAAACCAAGGGCTCTTCTCAAGTCCACTCTCCTTTGTCATGTTGCAGAATTTATTTGGTAGGCAGAGGTGTTTTCCCATTCCTGCAGGCTCTGATTTCCATGCTGGTGTGCCTGACCTAGAAGTCCTGGATTCAAGGTGCATTTTATGGAGGCTTTTGCCTTGGAACCTGTTGGAGTCTATGCAGTGCAGGCCACAGGTGTGAGAGCAGGGCTGTACAGACAAAGGTCAATTCCAAGCCAGGAAATCTGGGATTTATTTGAATTTCCTACAAAATTGCCACATTTGGATGCCAAAACAATGGTACTGCTGCTACTCTGCTTTCATTTTCCCTGTGGTTGTTGTTACACACAGCTCAGATGCTCCAGCTGTAGAATTCCTGCTGTCTGTTGAAAATGCAGCATGAAAACAGACCCTGCTCTGCTTCCTGAGCCCTCCTCTGTGCTGTTATGTTCCCTCTGGATTTCCCCAGTGATGCACCAGTTCCTCTTGTTCCATTTCTGCTGCTGTGAGCCACCAGCAGAAGCAGCAGTGCTGTGCACAGAAAAATGAGCCTGAATGTTCCTGTTGGAGCCCAAATCTTGTGGCAGTAAACAGGGACTGATGGAGCTCAGATCCTGAGGGTTGTTTTGGGTGATTGCTTCCTACCTGGCATAGTGCTCCCTGAACTTCTGTGTTCCCCCAGCACAGCAGAAATGAGGGAGAGAAGAGATTTATTCTTTTGTCAGTCCATCCTTGATGTTAAACAGAGAATCATGGAATGATTTGGGTTGGAAGGGACCTTAAAGATCATCCCATCCCACCCCTGCCATGGCAGGGACACCTCCCACTGCCCCAGGCTGCTCCCAGCCCCAATGTCCAACCTGGCCTTGGGCACTGCCAGGGATCCAGGGGCAGCCACAGCTGCTCTGGGCACCCTGTGCCAGGGCCTGCCCACCCTGCCAGGGAACAATTCCTGCCCAAGATCCCAGCCAGCCCTGCCCTCTGGCACTGGGAAGCCATTCCCTGCCTCCTGGCCCTGCAGCCCTTGGAAATTGTCTCTCTCCAGGTTTCCTGCAGCTCCTTCAGGCCCTGCAAGGCCACCCTGAGCTCAGCCCAAAGCTTCTCCTGGCCAGGCTGAACAATCCCAGCTCTGGCAGCCTTTCCTCCCAGCAGAGCTGCTCCAGCCCTCTGCTCATCCTGGGGCCTCCTCTGGCCTCTCTGCAGCAGCTCCACGTCCTCCCTGGGCTGTGCCCAGGGCTGGGGCAGCTCTGCAGGTGGGCTCTCACCTGGGCACAGGGGCAGAGTCCCAGTCCCATTCCTGCTGCCCCCCCTGCTGTGGATGCAGAGACAGGATTCACATCCTTCTCATTCCTGGGGAAGGTCTCATCTCACTGCACAGCTCCAGCAAACAATTTAAGTCTTCCCAGATTGCATCCTCACATTGGCTCTACCCTGCAAAGTGCTTTGTTCCAAAGCTGCAGAGGAAGAACATAACTTCTGATATTCTGACTGTAATTCTGCAGTCTTTATGCCAAAAAAACTGAGAAAGGCAAGCATTTTATTCTACCTCATTCTTTCTGATTTTTTTTAATATTCTATGTCTAAAATGCTGACAGATCTAAATGAGCTAAAAATAAAACTAAAGTAGAAGAGATTAATGATTTTACTCTTTTTTGGTGCCATCAGATCTGCACTTTTTTCCCCTCTTTAAATATTTTGGACTGAAAGTTTTGACAGCAGCTGCACATAGCAGCAAGCAGCACCTACAGGTACCTCCTCGAGCCAAGTGAGATCACAGCTCTGAGGTCAGGCTTCTTTAGAGAAAACACTGAGATTCTGTTGAGAGATCTCCCAGAATAGCTGATGAGCAGAGGTTTTAGAGAATTCCATGCAGTGAATACTGTGGGAAGCCATTAACTCACAGGGATAAAAATGCAAAACACTCATTTCACTTTGATACCAAGGCCATCCTGAGGGGAGGGAAAGCCACAGACCCCAAACTGTGTGTGTGTGTAAGGTTAAAGTCTTTTCCTTTCAGACAATTGTATAACCAAATGCTTAAAAGTTCTTTGTATGGGAAATTTGGGCCATTGCTTTAAAGTAGGAAATGTTTCATGAGAATAATGATGGGCCTTCAAAGGGCAATTAGCATAAAGCATTTATTGGGAAGACCTCGGGTTCTTCCTCTGTGTTTGAATCAGAGAATTCCAACGTGCTTTCATGCATTGAAAACTCCATATTTCATGTTCAGCAGTGATGTTTTAATTCTTCTTTTAGGTTTGGCTTGGATCCCTTTTCATGAAATAGAAGCAGCCTTTTTTCTGTCAGTTCCAGAGACTTTAAAGCTGCTTCATGGGGAATTAACAAAAGGGGAGATGAATAATTATAATAATAAAGTCACAATCACTGAAGGTAGCAGTTTGATTATTGAACAGATGAACAGAGAATGTACAGCCTCATTTAATTTAAAGAAATAAAACCCCAAAGCAAATGTGGGGGAGGAAAGGTGGTATGAGAACAGAGGCAGCCACTATGGAAAGGTGAGAGCACTGCAGAGAAAACCTCAGCATCCCTCATCCTATAAAATTAGGGTTTGAAAGGGTTGTGGTGGAGCCAAAGCAGGTTGTGGGGTAGGTTAGCTGTTCCCTGCTGCCCTCAGAAGCATTCCCAGAGAATGCCTTTGTGCTGCCTCACTGAAATCACTTCCAAAGTGATTTATTTTTGTGCAGAATAAGCACGGTGAGAAGTAAAAAAAAAGCTCTGCCTGGCTATTTCCACCCTTAAATCCTGGAGGCCACTTGCAACACCACCTGGGGATGCTGTCAGAAGCAAGCCAGTCTTTTGTTCATTCCTTAGAAAGTGCTGGTGCAGAGCTGTTCAACCTGAATCCAGACCTGAGAGCCCAGTGTAGCTCCATCAGGTTGCTGTGGGGTTTTTACAGCTGGTGGGAAATAATTTGGGATAACCTGGTAGTGCCATGTGTGAGGAGATGCTCTGCAACAGTGGATTCATCACCTGCCCTTAGAATTTCCATTTTTTTATGTTCTTCCATGTGCGAGTGTGTGTGTATAGAGGAGTATTTACTTTTGACAACTATTAAAGTCTAGTAGTTTTTTTTAACAAAAAAAAATAGTCTGTGGGGTTTTTATAAATAACCTTATTTCCAGGTGTTGTGGGAAGAACATTTCCTATCTTTATGGACATGAACTTCATCTCCTGCAAGGCTTATGGTAGAGATCTTATGATTTAAATCCAAATAAGAAACCCCACAGTACCCAGCTGACACGCTGCCTGGAAAGGAAGGGAATTCTGGATGGTGCAGGTTTGTCTGAGCATAAAGTTCAGTGAAGAATTTGTTGGCTCTAACTGAATTCTGTCAAGAATTTCTTCACAGAAAGGATTTTTAAATATTGAAAGGTGCTGCCCAGGGAGGTTTGGAGTGCCCATCCCTGGAGGTGTCCAAGGAAGGGCTGGATGTGGCACTCAGTGCTCTGGGCTGGGGACAAGGTGGGCATGGGGACAGCTGGGACTGGATGGGCTGGGAGGGATTCCAGCCTCAGGGATTCTGTCAAGGCTCTGCTTTGTGTCCTACTGGACAATAATCCTATTATTTGCTTTCCTGAGCATCCCACCATGGAGCTGACTGAGGTCAGGTACTCAAAGTTGCAGGTTGGTTTGCCCTATGGTGCCCGTTTGTGGCAATGCTGCTTTCTAAGGCTCATGTGAATTTTACCTTTTCACTAACTTTTTCAATTTAGTAGCTGTCTGAGAAATATCTTGGCAAAAATGTTTCCTCAAGTCAGTGCTGGAGATCAAATTTAGCATCAGCTCAGTTTTAAGGTGGTTTTTAACTCTGTTCTGGTTCGGGCTCAGCTGTCTCTGATTTTTTTGAGGTAAAGTAGTAAATCCTCTATTTCATAGAACTGTAGAATCACAGAATGGTTTGGGTTGGAAGGGACCTTAAAGCCCATCCAGCTCCACCCTGCCATGGCAGGGACACCTCCCACTGCCCCAGGCTGCTCCCAGCCCCAATGTCCAACCTGGCCTTGGGCACTGCCAGGGATCCAGGGGCAGCCACAGCTGCTCTGGGCACCCTGTGCCAGGGCCTGCCCACCCTGCCAGGGAACAATTCCTGCCCAAGATCCCAGCCAGCCCTGCCCTCTGGCACTGGGAAGCCATTCCCTGCCTCCTGGCCCTGCAGCCCTTGGAAATTGTCTCTCTCCAGGTTTCCTGCAGCTCCTTCAGGCCCTGCAAGGCCACCCTGAGCTCAGCCCAAAGCTTCTCCTGGCCAGGCTGAACAATCCCAGCTCTGGCAGCCTTTCCTCCCAGCAGAGCTGCTCCAGCCCTCTGCTCATCCTGGGGCCTCCTCAGACCTGACAAGCTCAGGTGGTGCTTTGGGTGCTTCTTGAGGTAGTGGCATCCACGAGGCCACCACGGGACAGACGGAATTACTACAGGAACTTCTCCCTTGCAGCAATACAGCGAGTGCTTCCCCTAAATAAGACTTTCTGCGTGAAACTCCACTTTCTGTGGTCTTCAGAGCAGCTCAGCGAAAGCACAGGCTGCAGAAGGGAGTTCTCATGCTGCACATGCTGGTGTGAATCGTGTCCATGTCCTTCCTCCCAGCTGGGACCCAAATTCCCAGAGCTCTGCACCACTGAGCACGGCAGGTGAGAGGCTCCCGTGCATCCCTGACAAAGCACCTCAAAACAGGAATAAATACTGAGCGTTACCAGTGAAGAGCGAGCAGGGCTTTTTAATATCACATTTATTTAGTTTTCCCTCATTTAATGTTCACTTTTTGAACAAAGGCACAGGAGCAGCAGCAGCTGGCTGGCTCTGTGTGCCTCAGCCTTCACTCTGCATTGTGGTGTGTGCTCCGAGTCAGATGTTAAAATTCAGCTCACTTGGAGGAGGTCTTGACTTAATCAGCGTGGGGTAGAGAAAGTAATGCTGTAATGCTGATAGGAAAGGTCACTTGTCTGAAAGGAGGGCAGCTTGCCCTGGCTTTTCCACCCCCTCCACCCCGGGGGTGCCCCTGCTGCAGCTGGGATGCTGCGGAGCCCGGCTGTAAGGTTTGGGAAATGGCTTTGATTTTGGGACTTGCAGGGAGCCAGCCTGGTGTTTTCTGGTGTTGACATGTGGCTTCCAGACCCTCAAATCCAATACACATTATGAAAATGCATAAGTGTTGGATTTAAACCATATTTTAATAATTTGGCCACCTGTACAATATCCTAATAACCTTGGGAGAACTTGAGATCCTCTGTAAAATTATTCGTAGCAGATGTTAAATCTTTGTTTTATTCTATACATTTACACAGATACCGAACATTGCCCTTACAAAAATAACCTGCAACATATTTATTTCAAAGAATTAGAGTGGGTCATAGCAGGAAGTGGATGCAGGAAGCTCCATCCATTGTTGTGGTTTGTTTTAAAGGTGTGCTCCAAGTGAGAGGATTAAAAAAAGGTTTGGTCTTTACTACAGTTGGACAAAATTATTTGAGTGTTTAAAAGATAAAAAGCCTTTTATTATATACATTTTCTTCCAGTAAGTTTCTCAGCTGTTATTTTTCTGGCCCAGCTTGCTTTTTTTCTGGTTTTTTGTTCTTTTTAGTACACTGCAACTCTCCAACTTTAAAGATGTCATTACAGGGCACTAAATCCTAAGTGCCAAACCTGTTCTCTCATGATTGAAAAATTATCCTTTTGATCAGAACTTGAGAGCCAGAAAAGAAAACCTGCTGGAAAGAGACAAAAGTCCTACACTGATGTAACTGGGCAACAAGTTTAAGTAGCCAAGTGAGTTAGCTTTTAAAGAGCTTTCAAAGATGAAAACATTGCTGGCAAGCAAATGCATATATAAATATATATATTCTCCATTAATGTAGGTAGCTCTGAGTTGATTTTAGAATTAATTTTTAAAAACTGGGTATGTTTTGGGGTGTTTTCAGTTGCCTCCTGGGGTTTTTATTTACCCTGGAATTAGGAGGACTGGACTTTCTTTATGAAGAAAGGCTTTGGGATGACCTAATTGCAGCCTTCCAGTATCTGAATGGAACCTATAAGAAAAATGGAGAGAGACAATTTACAAGGGATGGAGAGACAGGGCACAGGGAGTGGGTTCCCACTGAAAAGAGCGCAGAATTCAATTAAATGTTAGGAAAGAATTACGGTCTTTGAGGGTGGGCAGGCCCTGGCACAGGGTGCCCAGAGCAGCTGTGGCTGCCCCTGGATCCCTGGCAGTGCCCAAGGCCAGGTTGGACATTGGGGCTGGGAGCAGCCTGGGGCAGTGGGAGGTGTCCCTGCCATGGCTGGGGTGGCACTGGATGGGCTTTGAGGTCATTCCAACCCAAACCCTTCCACGACTCCAAAGATTATTCCATGACCCAAGAGCCCCTTGGCTTCTGCCTGCTTCTGTCAGCATTCAGGAGTTCCTCCATCTCTGATGGGTGTGTGGCTTGTTTGGGTTTCTCTGCCCATCTCTCTTATCCCTTCTACTCTGATCTCCCTTAAACATTCTGGATTTGGTGCTCAGACCCTCTGAGCAGGACACTCACAGGCACCTGTGTCCAGACAATCATGGAACCAAAAGGACAGGGCATGAAATTCTCCAAGAGTCAGCTCTGGGTGAGGATGGTGTTTTAGGAACTTTGTATTTCCAGCAGCACCAGTAGCAGCAGGAGGGATGTGGGGTAGGAGCACCCTGGAGTCTTCCAGGGAGACTGACCCAAGTCTCAATTTGGGGCTGCTCAAAGCTGTCATTAAATATATTCCTGTCCCAAGAGGGTTTTCCTCAATGTCTCTGTAAATGCTGTTGATTTCTGTGGGCTTTGGAACAGCCTCCCTTGTGCATAAATCAAACATGAATTTAATAAACACAAAATCCCTGCTTTGGTCTGAGTATGGCTGAGGACATGAAGGGAATGTGTAGAACTGCAACAAACCGGCGAAACATTTCCCGGACTGTCACCGGCAAACGGGAGAGCTGTAAATCCTGAGCAGTTAATGTGGAAAAGCTGATGCCTTTTCCATGGACAACGGCTTGAAAAAAAACTGTTCCCTGTATCTTTCAAGTCATAAAATCAAGAAATGAAAAGTTAGTGGCTCATGAGGTGAGAAAACAGAGCATAGAAGCATAACCTTTATTTAGTCATGGGCTCTGACTCTCTGGATGCTGCTTTTCCACAAAATGCTCCTGTCCTGGAAGCATTTCAGCAGCTAATGAGCAATGGGGAACGTGGCTGTGGTGACTGTCAGGTTGCTGGATGGACCCTGCTTTGACATGGTCAATTATTTCCTTCTTTTTCTGCCCTCAGAGTTGAAACAGTGTGGATAGTTCTTATTTTCCCCTTCACTGACTGAAGCAAAACAACCTTGGGTCTGGGAAACATGACAAAAAATCTCAACAAAATTAAAAGGAAAAATAGAATTTTAAGGATTTGTGGGTTTGGGGGTTTTTTTAACTGACTGAAGAGTTTAGTTTGTTTAGAGACTAAGTGTTCATTTTCAAAATTGGTTGGGTTTTTTTTTTAATTTTGTTTTTTAGATCCAGACAAGCTTGTCCTTATTTTTTGTATGCCATCATGAAAATACTGCTGTTTAGAAAAATAGAAATATGAAGGTGTGAGAGAATTCCAGTCTAAAACATCCAAAAAGTGGGGGGAGAAGGTTGATATCTCTTCATTCTTCCATCAAGACGATGGATGAATTTGTGTTGAATTCAGGGAATTCTGTTGACTTCATTAGTGTACCATTTTGTGCCACAGCCTCCCCTGGGTGGTGTCGCTTGTGGGCAGGGCCAAACCACCTGGGTGGGGCTGGGTGGGCGGAGCTCTGAGGGGTGTGGCACTGGGGGATTTGGCTTCCCTTTTTCCAGGGTTTATAGTCCCTCAGATCTGTCGGATCTGCTGCCATGACGATCTGGAAGAGCTCTGCCCATGACTGATGACAACGATGACCATCACCCCCCTCTTGCCTTTCCCATCTCCAGGGGCATTTTCCCTCTCCACATCCCACACCATCCCAACCCTGCTGGAATGTTCTCCGTGGCAGTCCTTTATCAGCAGTTTGCTGTTGTGGTTGGCACAGGTTTCACAGGGCTCTGCTTTCCCCGTTACCGCGATAACGCCGCTCGTGCCGCGCTCGCAGATCCCGCCCGATCCCGCCATCTGCTTTCCATATGGGAACATGCTGCTCTCGTTAGCCACCTTCGGAGCCGCCCGGCAGCCAGGTCCCTGCTCAGAAACAAATAAATTGTCTGGTGTCTACTGTATTTCCTCTCAGGCCTCACTCCCCACTTTAAACTTGGCAGCGTTTCAGAGCAATCAAAATCCAATCAGCGGCCGTGCTAACTCCATATGTTTTATTTCCAGCGGGGCGGAGGAAGCTGGGATTATTTTGGGCGTGTGGCGATGCTGAGGGTGACACAGATCGTGTGCACGTTTCCCTCTGCCTGGTACCCAGAGCCCTGCTCGGCGAGGAGGGGTGCTCGGGTTTCCTGCAGAAAATTCTGGCTGCCCAAGCGCTGCAGATCCAATTAGCTTTCCTGGAAAGTGGAGCAGCTCTAATGGAGAGTGAAACGAATGTAAACTACAATTAGTTCGATGTGTTGGAAATTTGCCGGAGTCCTCCAGGGCTGAGCCTCAAAATATAAGCAAACTTGACAGGTTGCCTTTCTTTAAATGGTGTTTGGGATGTGGTGATTACCCCTGTCAGGGGGCTGCTGGCATGTTCTGCGTGCTGGAGTCCATAAGTCAGGCTCCTTCTGCCTCTGAGAATGCTGCAGCCCGTGTCTGAATGTAAAATACGAGTTGGGAGGAATGTGTATGAAGGAATTTCTCCATCAGAGCTGCCTGGCATCCTCTGGGATCAGACTTCTCCCCGTGCCTTTCATAGAATCGTAGAATCCCAGAATGGTTTGGGTTGGAAAGGACCTTAAAGATCATCCCATTCCACCCCCTGTTATAGGCAGGGAACCTTCCACTCTCCCAGGTTGCTCAGAGCTCCATCCAACCTGGCCTTGAGCACCTCCAGGGATGGAGCAGCCTCTTTGAGCTGGGTCTATTTATTTTGCCCTGATCTGTGCTTATAGTTGGCAGGTGACAACTGCAGTGCCTGAGGTGTCTTGGCAGGATTGTAACAGTAATGGCAGCTCCTCTGCCCATGCCCTAAGGAGGTGAAGCTATAACAAGGTCCTGTTGGTGCCTGTGGTCTTGCAGCTCCTCTCCACAGACAGCTTTGGCCCTACACAAGGCTCCTGACTCTGCAAGGAGGGATGCAGAGCTGAGGAAATTCCTTGGTGAAAAGCTGGCAGGAGGTACAAGGTGATGTTTGGACTTGTGCTTGAATCCCTGGAGTGCAGAGAGCAGCAGCCACCTCTGAGGGGAAATTATTCCTGCTTGGAGAAGCACTCACATTATGGGAGAGAAGGTCAAGCAAGTGTAAGGCAGACTCACCTTGCACCCAGGAAAACCACGCCTGATCCCAAAGGGATCACAGCTCTCACTCAGAGGAGTGCACGGAGGAGAGGGAACCAAAACTCCTGAGAGAGTAGGTTTGGGTTGGTAGTAATTTGAGCACATGTTTTTCCCTGGGCCAGCCACACGAGTCAAGAGTTACAGACCAATTTCACAGAGGTTGAAAAGCAGCAGCAGCCTCATCTCCCAGCCTGTGATCCTGTTGTGCTGCTCCATTTCCCTCTGGCTGCGTGTTGAGAGTAGAACAAACAAAGACCTCCATTTTCATATTTTTTAGTGAGAGTTGTAGCCCATTGCACGAGCATTCCATGGTGGGGAGAGCTCTCTGCCAAAGTGCAGGAAGCACCAGCAGAGCTGCTGAAGGTTAATCCAATATTTAATGTTCAGTGGGTTGCCAGGAGTTATAAAACCCTTCATACGGTTTGATGGCTGTGTACAGCTTTCCATGGTTACTTTACATCCGGCTTGGAGAGTGACGGATTCAAAAGCACCACTAGGATGTCTGAGGGAACACTGTGAGGCCTTAGGAAAGGCAATAAACCAAGATTTGTCATTGTCAGGGAGCTGGCTTGAGGGATGCTTTGAAAAAAGCTCTCTGCATGACCTGGGAGTGTGGAACAAAGCCAAGCTCCCAGGCATCCAAGCAATGCCACATGTCACAAAAACCCGACAGGTACTGGAAGCCTGGAAGGTGACAGCCAGCATGGGGCAAATGTGGAGACAATGCTGATTGAGGGAGCAGGAACATTCCAGTGAAAAGAGATGTCGGACTGTTCCGCTGAGGAGTTCACACAAAATTCCACTGAGTGTGGGGGAAGTGACACACAAGTGAATCTCCCAGATCCTGCCCCTCTTCCCTGGTGCCTCTGGAAGGGAAACACGGTGCTGCACACGCTGCTTTCCTCATGGGAGGTGGGAGATGGCCACGGGGGTGGTGCTGGGAGGGGTTGGTGGTGACACACCTGGAAGGTGTGCGAGGAGGAGCCCATGGGCTGCACCAGTGAAAATTGGTTCCTGAGTGTGTTCCTGTCCAAAAAAAGCTTTGGGTCAGGTCAGAGATGAGGGAGAGTGAAGGAGATATAAGGTGGAGTTGACAGTTTGGGGATCCACAAATTGGTAGTGATTTGGGTTTGAATCAGAAAGCCATAAGGCTTTGGGGTTTGTACCTATAGCTGCTTTTTATAATTATTTTTCTTCCAAAGGAAGAGCAAATATCCTTCCTAAGGGATCAGCACACAGCCAGTTTTTACCAGACAAACCTTTACCTTTGAAGTGTGAATGTGAATGTGACAGCTTTCAAAGGAGGACAGATGTCCAGGGAAGTTGGGGACACACAAACACCTGGAACTTGTGTTTGTCAGCAGCACTACCCAGAGCCTGATTCATGGGAACTTGGAAACAAAGGGATTTATTTCCTTGTAAACCTCTTTTTTTTTCTCATTTTGTTACTCAGTGTTGTTCACCTCCTGGGTTCAATCAGCCTTTTCAAGCTTTTTTTCCCCTGCACCTTTTGAGTCTTTCTAGTCTTTTCTAAATCCTAACCCACGTCCTCTCTTTGTGGAGATTTTTTCTGTTCCTTCCTTGTTACCACTGTTACTTGTTTTTCACAATTGCCTTGCGAGCTGCTCCTTCCTTCCCTCCAGTTTTCCTGGTTTATTTGCACATCTCAGATTGTTTTTCTTTCTGGAAAGAGGCTCAGGTAAAGTATCACACAAAATCAAAGGTTTCCATCATTGTTTTACTTTGCAGCATCATAAATCACAGAATCACAGAATGGTTTGGGTTGGAAGGGACCTTAAATATCATCTGATTCCACCCCCAGCCATGGGCAGGGACACAGCCCATTAGACCAGGTAAATGAGTAATTAACTTCTTCATCAGATGCTTAAATTAACGCTCTGAGTCATCAGCTGTGCCTGGCTGCAGGGCCTGGACTGTGCAGGGAGCAGGACATGTCCTCTCTTCTCTTCCTCACTTTCCTCAGGAGCTTTGTTGGCCCAGGACAGGTATTTCAATAGGAGCAGGTAGGAACAGGTCACAAGGATTAATAATATAATCTACATTTAATTTATTTTTAATTTACATTAATTTTAGTTTGTATTTTAATCTGGCCAGGGTTTGATTATTGCATCTTTCCATCCGTGCCATCCCCCAAAACCAGAATGCCAAAAGAACAGAATTAGTTTAATCCAACAATCCATTTCCCCCTTTTTTTAAATGTTTTTCATTATGTTTAACCTAACGAAAAGAACAGATAGAAACCATTTTTATTTGTAGTGGAAGAGCAGTGTCAATCTTTTCTGCAATGTCTCAAGGGAAAGGAGGAGAGGAAATGGCCTCCAATTGCACCAGGGGAGGCTCAGGGGGGAGATTGGGAACAATTTTTCCCTGCCTGAGTGGGGAGGCCTTGGCATGAGGTGCCCAGGGAGTGGTGGAGTCACTGTCTGTGGGAGTGCTCAGGAGGAGTCTGGAGGTGGCCCTTGGGGACAGGGGTTGGGGTGGTGCTGGTGCTGCTGGGGTGGCACTGGGGGATCCTGAAGGGCTCTGCCCACCTTGATTATCCTGTGCTGAATTATAATTATTAATTATTTTATTTTAGTTATTATTTGTTGCTAATTCACTTACAAAGTGCTAAGCTCAGTTATAAAGCCTGAAGCTGAACCCAGAAATCAAACAGTGGAATTCGAGGTGATTTTTATAGCTGTGTGTTTTCCCCCTGAGAAAACCACGAAATTAAAGGTTTGGGCTTTTATCACCCTCTTTTCCCTACGGAGCTGTGTCTTTGCTGCCTGCACAGGGGGATTTGAACAGATTGAAGGAAACACAGAGCAAAGCCCTGACACTTTTGTGGTGGAGGGAGCTGCTGGGGCATCTTTGACCATGGTGCGTTGAGCAGAGCAGAGGGCAGGGATGTCTCGGAAGCAGGAGGGCAGTGTTGCCACGCTGAACGACTTTCAGTGCTCTGGGTTTGCTGCTTCCCTTTAAAGCCCTCGGGCTCTGGGGGAGCCCTGCGCTGGGGAAACCACCCTGCGGAGCAAAGCCCCAGTGCTCCCAGTTCGGGGTCCCCACTGGGGCATCTTCTCTGTGAAATCGTGGTTTAGGACTCACATCCACGAATCGAAGTTTTTTTCTTTCTGGCAGCATTTGAAAACGGAGCTGTAGTTTGTGTTTTTGTCTCCAGTACAAAATGACATTTTTTTAATGGACAGTTTTGCTCACATCGGATTTTTGGCTTTACAGATTATGCTTTTGAGCAACACTGCTGTTAACATAAGTGTGCTCTTTCCTATTGTTCCCAAAATGAATTCCACAGAATCCCAGAATGGTTTAGTTTGGAATGAACCTTAAAAATCATCTCGTTCCAACCCCTTGCCATGGACAGGGACACTTTCCACTAGACCAGGTTGCGCAGAGCCCCATCCAGCCTGGCCTTGGACACTTCCAGGAATTACTTCATGCAGAAATTACATGTGAAATAGAATAGGATCTACTTCGTTTATATGCTTTTGCCAGAGGCTTCATTTGGGGAGAAAAAATAAATAACCTGCTGTTCAGTGACGGCATTTTAGCTCACTTTAAAAATAATGTATGAATTCAACTAGCAGACCTCCAGCCTGTGTGCAGACACATACCTAAGCACATACCTGCTATGCCAAGGCATATTAGGCTGATTTATTGAATTATTTTGTCATTTTTTTGCTGGCTGCAAAGTGTCAATTTTAAAATTATTCACTTCCTAGAGAAACAGAAAGCCAATATTTGAAATGATTGTTGCTGTCCTCCTGCTACAATTCCCTTCAGAGCTGGTGAAATCAGGAAGAATTTATGTTTGGGGTTGGGCACTCAGGGATCCCATGGACCTGGCTGTAATTCCCTCACACCCCACAGGCAGACCAGTCCTACACATGGTGAGTGAATTTTGAGGTGGGCACAAAGAATGAGCTCTGAGCCGAAGTGGCAAAAGGTGATTTTCAGCACCAGGTTTCGTCCTTCTGGGCTTGGATGGAGTGTTGGCACCTCCAGACATTTCCTGAGTTCAGGACTTCTGGCTGCTGCTTTTGCAGGTGTGGTGAGAAGTTTGGAGTGAAGGGCCTGGCAGCCAGGGGTTGTGAGCAGAGACCACTGGAGGCTGTGGCAGTAAAGCTGCCTGGGGACCTGGGAAATTTATATACAGGATGCAGAGAGAGACCAGGAGTCCATTAAAATCCCAGGGTGCAAGCAGAGCAGGGGGGACAGGGGAGAGGCAGCAGAGTAGTTGGGTTTTCTGGGCAGGGCATTTCAAGCCAGGAGAAGGTCTAGTTGGAAGGGCAGGATCCACAGCAGTGCTGGAGCATATCCAGAGAGGGACAGTGGAGCTGGGGAGGGGTCTTGAATATCTGAGTTATGAGGAGTGACTGAGGGAGCTGGGGGGGCTCAGCCTGGAGCAGAGGAGGCTCAGGGGGGACCTCATTGCTCCCCACAAGTCCCTGACAGGAGGGGCAGTGAGGGGGGTCGGGCTCTGCTGCCGTGTGCCAAGGGAAAGGAGGAGAGGAAATGGCCTCCAATTGCACCAGGGGAGGCTCAGGGGGGAGATTGGGAACAATTTTTCCCTGCCTGAGTGGGGAGGCCTTGGCATGAGGTGCCCAGGGAGTGGTGGAGTCACTGTCTGTGGGAGTGCTCAGGAGGAGTCTGGAGGTGGCCCTTGGGGACAGGGGTTGGGGTGGTGCTGGTGCTGCTGGGTGATGATGGGACTGGATGAGCTTGAAGGTCTTTTCCAGCCTAGATGATTCTGGGATGCTGTGATTCACTGTGCTGTAGGCACTGCCTTTCCCCACAGGCCCTCAGACAAGATTGTTCATTTTCCTCATCTTGTGTCCCACACTTTTTAAGGCCACAGTGTCTGTGGTAACCCCACCAATCCTTGTTCCCCAAGGGTTCCCCCTTCTCCCTTGGCTGCTGTTTCATGTAAGCACAGTCTGAACACTTCCCTGAGCTGGGACCTTGCTGTGCTGGAGATGATGGGTGGCTCCAGAGAGCTGAAGGAGCAACTCTTGAAGGAAAACATCTGGCCTAAAGTGTGGTGGGTGGCACTTGGTGCTTGTGTAGCCTTTCCTTATTCTGCACCTGGGAGTAAAACACAAATTCTGTGTCTCCTTTCCATGAAGGCCCTGCCAACAATAAATGCCCAGAGAAGCTGTGGCTGCCCCTGGATCCCTGGAAGTGTCCAAGGCCAGGTTGGATGGAGCTTGGAGCCACCTGGGGTAGTGGAAGGTGTCCCTGCCATGGCAGGGGGGTTGGAGCCCTGGCTCCTCTGCAGGGCTGCTGGAGCTCACGGCCTCTCTGATGGCTTTGCTGTATTTTTGTGTTTGTTCTTTTTGGTATGACCAGCACTGGGCTGGTCATACGTGGGCTGTAAAACAATATCTTGGAAATTATGTGTTCCACACTGTTGGTTATTATTTGTTGGTGCCCTGCATCCACTACTTTGAAGAGCAGCAGTATTTTTGGAAGTGTGTGTAAAGGAGGGTGGGGAGACACCTCGTTTTAGTGCTGTAAATATGACTTTGTATACAGAAAGAAGAATAAACAGCTCCACCTTGCAGCTGTGAAGGATGGAGGAGGTGGCAGCCCTGGAGCCCGAGGAGGATGGGATGTGCTTTGCAGTGAGGTTTGGACTGATGGGATGTAGATGGACAGGAGGACTTGGGGAAGGGAGCTGGGAGAGTTTGTGGGTGCTGCTGCTGGCTAAAACCCAATTTGAGGACTCTGCCAAGTGTTTTGCTGCCCCATTGTTCCCAGTGAGTGTGGTGGGACTGGTCGTGCAGATCACTACTCATCTGTCATCAGCTTTCTCAGCTGGTGGGTACTTTCCCAGAAAAATTATGGATGCTCCATCCCTGAAAGTGTCCAAGACCAGGTTGGATGAGGTTCTGAGCAGCCTGGCATAATGGAAGATGTCCCTGTCTGTGGGAGGAGGTTGGAATTTTAAGATCCCTTCCAACCCAAACCATTCTGGGATTCTGGGAAATGGACAACATCTCCAAAGGGCTTCATCACTCAGAAGTAGGAAAAGCATGCCATAAAGAAGAGGAAACCAAGCTGTTAATTTGTTTAATGAATGTAAAATATTCTCTATGAAATCATAGAATCACAGAATGGTTTCTCAGAGGCTGATGGATGGTTTTTAAATGCAGATTTGTCATCCTAAAATTCAGTATGTGCTTCCAAAGGCAAAGTTTTATATTTTACTGATAGATCTTGTCAGTCAAGGACTCCAAAGGCCCTGCACTGAACCCAGGTAAGGGATGGAGTTAATTCTTTTCATAATTGCCACTCTTCTCAGTTATGTAGTATTTTATTGGGCTTTGTTAAAACTCCAGTTCTTATTCTCAATTCTTCTAAGGCCTGGCCTTATCTCGTGCTTCTGCAAAGTCATAGGACATTATAAAATTCACAAATCACAGAATCACTGAGGTTGGAAAAGCCCTCCCAGCCCATTGAGCCCATCTCTCACCTTGTCCCCAGCCCAGAGCACTGAGTGCCACGTCCAGGCCTTCCTTGGACACCTCCAGGGATGGGCACTCCAAACCTCCTTGGGCAGCCCCTGCCAGTGCTTGACCGCCCTAAAATTGTTCCCAATTCTGTCAAAATCAGTCTCCAAAATGGAGAGGTTGTGCCACCCACCCTCCTGCCTTATAATTGTTAACAAATTACTTTTTTGGAGGTTATTTTAGGGGACTCAGTGTTTGGGTACACGATGGAAGAACAGAATTTGCCGTGCAAGCACAAACGCTGAGGGAGAGAAAATAACGTGCTGTAGACTGGCTGATTATTTGTCACACAGGCAAATCTGTATTTAGAGAGCTCCATTAAAAAAAAAATAGTTTCCATAGTGAAAAGTGAGAACACCCACCAGCATTAGGCAGTTGGGAACAACCAGTTTATGTGCAAGAAGGAGAAACATAAAGAATACCCTTCAGTTTTCCTAACCACTGTTTTCCTTGGACCGTGAGGCACGCTGAATGTTCCTGGGAAAACTGGAAACCTTCTCCATTGCTCCGAAGAATTCAGATCCACGTCTTTCATTGTCACTGGCTGAGTGCACGTATTTACTTGCAGGGCACTTTTATGCAGTGTGATGGAGACATCAAGCTGGAGCCTGGGCCAGTGTTCTCGAAATAACTCACCATTTGGGAGGAGAATAAAGGGTGTTAATCTCAGCTCCTTGGCTGGAACTCCCAGTAAAGTTTTTACTTCTCCACTCCCCAAGAATAGGCGCAGTGTTCCACAAGAAATAATTCATATTCAGAGTGTTACTCCGTATATAAAATTTCAGTGCACCAGCGCACAACTAATCCTTAGAAGGGAAAGTTGCCCTCAAAAATCCAGCCAGCTCCGCAATGCTTAATGTACATGGACTTGAATGATAGGCAAAATGTTGAAAGAATTAAGTTAAATGTATTTCGGGGTGGGGGAGAAAACATTAGGAAAACTCTTGGGCAAATCTTTTGCAGATGGCAGACAGCTTAATTGCTGTGGTAAACTTGTCTGAGATTCCTGGAAAAATTTGGGTGCTGCAGTAATCCGTAGAACCCAACGGAGCCGGGTTTTAGCGGCTCAAAGCAAAGGCTTGCACGTCTTCATCATAGCTGGCTTGCTAAAGTTTCACCCAGGGTTTTGGGGGTGCGTTTTCCCTGCCTTTATTTTTTTTTCCATTTAACTCCTTTTGACCAATTAAAAAGTTGTGCACTTGTTATTTGGGCAGGGAAGCAACAGAGGCTTTGAACGAAGCGAACGAGGTTACAGGATTCCTTTCTCCCAAATGTCTCCCTGGAAAGTTTTGTGCTGTCCACAGGTGGACAAAAATAGGAAAAAAATTAATTTTCTTCACGGAGCATTGTGCAGGACACAACACCAACCAGAGGAGCACACTGGGGGAAGTGGAAGGGCTCTTGTGTGACTTCTTAGTCCACACTTATCAGTTTGGAGACCAAATTGGCATCAAATGACATTCATGTCATTCCCATAATATCAGCACAGGGCAGTGGTTACAGCCCCAAGGCTGCCAGACGTCAAGGAGAGTTTGGATAATGCTTTCAGGCACACGGTGGGAATTTTGGGGTGTCCTGTGCAGCACCAGGGGTTGGACTCAATGATCCTTGTGGGTCCCTAGCTCTTAAAAACAACAATCCTCTTATTTTTTGTTTCTCTCAGACATATGTTGCTTTTAAAAGCTGATAAAGGGGTGGGGATGATGGTCTTTTACAGGTGGGTCCTGGTCTGGTGTCTCTCACTGCACATTTTTCCCCTTTCAGGACAATATTCCTGGAAGTGAGCAATTCCCCAAAGGATAATATGATTTCAATACAAAAATAAACATGCCAGGGATGTTGGGAGTGGGTTATAGAGCCATGTTATTCCTCAAAGTATTAAAAAAACCCCCAATCCTTGAACATTTCATGAACTATCCAGGTGGACCCCCTAACAGGTATCATTTTTAGGACTTTCTTCTGAGAGATGAGCATCTGGCACTGCTTGTTTGCAGGTCAGTGGCTCCACAGGCCATCAAACCACGGGAATTTTCAGCATCCAAGGTGGATTCTGCATTCCAGCCAGGAGGGGTCCACGCTGGGGCACCTCAGGGAAGGGTCTGTGCTTCTTTATGATCTCCTTAATGAAGCTTTGCAGGAGTCCTGGTGGGGATAGGTGTGGTGAGGGGTCACTGAGGAGATCTGGGCAGTGGGGAGGGGGCAGCAGAGCTGGGCAGAGATGTGCCAGGGAAAACCCATTGTCCTGGGGGCAAGGCAGTGGGAAACCCCACTGTGAGGTGGGTTCAGGAGCTTTGGGAGTTCAGGCTGAGGAGGAAAAAGGGCTCCCATGGGGATGCTGCACTGGGGAGATGGACACGTGTCAGCATGGACAGGGTTTCTGGAAGGGACAAAAGTGGGTCACCTTCCCTGTGTGCACCACATCGAGTGAGGTGGCACTAAACTGCCAGAGAGAGGCAAGCTGGGTGATAGTTCCCCCAACACCAGCACTGGGAAGGGTCATTTTCCCACCAGAATCCATGATTGTCCCAAGGAGATCCCTCCAAGACCCCACTGCTTTGGTTGTGGTGGATCCTGAGCTCTGCAGGTGTACCTGTGCCTTAAAAAGCCAAGCAAATAAACAAACAATGGCTCAAGACTGGTGCTGCCACCAGTTGGTTTTGGGTTGAAACAGGAGCAGAATGTGAGAAGTTTTTGTTGTCTCTCCTCTCTTTCCTTGCCTGTGCACTCCCACTGCTGCCAGAGGCTCTGGTTTGGGCTTCCCTGCACACTGAACCTGTTTTTCCCCACAGAGTGCACCTGGAGGAGGCAGAGGATTGTGTTTGCCAAGCTCATTGCAGCTCTTGAGCTTCAGGACTGAAGTAAGTTTTCTCTTTATGAAAAATCTCAAATAACCAGCACCTTTCTGGGTGTGTTTCCCAAACACCTTAACAGCCTGCTCATACCTCTGCTAATCTGTTTTCAAATGCTCTTTGCAAGGCTGTCCCTGCTAATGAGTTGCAGCTCCCCGTGAGGGGAACAGCCCTGGAGATTTTTGTGGTCCTGTGGGATACAAGTGTTTCTGTTTGAAAATGCCCTTTTTTGTTAATAACAACAAAATGCAACATTTGCATTTTATCCCTGAACACAAAGCAGAGCAGCTGACAGAGCCATGTGAGCTTGGGCACTTGGAATATCTGCTCCTGATGGAGTTTTCCTGCTGCCAGAGGGAGGTGTGTGCTCTCCACAAGAAACTGGGATTCCTGCACAGCTTTTGTGATCAGCTACAACCCAGTGTGGCTGAAAAAGGCAGCAAGTGCAGCCTGTGGGGATGGAGCAAGCACTTCCTGTACTCCTCCTGCTTTTCTTCCATCAGGATCTCTATCCAGTGATGGAGGAGCTCTTTTGGTTGGCATTTCTGTCTCTTCCCTGCACACCAAAAGCGAGCTGAGCTCATGGGTGGTGTGAGCACAGCCTGCCCAGAGAGGAAGTTCTGGGGAGAGTGGGGTGGGAAGTGCAGATTATACCCAAAAAAGGATGAGGAAAGAGCCTCTTTGGCCATTAGGAACTGCTTGATGAGCAACTCTGACTCAGCTGGAGCCCCACAGGAGATCCTGCAGAAGTCATCCATCCATCCTCCTCTTGGACTGGTTGTGGCATAAACCCATATTTCCCATAGCAACACTGGGGGAAACCCTCTCTGATTACCACATTAAACAGGATTTTTTGTAATGTCTGCAACAGGAGTCTGCTGTCACAACAAAAGGCTGATGTCCACTGGGATGCCTCACATGAAAACCCCTCTTTAATCAATGGAGAGAGCCAGGAACTTCCAGAGAGTGATTCCTAGCCCCTGGTAGGGGGGTTAGAACTAGAACTTCTTTCAGGTCTCTTCCAACCCAGGCCATTTTATTATTCTGAATTCCTAACAGCAAGGAAGCCACGACTTTAATTGTGCTGAAACCTAAAATGACTTACCCGTGTTTAAGACCTTGTGGAGAGAAATAATTCTTTACTTTTGTGTGTCTGAGATGAATTTGATTTCATATTGAGCAGATCATGGACAGGTGCAAACTAGAACATGATCTATTGTAATATCCAAATAAAAATACAAATACAGTGTTCTTCATTTATCACGGGAGGTCAAAATAGCACATCTCTGAATGTATTTCTGTTGCAGAGCCTCTTAAAAGGAAGGAACAAAATCAAAACAGCAATCAGTGGCAGAGGCAGAGAATTCAAGTTCTCTGTTGCTTTTTCCTTTGGTGCTAAGCTCATTGTGGTCTCCAGTCCACTTCACTCTGTTCTACTGGCAACTTGCAAATCAATAACCTCTTGCCTTGCTGTTCACCTGTCTAGAAAAAAATTCATTTCTTTTTTTTCTAAAATATGCACTTCCCAAGCATATTTGACTACTGGAGTGAGTAGGAGCTTTGTAAAAGGAAACAAAATATGATTCAGCTCTCAAAGGTGTGGAAATACCATCCTCAGATACTCAGCAGAATATGTTCCAAGTTGTTTTTTTCCTGTATGTGTCCAAGTCACATTTAGTTGACAGCTAATGTTTCTAGCCAGATAATGAGTGTATTTCTCAGAAATTGGACACAGAGGATTTTTTTATGGGTTTTCTTCAGTCCCTTCCTCTTTTTACAGCACCATGTAATTCACAGTGCTTCTCTCTCCATTACAGTGAGGCAGCAGGTGTTCAGTTGAACTGAATGATTGTCAAACAATTGTAATGGGCAGGGCTGAGAGACAATATTTTAGGGTTGATTCATAAAAAAAAAAGAAAGGTATTTCAAAGCAATGGAAGCTTGCTTCGAATGGGGTTCAAATGTTACTGGATTCAGGAGAAGAAATGCAATATTTTGGTGGGATTAATGGAAAGCTTTTTCTTGCAAGCATCCTCTGGAGGCCCCTATCCCCATCCCCTCATCCCAGTATGGGTCATTGCAAATCCAGGTGGCTCGAATGATTTCTGGCTGAGTTTTGCAGTGTGGAGATTGTCACAGCTGCCCAAACTCAATCCAAGAGGAAATGCCAGGTGAGGGAATGCTGCCCCTGGGTGGGTGCTTGGCACGATGCAGAATCCCCAGGCCCAAGGAGAGGTCTGCCACAGGCAGCTGGACTCTTTCCTGACCTTGGGAATCTTTTACTGCAGGGATTTCAGGAGTTCTTTGATGACCCTTTGCTTTTGTGTGCCTTCAAATGGGCAAAGTCATCACACTTTGCTGTGTGTTTAATCCTAAACTCCAATGCTCTCCTAAAATCATTAAAATTCTAAGGAACATGGGCTTTTCGTGATCCATGGACAACAGAAAATGCTTCCAAGCAGGATTTCTGCAGCCTTCTTGCTTTAACATTGGAAATGTCCTCACACAGAGCAACAGAGAAATAGCTGTATAAACTGTTGTGTTTATAGAAACAGAACAATGTTTATGTGCTATTGGTACTGCTTTGGACAAAATCAATGGGGGAGTTTGTGTTTAAAAAACCCCTTCTTGTGGAGTTTTTGTGAACTTTTTTCTACAAAGTGATGAAGTCTTTTTTTATCCCAGGTCAGTTCTTCAGTCTCCAACAGCATAAGGATTGATCAGAGGAAAAATATTAAATTTTGTAAAGATTACCGTGTCTGAAGATTTATCAGTTAAAGAGTTCTTTATTTTCCCCTTCTCTTTTTACCCATCACATTTTTAATAGATTCTTCCCTTTCCCCCCCTGGTTTCATTCTCCTGGTTTGGGGGGTCAGTGAGCTGAAGAAAGTAATGCTCCCTTCAGTGGGAAAACTGAGGTTTACTTTTGTACAGACATTTTTATTGTCTTCTTAGTGAAGCTGTTGACCTTTTAACAAATCTGTGAGAGAAAAAAATCCCCATCAGTTCCTGGATCTGTCCATCTAGTTTTTTGAGCAAAATACTCAGTGCTGGTTTTTCTAAACAAAAGGGAAATTCTTTGTGAAGTTTGAGCAGACAGAACCCAACTTATCCTTTCAGTTGTGGTGAGAAATTGTGTGTGTGGATAGCACTTAAAATCTTCAGGCAGAAACATCATTCTTGGCTTATTCTTTGATCATCAAATGGGTGCTTGAGCTGGCAGATCTATCCAGAAACTTTAATTTAAAGTTTGGAGTGTGTAAATTTGGCAAGTTTTTTTGTCTCTCTTAGGGCTGGGTGTGTCCTGTTGACTCACAATATATGCAAGAAACTCAGTGTGAGGTAAAATGCTGAGTAGGTCCTTGCATTCAGTGGATCCTTATAACAGAGGATGATGCAGTGATCTACCCCAAGAATTTGGAGTCAGAGCCAAGGAGGAGGCAACTCCTGTGATGTTGTTGTTGCCAGAGCAGATATTTAAGTAAAAAACCTGTGGTTTAGTCAAAGTGGGGTGGGAAGAAGCAACAACTTGTTCCTTAGTGTTCCCTGAAGGGCCTGAAGGAGTGGCTGGGCTGGAAGAAGAGGTGGCTCCTCAAGGATGGGAGCAGAAAGCCACAGTGTGAAACTCAGACCCAAATTTACCAGGAGAAAGAAGAACAGGTCTGACCAAAGGTGTGGTGAGTGAGAAGAAATAGTAGGAGGAAATTTGTTCCTTCATTTAACTGACCTTTGAGAAAGTGCTCAGAGTGGCAAATCAGTGAAATAAAATATCTTCTGCATCTGGAGGAGGAATAATGGCCCTGGCAGACCCATTTCACCAATGGGTGGCAGCTGCAACCATTCACCTTAAATGATCTGAAAACCAAGCCTGCATTAGGTAGAGGAGAAGAGAGTTGGTGTTCCTTAAGAAATGCTCCTCTTTGATCTGTTGGCTTTTCAGTGGTCCCTTTCAAATTTAAATGGCATTTCATAAATAATTTGGCTTCATCCTTAACACTTCTGGGTATCTACAGTCATGGATGGCTTGTAGTGAGAAATCTTCCTAAGGCAACCCATATATCAGTTAATTTTGCTAATTTGCTGACTCCAGGGAAGAAAATTCAAGTCTTTCAGTTCTCCAGTGATCCCCATCTGTTCTGTCCAGGCCTTTTCTTTAGATCAAGCTGATGTTGTCTCTCAGGAGAAACTGGAGAGGCCAGGAGAGGTTTGTGGTGAAAATCCAAAGGTGGCTGACCAAGTAAGGCTGATATTAATAATCCCAGCTGGTTTTGACAGGGACTCCACATAAAAGTCCTTGTGCCTTCCACACCTAGTGGAAGATCTGACCTGATCCTCCTTATAAACCAAAGCCTTTAGGGTCACACATTTCATATGAGGGGGAGGGAGGAAGGAGACACCTCTTATTGGGTGTGAAGAGCTCTGTGCATGCATTAGAAAAGACAGCAAAGGCCTGTGAGAGTTCTGACTGGTCTGATCTTGGTAGGTCAGATGTGAAATGAGATTTGGAACCAGTTTCTGGGGACTGGAAGCCTTTATGGTCGTGGTTGCTTTCAGCACATCTTGCTTAGCCAGAGGATGATACCATCATCCCATATTTCAGGGGTCTGAAGAGAATTAGTCTTGTACCAGGCAGGACAAGGTGAAGAGGCAGGGCCAACTTCATGTGGGAAATGATTGGGTTTCACCTGGGAAAAATTAGCCATGGCTCCAGGTCATAAATGTGTAAAGAGGGCTCACTGTGAAGTAGCAAAATACTGGGAATACAGCCCAAAGAAACTGGTGCTGAATTTGCACTCTTACCACCCCAGCAAGTTGAATCTTTCATGTTTCTGAGGTCTGGTGAAGGTGTAGAAACAGGATTTTCTCATTCATATTGCAGTGGATTCCTTCTATGTTCTAGAATTGAACCAATTATTTGTTATCCCACCTGCCATGCTTGGGGCATCAAAGTATTCCAAACGATGGAGAAAAATGTGGACAGTCAATTACAGCTGCTCTCAAACCATGGAGATGACACGGGGCTGTGCTGGTTTATCTGAGAACCTAATGAAAATATGATGTGTTGGTCAGAATTTCTCTCATTTTAGGAATCTAAACTTAAAAATTACTGTGTTTCTGGATGTTAGCAATGGTGTCAACAAAAATTACCTGGCTCTGTGACTGCATGCTGACTTGACATGGTGGCTGGTTTTTCCCATGAGGAACTCGGGTTCCTGGTTGGATTAGGTCTGGAAGGGCAATGAGTTTTGTAGTCTCATCTGCAGGTCTCTCAGCTGCAGGTTAGGGTAGGAGCCTCCAGGCAGAGTGGAGGGGCTCATGAAGGAAAAAAGGGATTTCAGGGATTTCAGGTGCCCAAAGAGAGAATGTGAGACTGAACCAGCGCTTGCTGGGTCTGTGCTTTGTGGACCAACACTCCCTGGCTCAGTGGTGGTGGGTTCACAAACATCACAGAGAGAGGCTGACCAGCTTTTGCAAGAGGAGTCTGTGGTAGGAATCAGCCAGGCTTGGGACACTCCTGAGCTGGTTTTGGGTGCTGGTAGTAAAACAAGGGGTGAGCATCGTTTTCGCTGCCTGTACAGGGAGAGAAACCTGTCACAGCCTTTTCTCTGACCTGCCACATAACAGACTGTCAAATGTCACCCAGCTGAGGTCTGGAGAGTGCAAATATTTTCCCCAAATCTGATGTTTTTTCCCTACTTCTTCCTGCATGCCTGACTGAGCAACCTGCCACAGTTTATCAGCACTGTGGAAAAGAAGGTGACATGCCACTGAGGTAAAGGAGATTTCTTTATTAAAGAAATATATTCCTTTTAGCACACAGCCCTGCTCTTCCTTGGGTGCTGACACAAGAGGAGGGCATGGACAAAGAGCTGAAATCAAGCCAGAGCCATGGCAGGGGGGTCAGGGGACTGTCCCATCGTTTCTTGCTGCATCGGAGGCATCGAAGCGCTGGCTTTTTGTGAGTGAACTCTGTGAACATGCAATAGTAGGTACTGTATGCTAACTAAAAACCTAATGTGTTATTCCTGGCTTTTATATACCTGGTTACCCATGGATAAAGCTATATGATATTTATTACAGCAGGGCAAGACTGCTTTGTAATCTGAATATGCTGCATTCACACCAGTGACTTGAACAAAGTGTTTCTTCATTTCTCCGGCCATTAATGGTTTTCTCATAAGAAACCATGAAGTCAGTTTTGTTGTGTTTGTCAGCTGGGTTTTTGACTGCATGTATTTTGGTCCACAAAGGGGTTATTCAAAACCTCCCCTTCAGTCTTAATTAATTGCAGACCCGGTGGAAGGCGAGCCCAGTGGGGCTGGAGAGGTTCCCGTCTGGTTTCCATTTCGCCCGTGGGCCGTGTGTGGAATCACGGCTGGCTCCCAGTGCTGGGACCAGGGCTGCTGTGCCCTCAGAGTGCTGGATTGACAGGCACTGCTCATTTATGTACTTATTTAATTATTTATTTACTTTGATCAGCCTCCAGCCTGCACCCAGGGTGCTCACTGGGGGCAGAAAGTAGCTTTGTGCTGGCAAAAGGGGATGAAGATTCCAAACAACCTCACCGCCTCCACTCTATCTCCTTTGGATAAAGGCCTTTTGGAGACAAACTCCCTATTGACAGCACTTAAATCCTGTGCTTTTTAGCTGTGCCTGCTTTCAGCTCTCGGTCTGTTCCAGGACTTCACCTCTGCCAAGGTCTCCTACCAGGGAGCCACTCAAAGCCAGGGGATTCACGGCGGTCCCGCTGCTTTCAAAATGCCACCGTGAGTTTTACGACAGCTGTGAAAGTCAGACGTGGAACAGTAACATTCCCTGTGAAAAAAACCCTAAACCCTATCCCTAATAAATGTGCGTAGTGTCTGAGTACCCTGGCTGGCTGAAACTCCTCAGAACCTCTACCTACCCTTTTCATTTATGCATTTCATCTGCCTGCTGCAAATATACCCAAAGCCTGCAGAATGCTTCTGTTTCCCCAGGGGAATATTTTCCTATTGAGCTTGGCTGTGCTGAGCTCTCTTTGGCAGATGAGTTACGAAGAGCAGACTCATAAAAGCAGGAGGCTCTTCCAAGCATTGCACAACTCCTGGGATGAAAGGTGGGCCACGGTCACACTGCCCTCATGAAAAATGCACCTCACTGCAAAGCAGGATTGAAAAAGTTCTGCTGAAACTCTTCCAAAGAAGAGTTCTATGGAAATACTGTCTCCCCTGCTGGGTTGTAGCTGTGGGGAGAGCAAGGTATGGAGATCCACACGCTCCAAAACCAGGTGGGAAATCCAGCTCCCACCACAGGCAGCCCCTCATGGATAAAAAGGCCTCGTGCTCTGCTGGGTTCCAGGGTAAGAAACAAGGGAAAATGTGCTTTCTGCATCAAACAGCCTTCAGTGTAGTAAATTAAAAGTCAGACATAAAAAAATGCCTCAGGAACTGCCAAGGACAGTCCTGGCATGGCACAGCACAACAATTTGTTATTTGGCATTTTGGTGCCTCCTGCACAGACAGGAGGATTTCTGAGCATTGCAGGAAAAGTGGATGCTGTAAGAAGGATGAAATGACAAAAAGGACTAGAAATTATCCCAGCAGGTGAGGGGACAGCAGAGGCAGGGCACAGAGCTGAGGCAGGATTTACTAAATTCAACAATGTTGTTGTGATACGACATTCCAGGTCAAAACACTTATTCCAGCACTTTCACTATAGGTCATGGGAAAATTGCACAGGCTGGGTTGGAGGTTTCACAGCCTCCCATCTCACCCTGTGGGCAGAGTGCTTTGGCACCAAGGGCTGCCCAGTTACCCCAAGCCAGTGAAAACTGTGAAAAAGCTGTATCATACTGCAAAGGACCTAAAAGGATCAGCTCCCTATGTGGGAAGACAAGCAGATTATTCCTGCCACGTGGCTGAGGGAAGCTGAGAGGCTTTTGGAGAGCTGTGCCTGCACATTCCTGCTGAGCATGAATGGAACAGAGCGAAAGGAGCTGAGAAGAGGATGTTCAGCAATGCATTGGTGTGTCAGGTGGAGTTCAGAAAGCTGAGCATAAAGATGATGCTGCAAAAACACTGTGCTGATGCCATGTGTAAAAAAGGCATTTCTGTGACCAGGACCTGCAAGAGGGGTCAGGCTGCTTGGGCTTGGTCTAAGAGTATTTTTATGCACATCTCTCATTGGCATCCAGAGTGCTCTGAGTGAAATTTCAGTGTTGTCATTCATGGAAAACCTCTTTGTGTCAGTGTCTGGGCTCTAATAATAGTCCCTGCTGTTTGCTGGTGTGGGCATGTGTGGTTCTGGAAGCAATGCTTCTCTGAGACGGTGGTTATTTCACACTCTATAGCTCCCTTTTCTCCTCCTTTTGCTCCATTAGCACTCGAGATAAAAAAATAACAATTTCCTACTTCAACAGTTCAGAGCTCTCTCAGTTTGGTTGCTGTCATCTCAGTGATATTTTCTCTTGCACCCCAGGAGTGCTGCTGAAGGAATTTGGGTCCCATCATGCTGATGCTGCATGAAAACCTGCTCCCTGATTTGCCTTTTTAGGTGAAAGGGGTTTCCAAGAAAAATGGGTTTTCCATATATTGTCTACTTAAATCACTAAGCAGCTCTACTTAATTATTAAGCAGCTGACTGCACAAGCACCTATTATCACAATCTGGTGAAAAATAAAATTTTTCAACTGAAATTCTTCTAAAAAGAAAAGGGATAAAGTTCTTCAGTACAAAAGGAAAGTGACCTCCTAGGAAACCATGGCACAAACAAGAGGTAGCAAAAAATGGGAAAAACCAAGCAGGAAAATTGACCATCTTCAGCAGAGGAGTGCAGTTTGCCTTCTATACATGCTGCAGAAAAATAGTGAATATCCAAATGAAATTACTAAATCCAGAGAGGAAAAGAAGCCTCCAGTCTGCTCCTGTTTTCCAGGAGTTCAGGGTGCAAGCATGTGAGATCTGTTGACTCCACCAAAGGATTTTGGGAGCTGAGGGGTTTGGGGATCATTTAAACATAAAATTTCTGCCTCGGTCAGCCCTGGGGGTGTGCAGACATGGTGACCAAGACAGGACACACAAAAGTAAATCCTCTGCGTGCTTGAAGGGTTGGTTCTATATTAAGGCTTTTGCTGTCATAAAAATGTTGTAACAACAACAGCAACAAAATCCCATCAGCTAAAGCTGACCACAATTATTAAACAAAAAGCTCAATGTGACCATTTAGTTCTTAAGAACCCTCATGTCTCACAGCCTCAGCATCAGTTTTTGGGATGTGCTTGTGAAACAGTTGTGGCAAGTGAGTTGCAAGTCAGAACAGCTCAAGGGTTTGATGTGACAGACATGAAGGAGGAGAAGAAAGGATAGAAAAATGCTTTTTAGTGAAATAAAAGATACCCTCACCATTCCATGTCTTTAGGAGTGATTAATAGAAACCTTACCTCCTATTTTTAGGAGCTTATTGCAGTTGTTATTCGGTGTATCTTGTACTGAATCAGAAAGACACAGGCATGAGGGGTCTCTGTCCACCTCTCACTCAGCTGGGCTGGAATCATTGGGGCATAATCAACAACTTCTGAAACCTCTCTTCTGATCAGTTTTCCCCCTTTTTGGTAGCAGCCTTGAACAGTTGTTGCCATGCAGCCACGGAAAAGGAAATATTTTCTACCTGAGAGGCATTTAATCAGGCTTGGGGCACTGCTCTAATCAGAGCTGCTTGGTCTGTGTTTGCAGAGAAAGAGAGAAGAACTGCAGCTCATAAATTCTTCTAAAAATCAGGTGAAGTTTCTCCCAAGTGGAGCAAAGAAGTGGCTCCAGCCTCAAAGAGCTTGCCTGAGGAGAAGAAAACAACTCCACAATAAACAGGAAAATACTTTAAAGTAGGTGTTGAAGTGATAATATTTCAAAATGGACATCAAGTCCATGTCCTGTTAACTTCCAATAGCTATGGGCTAAGCTTTTACTGGAAACCACAACACCCAGCACACAGCTCTGAGGAATTCTTACAAAACAGACAGAAAGTTGTGAACTTGAGTTTCAAGGAAGAAAAAAAGCCCAGCTGGAAAACACATAAATCAGAATAGTCACATGTAAATTGGACACCCCAGGGTATGAAAAACAATTCATCCAAACTTCTGTAATGATGACTGGGGGACATTTGCTCAAGGCAGTAAAAGGGAGAACAATTGTGCTTTCAGGTCTGTGTTTTAGACACAGAGCCACTGAGTGTCCAGCTGGAGGAAAAAACAAAATGATGGAGCCGAGATGTGGAAGAAAAACCTCGGCCTCATCCCTCTGCCCCTGTGACCAGTGCAGGATTTGGCCTCCTCTAATGCCTGAGAGGTGTCAGCACAAGCTGAACCTGAAGCCTGAGTGATGTTTTTCTTGACAAGCTGTGTTAACATCTCCTCCTTTCAGCCAGATTTAGTCGTGTTCCCAGGAACAGAGACGGCGCTGAAAGCCTGCAGGAGGTTTCTGTACCAGCCTTACCCTTGAACTGGAACTGCTTTGTGGAAAGGCACAAGGACTTTCTCAGAAGCTGATGGGACGTGGAGAATGCTCAACTTCTCTAAAATGAAGAGATTTTTCACAGAGCCAGAGCAGTCACAGCATTCCCTTTATGGCTGTCCTGGTCATTGCTGATTTTTTCCAGGAGTATTTGTGTGTAAACTCTCAGTTTGTCACACCAGACCTCTCCCCCTACCTGCAGCTTTTGTGATGGTGTCACCTGCAGAGCAAATTGTGCAGCATCTCTGGTAGAATCCAGCAGAGGGATAAAGCTGGTTAAAAAAAGAAGGAAATTTTGTTTCCAAACAAATCCTTCGGAAAGAAAAAATGATGGATGGAAAAAAAGCCTCAAACCATCAGCAGGACTTTAGGAAAATATATATTTCAAAGTTTGCCAGAGTGTGGCAGTGGTCCTTTAGCAAAGGGAAACACAGTTAAGTTTCAGGCTTCACCGTGGAGGTCAGCTTGGAAGAGGACCCAGACAGCACCTCACAGGGCACACTCAGGATTCAAAACAACCTTCGAGACAGCAATTAAATAAAAACATGTTGAAACCACAGAAATCACTGCAAAACTCTAGAGTAGCTTGACCTGAGGTGTGACAGAAATGAATGGCTAATAAAACCTTCCAAGGAGGAGCAGTTTAAAGGACACCTTTGACACTTTTCACAATTAAACAGTTTTCATAAACACCTCATATATCTCCCAGGCTGCTTTGGATGTGCTGCTGCTGAGTGATTCCGCAGTCATTAAGGGATTGCAAACCCTCCCTGCCCCCTGAAGCCACTGTCAGATAATTAACAACTCAGTACCTTTCCAGGACAATCCCCTTCTTTGAAATATGCCTTGGAATGCACCACGTTGGAGTAAAGGGCAGAGCTGGAAGCCACCGAGGGTTGGGTGCCTTACTGCCTTTGGACCTGGGGGGAGTTCCCGTGGAAAATCTGCCTTGTTTACAACTCCAGCTCTGCTGCAGGGGCACTGCTTTGGCAGGAGCTCTAAAGCTGAGAGGCAAACACAAGTTCAAGATCCATCTAAAGGCTCAGTTTGAAGCTGTGACCTTGGAAATGTCTGTTCAGCCTCAGCCTGGAGGCACCGGGTGTGCTCCACTCACATGGATCCAGGGACAGTGGGACAGGAGCCACTGCTGCTGCTGCTTGCACCTGGCCTGGGGATCTCTGCTGACCCAAATGGTTCCTCTGGATTTTATCCAGAGGTTGTTGCATGTAAAATGGAGAGATGCTGAGATCTGGGAGTAGGTGTAGGAGTAGGAGAGTCTGTGTGGCTCTCCTAACACTTGGGACGTGGAGGAGGGAGGAGAAGTAGTGAGATCAAGCTGTTTGCAAAAATGGCTGGAAATCAAGATAAAGATTTGCTGGGAGATCAAGACAGGGGAGCAAAAAGCTCTTCTTGGAGCAGGGGAGTGATGGGTGAGTGGTTTGGTTGCTGCTCTTCCAAGAGGAACCCATGTTGGATGCCAGCTGTGAATAGGCTGCACTGTAACAGTGAGCACACTGAGCTCACCTGGGGTGATCCTATTCCTCCTTTTGGTCACTGCTCTCAAAACTCTCTGATGGATTTGTAGGGAGGAGGATGTGGCTCCAACAGTCCAACAGCTCCAAAGAGCCCCACGTGTGCTCCCAAGAGGTGCTGTCACTGCTCAAGGAGTGTGTGAGGCGAAGGGGAGGGAGCTGAAGGCCCAGGGTCACAGGCAAAGAGAAAGAATCACTGAACTCAGAGCCAGGCCCACAGCCAGCCTGCTCATTTGGAGGTAAAGTGGTCATTAGTTCCATGAATGGAATTCACCATCACTTCTGGGTGTGTGCAGAACCCTGAGACAAACGGGTTACTCTGCTGAGTGTGTGTGCAAGTGGTTACCTTGGCTTTGGGGTGGGATGTGCCTGGAAGAGACTCTGTCCACATTTAAAATGAAGCACTGACAGGTGGCATGACCTGAGCCACCTCTTTTTTTTTTCAGGATGAAAACCCAGTGGAGAGCTTTCCTAAGAAGGAAATATCTGAAATGCATCTGCTGGAACCCCTTGCCTTCCCAGATGGGAAGGACAGCACATACCAGTCAGCACCTAAGCCCCACTCGCTCAGTCCCTGCCAGTGGGATTTGGGAGAGAACTGGAAAAGTAAAAGTAGAAAACTTGTGAGTTGAGATGAAGACAGTTTAATAGGTAAAGCAAGAGCCACATTTCCAAGCAAAGCAAATCCCAGAATCCATTCCCCACTTCCCCTGGGCAGGCAGCTGTTCAGCCATCCCTGAAAAGCCAGGATCCATCACGTTTAACAGAGACTTGGGGAGACAAAGGCCATCACCCCAAGCACCCACCTTCCTTCTTCTGCTCCCATCTCCAGACTCTGAGCATGATGCCATATGGTGTGGGACATCCCTGGGGTCATTTGGGGTCAGCTGTCCTGGCTGTGTCCCCTCCCAAATCTGTGTGCACCCCCAGCCCACTCATCGGGGGGGTGGGGTGAGAGGCAGAAAAAGTGAAATTTCTTCTCAGCAATAACAAAAACTTCCCCAGATTATCAACACTGATTCCAGCAAAGAAAATTAACCCTACCACAGCCAAAACCAGCACAAGCAGTGATTCCTTTATCACACCCTTTCATTGCAGTGATCAGAGTTCAGCTGTGAGGAGGAGCACAGTGAGGAAAAGGTCTGGACTTCCAAATTAGAGACACCTGGTCCTGCCGTGCCTGGCTCTTTAGGAAAGAGAACATGAAACCACAGTACTTTAAAAAGCAAGTGGTGAGAAGGGCAGTGGTGTGAGAAAAAAATACACTTGGGTGTCTCTTGGTTTTGAGGAATGAGAGGCTGATTCTCCTGCCAGCTACAGGCAGAGCTCCCTCAGTTGTTTATTCTGAGCCCTACCTCCATGGATCAAGCTGTCCTTCTTCCCTCTTGCAGGTGGCCAGACACAGAGCCTCATGGATCTTCCCTGATGCTGGTCAAGGCACTGGAATGGCAATCACAGCATTAATGTGACCTGCAATTTTGCCAACCCAGACGTGAGCGCAACCCAAGTGCAAGGAAAGCTGCACCTCGAGGGCTGTGTCCAGTTCCAGGCCCTCAGGGCAGGAGAGCCCTGGAGGGGCTGGAGCGTGTCCAGGGCAGGGCAGGGAGCTGGGAAGGGGCTGGAGCCCCAGGAGGGGCTGAGGGAGCTGGGAAAGGGGCTCAGCCTGGAGCAAAGGAGGCTCAGGGGGGACCTTGTGGCTCTGCACAAGTCCCTGACAGGAGGGGGCTCAGGGGGGGTCGGGCTCTGCTCCCAGGGAACAGGGACAGGAGGAGAGGGAACAGCCTCAGGCTGGGCCAGGGGAGGCTCAGGGTGGGCACCAGCAGGAATTTCCCCCTGGAAAGGGAGGTCAGGCCTTGGCAAGAGCTGCCCAGGGAGGTTTGGAGTGCCCATCCCTGGAGGTGTCCCAGGAAGGGCTGGAGGTGGCACTCAGTGCTCTGGGCTGGGGAAGAGGGGAGGATGAAATCTGGGATGCAATGATCTTGGGGGGTCTTTCCCAACATAAATAATTCTGGGATTGTTGGATTCTGCGAAGGTGCCCCACACGGGTGTCACCCCCCATGCTCCACAGCTGTGTCAGTGCAGGGACATGTGGCTGAGAACTGAGCTGTGATGGGAAACACCTCGCTGTGCCATTTCGGGGCTGATGGAGCACGCTGTCAACACGAGCCTGTCTGAACATAGATGGCGCAACAGTTTAAGTAATCACTGCTAATTCCAGCGCTGTGCATCGGCCAGGCTGCTCTCCTTGAACTCGGTGTCAGCTGCCTCAGTCTGAAAAGTGGCAAGGTCACCTCTAAATCCACAGCAGGTCCAGCCACAGCAGCGTCGGAGCACGCCCTTGAGACCCGAGGCTCTGCCTGACCGCAAGCCTGTTCATCTATCCCGCTCCTGCAGACACAGGAGAGAAATAAGTGTTTAAAATCCAGTGAGAGGTTGCCAGAGCCCTCAAACCCTTCTCATTCCTCACGGCAATTAAGGGATTTTGCCTTCATACCCCCCCTGTGATAGGGAAAGCATGCATTCTCCTTTTACCCACTGCAAACAGATCTACAGGATTATGTGACTGGAACAAGGTCATGCAGGAAGCTGTGGTTGGACTGGGAATTTTGGTGTGGGTCTGGCAGCCCTGGCCTGCCTCCCTAGTCACGGGCAGACTGCCTGCCCCAACAAATAAGCAAATTTGCATCTTCTAAGTGCCTATCATGTTACTGAGCTGGGGGATTTTCACTGCTGTCTCAAGTTCCTGATTTCCATTATTAGGTCTATTATATATTTCTGTGTGTTGAATTTACCATAATAAGAGATAATAAAAGATACAAAGAGATGATGTTGTATCCCCAGACACTATTTCAATGTGACTGTGCAGTAAGGGTATGAAAACTGTGCTTAAACCAGGCTATTATTTTAATATATCTATTTTAGCAAGCCCTAAAATCCAGAAAGGAGCTATAACAAGAGTACATATCTGCAGCGAGTCTCACCGTAAATTAATTGAGAGAAGATTGGGTAGGAGCACAGCTGAATGAGCAGGGAGATAACACTGTTGGGTAATTCCTTTTTGTTTCCCTCCCATGTGGTGGATGTGTGTTTCTTCAGCTGGTGTGTGTCAACATCGGGTATTTCACAACGCGGTTCTTTACCGGTGTGCGTGCAGACCTTTCTCCTTTGAGAGCACGACACCACGGGTTTGTTTGCCTGCTCAGGTTGTTTGGAGAGTGTCTCATTTGAACGAGGAAGAGGATGCCACAAGCTCTCAATTGTCGACAGGGCAGAAAATATAACTCTGCCGAGGTGGGGCATGGTGGGAAGGAAGAAGGGGCATCATCCAAGGTGTTTATCTGAAGGGCATTCATTCTGCAAGTCACACCTCTTCCCCTAAGAAAAAGGAGATATTTCCTCTATGGTGATGCTTAACTCTTTAAGATTCCCCTCCACAATTTTTTAAAGGAAACATGCAGGAAAATTGCCCATTTTACCAAGTTAATCAGGATGGTTTCATTGCACACAACATCCCTTCTGATGCAAAAGCAGAATGGGTGGTGAAACACACTTGCTTTCTTACTTGTAACAACAATTTTCTTCTGTTGCCACCTCTGATTTCATTAATGTGTCTGCTGTCCCTGTTTTAGAGGGAATTTTCAGCTGAGGTCTTCCCCAACTGGTTAAAATGTTCTGCTAAAAAAAGTGCACAAAACAAATCCTGGGGGAAACGCCAGACCCATCCTAAACAAACTTTGCCGAACAGGAGATTAGATTTCAAGTAGTAACAGAGTTTATAATAGAGAGTATTTGCTCTAAGGGTTGCCAAGGATAAGTCATTTCAGGAAGGAGAAAAGCTCACTAGGTAGCGGAATGAATAGCGGAGATCTTGGGAATATGGGAAGAAAAGGAAACCACCATGAAATGAAGCTGAACAAAGAAAGGGAACACAAATATAGGAAAACAGGCTAACAACTGTGATAGAGAGCTGGGTAAAGAGTATTAAACCAAAAATCCACTCAGATTTGTGTGTGTAATTAAGGAAATTTGCTGATCTGTTCTTGCCTTCCATTTGCATGTGCCATTCATGAGCGTTTGGCCAGCTAAGCCATAATGCCACCAAAACTGCAGGTACCAGCATCTGCAAAAACACATGGAAAAATCAGTGTTAATGTTAGCACTGGATTGACTTGCCTTTTCCTCCAGCCAGGAAATGGTAACAATGGCACACAACTTTATGTGACCAACAAAACTTTGTTGCCAACAGCAAAAAGTCCCGGGAACAATTTGAGAACAATTGATGGATGCTAACTGGGAGACTGCATCACTTTGAGTCACGAAAGCTTTGATGGAAATAGACCTGTTGTTGGTTATTCCAAGGATAGAAAGTCATGGTGTCACTCTTTCAGCTGATATAAACAGACAAACACCTTCAGAGAGGGGGAAGTGGGGTTAATGGTGATGTGAAGGGAAGAAAAATCAGAATTTGAAGTATACTGTGAAGGCAAAATGATTGGTGGGGAGAGGAAACAAGGAGATTTGGAAATCTGATAAGAAAACTGGTATCACACTTCTGGCTGTGCTCTTTATAACTGCAGAAGTGCTCAGGAATTGGATAGCCTGTGGTTTCATCAGTGTTAGGATCTCTGGCCTGCCCCTTCCTCCCTTGTGGATGAACTTTTTATGGTGTTTACTCCTTTCCAGCACTGCTGCATCACTGCATCATTTTCTCTCCCTCCTCAGATGATGGGTGACTAAAGATAGGAACTCTTTCCTACGCAGTCCCCAGGCAGCTGGCAGTGAATGACCCCTGTCCCTGCAGATATATTTTTGGTTCAGTTATTCCGTCATTTGTGTTTCACTAATCCTAAGTCCTATTATCTCCAAGGCTCCTGCTCCCTTCACCTGTGCAGTGACTGTGACTGCCCAGGGTTTCCCTCATTCCAGTAGTTTGCCATGATCTGAATTCTTAGAGGGCTCCTGTGCTTTTTCCTCTCTCTCCTCACTCCACTGCTTTAATTTATGTGTATTTCCATTGGATTTCTAACACCTTTGAAAAACCCTCCTCTGTGATCTGCCCTACAGCTCTCCTTGCCAGCCCTGCTTTGGAGGTGAGGGACAGAAATGCTGCTCCTGGGGTGTTTTTTGGATTGATCCTCAATGAAAGCTTCAAGAACACCTGGCAAGTGTGGCCAAAATAGTGCTGTTTATTGGTGGGGCAGTGCATAGCAGCAAAACACGTGCAATACCTCCCGCTGGTGGCTGAAAAAAAAGGAAAACCGCTTTGATGAAGTATTAAAAGGTTGGTTTACTTTTACAGATTCCACAAAAAAACCTCACTGCAGCCAGAAACAAAAATACCACTCTGTCCACAATGGCAGGATTGACTCTGACTTCAGGCGTGAAACAGAGGCACTCTGCATCTCACCACCCTCTTTCTTGGTCTCTCTCTTGACTATATAGGGAATTTGGTCAGCTAACTTTGGCCTTGAATCACACCCACAGCAGATGACTAATGCTGCCCTAAACAGAGATTTGTAGGATAAACCCTCCTCTTTTCCACTGAATGGTCCCAGTGCCTTTCTCTTGGCAGATGAGGCGCTGGCACTACCCAGAGTTGTAACTCAGGTGACCTTGGCCAGGCCAGTGTCCCCTCCTTCTCATCCCAGCCACTGCAGGGGCAGTGCCCAGCCAAGGACAGCTCTCCTGGCCTGGGACAGCACAGCTGCAATCCCAACCACTTCTCTCCATGGATTTTTTACTGCTACCCTCCCTGCTCAGGAGCCTCCCAGGTGGATGATGCTTGTGGGGGCTGGCTACAACATGTTTCTGTGGCTTTTTGGGAAACCAAATAGTGTAAAGCAGGAGTTCTATCCAGCTGGAGAGGCTGGAGACAGGCATGGGAAGGGCTTCAGAACTCTCTAAGGCTTCCCCCCAGCCTGTGGACAAAACCCTTAGCTGGGTTTTGCCCCAGATTTCTTCAACATCCACTTCGTACTTTCCATTTCTCTTGTGTCCAGATCTTTTACTTATTTGTCCAGTTTTCCACAAATAGCTTAATGCTCGTTGAGTCCCAGCCTTGGAGGGGAAGGATGGACAGAGCCCTGGCAGAGGACTCAGCACCCCTTTTCAAGCCCTGAGCACAGTTCCTAGAGAGGAACCAGGTGGGAAAAGGGAGAATGGATGGGCAGCTCAACTGAGGTGCTCAGTCAGCAAAGATCCCTGAGCAGCCAAGGGTGTCTCCCAGACACTTCTGGCCCACTTCCCCAGTTAATCACTTTTCCAGCAGTGCTGCCACACCTTCCCATTCCCCTTTCTCCCAGCCACCTGAGTTTTCAAGCGCTTTGTGGCCAGGTTGTAATTATTTAAATTGCTCTCCATAGTTACAGGCAGGCTGTAAAACCAATAACTTGAACCAGTGCCCCAGCCTAGATAATGTGCCCTAGAATCTGAAACCCTGAACTCCAGCAGAGGTAAATTTGTTGCTGGCATAGATACACCACCAATTTTCTGCTGATCCACCAGAATTCCTGAAAAACTTTCTGGTGCATTTGGGTGTGTTATCCCATTTACTTTTCATGGATAAGGCTGCATCCACGTGTCCAAAACCTGTGTCTGACCCCTGGGTGGGAGCTACAGGAGAGTGATGTGAGGAAGGGTGGGATTGTTGCTCATTAAAAAAATAAAAAGTCCCTTGAACATACATTCAAACCCAGCATTTGAATTGAAAAAGCGTGAAGCCAAAAAAAAAGTAACCTAGAAAGCCATGGAAGTGTGGCCTGTTCAGAGTTTCCAGCTGTAAAGTGCTTGGAATTCTGAGCCTGGCAGGGAAGCTTCGGTGCTGATGGAGGGCACGCCTTGTGCCAGCTGGGCTCTGCTTACCTGTGCCAGCCCAGCTGCCAGGGGCTTTGCCAGGGATGGGAGCTTCGGTCTTTTGCCGGCTTCTATAAACGCTGCTCCCGACAGAAAAACAATGAAGTTGTTCTTTTTCCCCGCCTGTGAGCCATTAGAGAAAGTCAGAGCACTCCTTTTACAGCCCGGCTTCCCTTTGATGGCCACCTTCCTTATCAGCACAGCTCTGCCAAGCCTCGAGGTGCTCAGGGTTTGGTGTCGGAGATCACAGAGCTCAGAAATGAATGGAAGTGTGTCAGAAGAGGCGGGACAGCCACTGCAGCTTTCCTCTGGTTTCATTCAGTCAGCGGGCACTTTATCCTTAGGCAATGGCAATCAAAAATTCAAACGGGCAGGCAACTCAAGGTGCAGAACCCCGTTCATTCTGTGAAGCAGCAAGCAAAGACTTGGCTTTTTGGGGCTAGATCCACTTGAGGCAGGACTGAAGGAGCACAGGACTAGAGATGGGGAGGTTGTACATCTGCCCTCCTGCCCCTCATGGCAGCAAAACCACCCACGAGCTCTGCAAAGTGCTCTCCCATTTTTCACACTCACCTTTTCAAAAAGCTGAGCTCTAGCACTTCCAGCCCAGCCGGCCGAGAAGGTTGGGGCTGCTCTCAAAAGCTGGGTGTTTCCATACCATGGGTTATGAAAAAGCAGCCCTAACCCAAATCCCCAGCAGGAAACGTTTCTTACTCATGCTCTGCTCACGAGTTACTCTGCCCCAGCAGCCAAGCTCATGGAGACCAAATGCCTCGGCCAGCAGCAGGGATGGGCTCCAGGTGTGAGAAGGTCTGTGGGTTATGAGCAAACAGAGCACTCTTATAAAGGGAGAGGAGCTCAGGAGCTACCAGGCTCAGCCCTGTGGTCCCAGACAAGCTGCTTTCACTTTGTTTCAGTCTTCCCACCCAAGAAAAGAGAATAATATTTGCTCACCTCCCTCACCGGGCTGTTGGGAGATGGCAATGAATGTCTGCACAGTGCTGCAAACACAGAAGGTGTTAGAAAAATGTGGAGCCTTTAGGCTCCAAGCAGCAGATTTGAAGGTTGCAGGAAAGGGAAATGGGGTGCTCAGACACTTGTGGGGCGAGCACGACAGGTTTATTGCAGGCAGGAATGTTTAAACTCACAAATACAAGGGGTGCCAAAATGCGTTTATGAGGAGGTGATGGACTGCAGGCACTCCATAAAGCACAGCCCTGCTGACCAGTGGCACTGGGGGGAGAGGTGGATGGCTAACCCGAGTGGGCTGTCACATCTGTCACCCCCCAGCACGGTGATCTGGGGCACGGGAGGGGCGGGAGGGGGCTGGGCAGGGGGGAGGGAGTGTGGAAAGGAGGCTGATGTGCCCTAGGAGTCACCTCAGAACAGAGCCAGAGCAGAACAGCGGGTGCCACAGGCCCTTGCCTGCAGACAGTCGTTATCAGGGATGCCCGAGAGGTGTTTGTGCTCCTGCAGGGCTGGCGAGGGCTGCGAGTGCCACCACGTAACCGCCCAACGCCGTGCCCTGCGGAGCTGGCACTGCTCCCGTGGGATGTGCTGGCTGCTGTGCTGAGCCCCTAGCCCACCCTGAGTGTGAGGAGGGGGACAGGAGTCATTCCCTGTCCTGCTTTCCCCGGCAGGGTCACTGTCCCAGCACACTCACAGCCTGAGGGAGCAGAATTTGATCCGTGGTGTTCCCCACGGTACCCAGGTTGGACGTGGCCATGTGCACATTCCACCATGGGTTCTGTGGTGGTGACAGGGATTTCATGGGGTGGGTGGCACTCCTGGCAAGGGGCAGCCCAACAGCCTTGTCCCCAGCCACCACAGCTCTCCTAAAAGGGCAGAAGATGCTTTGTGGGAAGGGGAGATGCCTCATTGCATGGGGAGGCACCGAGTCTGGCACTCAGAGGGACAGGGAGCAAGCTGGGCTTGGGGCTGTTACAGAGCCACTTCCCTGGGCTCAGGGATGAGCAGGACGCTGCTTCCCAGCAGGGCCTGGCAGCCACAGCCTCCCCATGGCAACTGAAACAAACAAACCCCGGGGCTGCAGCAGAGCAGGAAAGGGTAAGGAAGCAGCCAAACTATTTTTATATTTCTGAACTATGCAGCAGCTATTTTTTTTTTCCTTTTCCGTGCTGAATGGTCGTGGTGGTGAGTGTGCTTGCTGGCTGATATCCCCCCTCCTTGCCCTGCTAGCTCTTAGCTGAAGTCTCAGCTATTTGGCTGAGAAGGTTCCCATTTGTGGCTCTCTGGCTCATGTACACTATTTGCTTCCCTACATTAATTAATAGTGTGAGTATGCACACCCCAACACCTGCTTGGCAGAGCTTGGACATGCATGGAGTGAGTGTGGACACCCTCTTGGCTTGCTACATCCTTCCAAGGGCTGGGGATAGCCTGCCAAGCCCCAGGCTGCAGGGGATCCCAGTGGCTCCGGGCCACCAGGTGCCATCTCAGACATTTCTGCTCCTTGCATCCCTTGGAGGCTTCTCCCAGTGGCCAAGCTTGGGCACGGGCAGTGGGGGTGGCAGAGGGGCAAGACATTGGTAGGAAATCTCTCCACATGACTCCTGGAGGTGTGGGAATGTCTCCTTTGGGAAATGAAGACCCTCTGCTGCTCTTCATGAAGTGTGAGAAGGGATGAGAATATTCTCCTTTCACAGCCAGCTTGGGGGCAGGATTTGGACCAGGCTCTGGTGGCTGAGGGCTCCCAGGTGGGCGTGGATTTGACTCACCCACCTGGGCTGCCTCCATCACCCAAGGCTCCCTTTACTGGCAGCAGGAGAAATGGGTGTGTTTTGGGCATGAGTCAACTGGCTTAATTTTGCCTTCTGTCTTAGGGTAAGGTGAATTCCTCTGGATTTTCCTCCTCCTTTCTGTTGGCAAGTTAAGGGACATTAGCTCAGATAAACTGCTGTCTCCAGTGGGTTGGTGAATGGCCATCCCAAGTGAGTTACTGAGTGTTAGCTGCCCTCCTCTAGCCTGGGCAAACACAACCTCAGTTAGCTTTACTCATGCTGCAAGAAATCCTGTAGGAATCCCTGAGTTGTGACAACTTATTTGTTATTTCAGAGTGAAAAGAGGACAAATCAGTGGTTCAGAAACCAAAGGCCAGCTGTGAGGAAGCCAATGCTGCCATGCTTCCTCCTATTATTCTGATTTTTCTGTTAAAAGGTTATCCGAGCATTTTGGTGGAGAGAGTTTCACAGCAAATCGCAGTAACACAGAGGGAAGCAAAGGAATGACTTCAGAGGTAGCTGTCTTTTTTCTGCTCTCATTTGCTTTTACTTTTCCACTAGATTTACCCATCAGGCTGGAAGCCACAGCCAGAGTGCAGACATGAGGGTATCCAGGATTCCTGGTGCTGCAGCTGCAGTTCATTATCGGGTAGGCTTGGGTTAGGACACCACTGTGTGAGGCAGCACGCAGACAGTTCCTATCCCAATTAATCACAAAAGCAGCAGCAGTTGCTGGTGGTGATCCCAGGTTTGATGTTTTCCTCCTGGAAACTCCTGGAGGATGGGCAGCTTCAGTGAGCAGCCACTGGGGCCAGAGGTGAAGCCCTGACCTGGAAAGGAGCCTTTGTGGGGTGGTGATTTATGGCCAAGTCGTACAGCCATCACTGGAGGATGTCACAGCAGCTCCTGCCACAGTCATTGTGTAGAAATCTCTCTTCTTACTGGAAATCTGTTGTTTAAGGAGATGCTGATCAATCCAGCACTCCTGTCTGGGCTTAGAACACCCTTGGAGGTCAAGTTTCAGCATGCAGCATGGGACGTGCCAACAGGTAACTGAATGAATCAAAAGGAAAATTAACGAGGTTTCAAAGGTATAGACAAGTCAGAGCCACGTCTTCACACCTAAGTGGAAATTTGGCTTAATCCCCCCACCCCTACACATTTGCCAGGGGTTACAGCTGCTGGCTCAGAGCTCGTTAAGCAATCGGGTAAAGCACTTTGTGTTCCTGCCCGGTGGCACAGACACATCAGCTGAGACAGCCACGGCCTGGTGGTGTTTGGAGGAAGGGCTCCGTTTGGTTTGGGTGGGTATGTGTAGGAAATAAAGGAACAATAACTCCATTCTTCACGAGCCCTGTAAATCGGCCCTTTGTTCTCTCCTCCTTGATGTGCTGGAGGAAAGCCACCGCAAGTGCCATTGTTTCCCAGAGTGTTTTTGAAGGGCTTCAGTGTGTTCCGTTCCTCAGCTTAATTCAGCAGATTTACTTGTGTGCAGAATATTTCAGATGAAATACTCAAGGAGAAAGCCAAGATGGTAATTCTGTTTCTCTGCGTGCATTAGGAACCACCTCTGGAAGATTTCGAGGCTCCTTTGTTTACATTGTAAGAGGTGTCTGAGAATGATTTGTTAATGACTTCAACCTAGAGAGTCTATAAAGAGCCTGAGGTGGCTGGATGGGGAAAACCATCCTTTTGTGCCTGTTACTCTTTGCTGTGTGGGCCAGTCTGAGGCATTGCCCACGTTCCCCTGACCCTGTTCAGCTGACCAGCACCATTCAAGCTGTAATTAAGCAGTTCCTAATTTCAGCAGAAGACTGGCACAGAACTGGAAAGGGTGGCCCTGCTGAAAAGCTCACAGCCACACTAATATTCTCAAAGGGAATTTTTTTTTTTTTGGCTGTAGGTGTGCTGTACATCCGTTCAACATCCTAAAGTAATTATAGGAGAAAGAAGCCATAAAAAGGGCTCTGTGCCCAAAACCTCACCTGTGTTTTCCAGCTGTGTTAGGGAACCTAAGAAAAGCCATTTCCTCTTTCCACAAACCATCCTTCTTTGAAGGCAGCTATGTGTGGGATAAAAGGTGGGGTTTTTTTCTGTGCTGCTGCAGAGTATTTAAGGAAAGTGTTAATAAGACAGGTCTCTTTCACAGGCCAGCTGAAGAACCCTCCAAGAAAAGTCTGCCCTCCACCCCCCCTCACACCACTTCAGGGAAAGGAGAGGTGTTGTTTCCCTGCCACAAGAGCCGTCTGTGCTGAGGATCAGGAAAGATGAGACAACCTCACCCCTCTGGCCATGTTCCTGTTGGCGCTGTCACTGCGCTGCACTCCTGCTCTCCTGGCTGGTCTCACCTGGGGCTAAATCCTCCTCACTTCGGTGGCAGGGAGACACAGACACGTTTCAGAAGGAGAAAAGCAGCAAGGATTTAGTTGCTGCCCGGTGGAACACTGGGATGAGTCGGAAAAAGTGGTTTAATACCTAGGAAATGATGGGTCCCTCTGTCTGCCTACCCACACAAGCTCTGGCTCTCAGCATAACATAAACCAACTTTTTTTTTTGGTTATAAAATCAACAGGATCAGCAAAGTGGTGGTTGCATGTGGTGTCGGTGAGGCAGAACAACAACAAAATGATTCTGCATTGAAACTTCTGGGGAAAGCTTGGCTTTGAACTTGGAATTGGAGCCCTGAACATGTGCGGGCTTGCTGGGAGGTGATGCAAGGCACGGAGTGAAAACACACCCGAGGTGTCCCCTGGGGACTTTGTTAACTGCTTCTTGTTGTGGGCTCTGATCTCCAGCGACAAGATCCGTGGGGATAAGGCAGGGCTTGCTTCCAGGGGAGCTGAGTGAGGAGCATGAATAGGAATGCGTTTCCAGGAGTCATCGGCTCATCCATCCAAAAGCTGCAGCGCTCGGAGCGCTGAAGGGCTGGCAAGGTGCGAGTCTGAGGAGAGCGGGCCCGCAGGCTGCTGTGGGGGTGTAGGAAAGTCTCCCGACATGACTCAGGATGAAAGAGAGGGAGTCTTGGGGGAGGGAAGGAAAACTGAAACCGGCCTCTCTTCGATTTTCGCAAGACTCCGGAGGGGCAGGGTGGGGCTGGAGGCGAGGGAAGCGGGGCTGGATGCAGAAAATAGGATAAAACAAGAGGAGCCCCTGAGTTGGGCAGTGCTCACATGGAGATGCTCTGGCTGCTTCTCGTTCCTGATTTACCAGGAAAGTGGGGAAATATGAGCGGGAGGCATTAGTCATGCCATTCCAGGTAGTCCTCAAATACATTGGATTACCAGAGAATTCACTAATAGAGAGGAGGGTGATGACTTCTAAACAAAGAGCTTTTAGGGCAGGAAGTCACAGTTGTTGAGTGATCATAATTGATGTGGTTTGTAATTATTTTAAATAGAACACTGTGAAAGAATGAAAAACGGTGCAATTCTCTCTTGTTGGACAGTGCTGTAGGCATCAAAAAAATGAATGCTGCACAAGGCAAAATGCCTTTCCTGCCAAACCTGCCAGGCCAAGACACTCCAGCTTTTGTGAGTCCATGGGGAAGAATTTCTAAAAATGGTTTACATATCTATTATCACCACTGTACACCTGTAGGGCTCTGTGGAACCAAAGAAATGCAACCAGAGAGATGGGAAACAACTTCTGAGCCTCTTGAAAGTGACTCAGTGGTGAATGGGAAAAACCTGTTGTGCTCAAAATTTGCTGTGGAAAAAGACCAAGGACAGCATGCAAAATAAAAGCATTCAAAGCCTTTTACTACTCCCAGTTCTTTCAATGGGGCTCTTTAAAACCTTGCTGAAGTTGGATTTTTTTTTTCAGTATAAGTGGTTTGGACCTGCCTTTGAAATTTCACTTTCATACTCTGTGTGCTAATTTATACTCAGAAACCTGAGTCCACACTCTGTAATCCTCTGCAGGCAGGGTGTGGAGTGTAGGCTTGCAAATGCCTTCAATTATCTTTTGAAAACAGAGAAAAAGTTGGAGCTTCAAAGCTCCATGTTTTATCTCTTATGTTATTGATGGATAGCACTGAGGAAGAGTCAGCTAGGACAGCGGAAGGGATTAAAAAAGACTTGTTGCATCACCTGGCCCAAGTATATTCTCCCTTTTCTAACTCATCAAAGAGTAGGTGGATTATTTAGCTGTGTGATCTCACAGGAAGCCTTTTCCAAAATCTGGTTATCCCAGTGATTTAAACATTTCATCTGATTTACAGCCTAAATAAATGGATGGCCAGTGTGTATCCATATGTTCTTATGAGGAAATTATCCTGGCAGCTCTTCCCAAGTGTTTGTGCCCAGCACGTTGTAGAGAACACCTGACTTACAGAATTATGGGATCACAGAATATCCCTTCCTGAGCTGGAAGGGCCCCACAGGGATCCCCCAGTCCCACCCCAGCCCTGCCCAGCCCCCCCAACACCCCCAGCCTGGGCATCCCTGGCAGCGCTGTCCCATCGCTCCTGCAGCTCTGGCAGCCTCGGGGCCGTGCCCATTCCCTGGGGAGCCTGGGCAGTGCCAGCACCCTCTGGGGGAAGAGCCTCTCCCTGAGCTCCAACTCAAACCTCCTCTGAAACATCTCCATCCCCTTCTCACAGATCCCCTTTTTGAGTTTTTATACTGCTCTTTTCACAAGGCAAAGCTTTTAGCAAAAATATTCTGGATATGCAGCCTTTTTTCTTCTGATTACCCTGATAACCCTTCTCCATCCCCATTTTGTGCCCCTTGGGAATTCGTGCTGGGAACTGGAAGCAAGAATTGTACCTGCAGTTGCAAAGGAAATCTGACCAAAAGCTTGTACAGTGGCACTACTTCAACCCTTCCTGAGGGATCCCTAACAGAGGCACCTCTTTGGGAGCATTTTAAGGCTGAAGTTCCCTCTTCACATCTGCATCATGTTACCTTTCCTAACTGCCCTTTCCTCAGAGGAAAAAGCTCTGCTGCTGCCAGGTGATGAATTCCTTGCTTGCAGCAAAAAAAATCAGTAGTTCCCAAATGCCTGACCTTGTGCTACTGAACTTCCTCCCTTTTCTGCTCCTTTGGATCATGAGACCCTGCAGTAACATGCTCTAACAGTCTGAATTGAAGCTGCTTCCCAGTTTTGTGTCATCAGCAAATTTTATTAGCACATGCTGACGTTCTGAGCCAAGGCTATGAGGAAAAAGTTGAGTCAGATGAGCCTTGGAAACAGTCCTGGGGAAGGAGCCTCTGTTGCTCTGACTCTTCCCCCCACTGCCTGAGGCCCCATCCCTTTAGTTTTGCCCATCTCAGCCTCCTCCTTCTCCAGGTAAAACCATACCTTGGCCTGCAGCGTTCTTGGAACTGAGGGAAGAAAAGTTTATCACAGATCTGATCTCTAGAAAATCAGATACCAGGTTTGACAAGAATAATCTGCCCCAAGAATAATCTGTGGTGAACCTGTCTCGCATCCTGCCACATCCACCTCAGTGCCTTCAGCTGCATGTTTTATTTCCTCCTTTAAAATACATGCAGAGGAATTGCTTGCAAGGAGGCGAGTCCAGCAGGCTCACAGCCAGACACGTGTGGAGTTTTACCTGGGGAACAGCCCAGGCATGAGCTTGGCTCTGCTCTCTGGTCACTCAGCTGCACAAATCACCTTTTCCCTGCTCTCCAGAGAGGAGTTCAGCTGTTTAATGATACATCTCCATCCCTGGCTACATGGGCATGCTCGGAATTCCTGTGGGAACAGAACCATGCTTTAAGCAGTGCTTGTATCAACTGTGCTTTGCTGGTGCCTGAAACACCACAAGCTGTGCTGTTTCCCTCCTCACTGACGAGAGCCTTCTAGGAAAACTTCAGGTCAGAGATGATATTTATCCTTTTAAAAACAAGCATGAGATGAATAACAGCCAGTTTGCCTCAGAACACACAGAAAAGAAGAGAACCATCACTTTTTCAGGTAGCATCCAGCAGTGTTTTATTTCTGTCTCAATTGCCAAAATATCCATCAAGTGAGGAATCTGAAGGAATTTACTTCCAGAATCCTTTTAATATAAATAAATAAATAGATAGATAGATAAATAAATAGATAAATAAAATAAATAAATAAATAGATAAATAAAATTAATAATTAGACAAATAAGTAAATAGACAGATAAATAAATAAGTAAATAAATAAATAAAATTAATAAATAAATAGATAAATAAATAAATAAATACATAAAACAAACGAACCGAACCCAACCTCCAGACTTCACTGTAACACGATAGGGACAAACGAGCACATCTCAGGATGTGACACCAGGTTTTGCAAGGCAGCATCTTTTACCACAGCAGGGGCACCAGTCTCCTTCCAGCAGCACCACACCCAGCTCGACGCTCACTCCCGTTTCTTTTGTGCCGCTGCAGAGGCACATTTAACCTTTCCCGGATGCGTTTTGCAGACCCACACAAATGGTTGGTCATTTCCTACATTACCGGCATCTCGCTGTTGCTCGGTGACGGTCCCGGGCTGTTTTCCTGCCGGAGCAGATGCAGAACAGACCCCAGCAGTTCCTCGGTGTCCCCATGGCCAGCCCGGCTGCCCCGGCCAATTCCCTGGCACACAGAGGCTGGCAGAGATCAAAGGCAGGTTTGGAGCTGGCGGGTCTTGCATTTTTCCATCGCATCTCCACAGCATTTCCCAGGACAGACAGCATGGCTGCAGCCCTCCTGAGCAGGGATTTCATCTGGGTGAGCAGAGGGCTGGAGCAGCTCTGCTGGGAGGAAAGGCTGCCAGAGCTGGGATTGTTCAGCCTGGCCAGGAGAAGCTTTGGGCTGAGCTCAGGGTGGCCTTGCAGGGCCTGAAGGAGCTGCAGGAAACCTGGAGAGAGACAATTTCCAAGGGCTGCAGGGCCAGGAGGCAGGGAATGGCTTCCCAGTGCCAGAGGGCAGGGCTGGCTGGGATCTTGGGCAGGAATTGTTCCCTGGCAGGGTGGGCAGGCCCTGGCACAGGGTGCCCAGAGCAGCTGTGGCTGCCCCTGGATCCCTGGCAGTGCCCAAGGCCAGGCTGGACATTGGGGCTGGGAGCAGCCTGGGGCAGTGGGAGGTGTCCCTGCCATGGCAGGGGTGGCACTGGATGTTCACGGTGCTGTTTGATTCCACTTAGGAAAAAGGACAGAGAAGTAGAAATAATAAAATCATCAGGTCTAACTGGCTGCATCACACAAGTCCAAAATAATTTCCAAATACTCAAATGAATCAGGAATGAAGAGAGGTAGGAAAAGCTGTTTATGTCAATGGAACAGGAGTATCAACAATTACATTTTTGGAGAAGCAGAAAATAAACACTCTGCTCATATTACTTCTAACTTGATTTTTATAAACCTATCATACACAAAGAACTTTAGTACATATACGAAACATAAAACAGAGAACTTTTACAGTCCTTTTATTGCCACTTTTGGGCCACATAAATGTAGCATTTACCTCGTGGTAAGGATGTAGCACCCTTTCCAAAGGAATGCACCCATGTCTACACTCAGCATCTCCCTCTCCTTGTGTCTCCACTGCCAGGGTATTTATGAGTATGTGTTACATTATCTGCGTGTTCTGGTGGCTGAAATGAGTGAAAAAGGCTTTGTTATTAGTTGGTAATTAGAAGCAAGTTTCTTTCTTTGAGGAGAGTGAGGCTCCCTTGGAGCACCACTGCTTATTTTTAAAGATTTACTAGGAAAGGGTCAGTGAGATGAGGCAGCAGCTCTTTCTCACATCAGGCTGAACATTTTTAGGGCACACTGAAAGTTGGATGTAGCCTTTATCCCTGCTCCCTAAACCCAGAAACACTCCCCAGTGGCTACTATTCCCAAATCCAGTGAGAAGGATCAGGAGTACAGACTTTCCATGATCTTCTTCTACTTGGAAACCTCATCCCCTGCTACTCCAAGCCTTTGGATGGTGAGGATGGAGTAAGATGTGATGGGAATGATATGGGAATTATTTATCCCATTCTGTCTTGGGATTGTTAACCAAGTGAGCATCAAAGGAAGCTCACAGCTATTCATTTGTCACCTGGGCAAGATGAGGGACTTGTAATAAAAGATATACAGAATATTCACTGCAGCTCTTCAGAATGGCTCATTTCTTGTTCCTGGTAACTTCCCAAATTCTGCAAAATAAATCATGGGATGTACAGCAGTGTGTAGAGGCATTCTTTGTCTACAGATGTTCTGGAGGACAGATTTAAAACAAAGAGTAAAGTGCAAATCTGCTCCTAAAAGATTACTTTTCATAGTACAGGAGGACACGGAGACTGAATTTGGATAGCATGTGCACAGGTAGCCTGTAATTCAAAAATGCTGAATTTAAGCATTGAGAAAACACCAGAAAAGGTGTCACAGAGCAGCAAGAGGAGCAGGCTCAGCAGTCAGACACCATCTGACAGAATCTGAAGACGTTGCACAAGCTGTAAAACAAGAGGTGGCACCTCAGCAGTCAGGAGAGGCCAGAGGGGTGGGAGTGCACTCAGCCTTCCAAGCCTGCTGCGTGTCTGACTGTCGATTTTACCCACACCTAGTACAGATTTAGTGCCTGTTGCTCGCTCACCTGCTCCTTGCTGGGGGTGGAGGATCCTCCTCCTACACTTTCTGTTTGCCAGGAGCTCGGCACAGCAGCTCTGAGTTACATCCATGCCTAAATTCACCCTTTACTGATGCACTGCAGCTGTTACCATTCCAGACCCAAAAGAAAGGAGTTCAGGAACTTGCCTTTGCTTGAGGTGAAATTAGAAGTGGTGTTTCTGAAATCTGGGGCTCCATAGGTGGAGTTCTGTGGGCAATACTGCATCAAATAGGATATTTAAACACTTACTCAAGGGACATTGGGAAGGGATATTTCTGGGTTTGATTCTGACCTGCTGAAAGGTTTTTTGGGGTATATTTGCTCTTTTAAAGTCTGAGCCTAGGTCTTTTCATAGGGCCCACTGAACATGGGCCTGTTGAATAATTGTGCTGCTGAGAAACAAATAATTTGCTTTGCTGTTTCGTTCTGCAGATGAATTCCAGTGTTCACCCTGCCTTGCTGCTGAAGCAGAATATTCATGTGACAATTCCAAAAGAAAAAAGGGTAGATTTAGATTAGAAATTAGGCAGAAATACTTTACTGTGTGGGTGGTGAGGCCCTGGAGCAAGTTGTCCAGGGAAGTTGTGGATGCTCCATCCATGAAAGTGTTCAAGGTCCAGCTGGATGAAGCTTGGAGCAACCTGGTCTAGTGGAAGGTGTTCCTACCCATGGCAGGGAGTGAAAGGAGGTGATTTTTAAGGTCCCTTCCAGCCCAAACCATTCTATGGTATGTTTCTATGAATTTCTTCTTTGGAAAAGCTTAATGCATTTATGTGATCACTGGAAGTAATAAATCAAGTATATATTTGAGTCTTCAGAGCTTGAATATTGCAAAGCAGTGACTGCAGTAGGTTTCATTATCTGGCTGAGAAGTCCTAAAAAAAAACAACTGCAGCAAACAAGTCTGACTTGAACATCTGGAGGACGAGCAGCAGGAAAACAAATGAAAGGGCCTGCTCTATTCTGTGCCAGGAGGACTCGAAATCCAGAAAGAGATGCAAATGACTAAGGCTGAGTGATCTACTTTCTGTAAGCAATCAGCTGACAGACTTAACCCCTTTTCTTGTTTGCAAATTATGCTGGAGTAAGCGCAGCTGCTTACAGATGTGTTTGCTATTTGCATACACTTTGTGAATAAACTCCTGCTCGGGGTTAGTCATGAGCCACTCAGCGTGACTATTGCCTGAGTGGGGTTGTTTGCAGGCTGTGATTCATCAGGCCTGCAAGGGAGCTGGAAGGAAGGCTGTGTGAGCACGGCTGGAAATATGTGTATGGATGCATATTCACAAATTGTCAGCGTGTTTGTGACGCTTTTCATCTCTCCACAAACAATCTGCTCTCCAAAGAAAACTTTGCACCAAAAAGCGCTTCGTGCTGGACTTTTTTTATACTTCACTCTAACTTTCTGAGGGGAAATGCTGGTGGAAAACTTCTTGAAAGCAGTTGTATCTGTCTGTGTGCCTCTGGTAACCTCTTATGTCAGCAAAATGGCAAGTGGCTTCCAAGTGTTTGTGACAGTGGGTGCCACAAGCTCCTGAGCCTCAGTCACAAGGTGCTTTCCTGGGGTATCTATTAATTTTTCTTGCTGCTGCAGAGTGTCCTGGCAGGGTCTGAGGTCTCTCTGCCCTCAGGGTTTGCTGCTGGTGAGGTGAGTGTGGCGGAGGATGCAGCACTGCTGGGGTTGCAGCACTGCTGGGGTTGCAGCACTGCAGGGCTGGGACAGCAGGGTAAATGTGGAAAATTCCATGTCCTACATGTCACAGGCACATAAATTGCTCAATATGATTGCAGTGGATATCCCAGCTTCAGGTCAAGCTATCATTTGGTTTGCACTGGGAAAAGGCCCAATGTCCACGCACTGTGTCCTCAGAAAAGACCCCTCCACCTTCTAAAAAACAATCACAAGGTGAACTCAGAGACACTTGGCTGTCCCAGCCTGGCAAAACGGCCCAGACCAAGCTACTGCTGAGCACAGAGCTGAAGTTTCACTATTTGAGTGCAAAATAGTGACAAAAAATGAGTTTTCCTTTCACGTGAGGGTCGTGCTATAAATTCCATGACATTTACTTCTGGAGCTAATTTTGGTGTCTTTTTAACAGCTTTGCTCCCTGGGAGATGAGCTGATGTCATCACCCTGATATCATTTTGTGGTGAATCCAAGGGATGCCCCCTTTCTCCTGGCCTGGTGAGGCAGGGTTTTGGGGGAATCTGTGTGGGGTGCAGGTGCCCTGTGTGTCAGCTCTCTCTCCTTGTGGACAAGGGGGAATTGTGTGCAGGGCTGATTTCCCCAGCATGGGACCAGCTCAAGGGTCCCCTCTGCACTTCACCAGTGCAAGGGCACAGGCAGTTCCCAGTCCCTGGGATTTTTCAGCCTGGTACGGGATGTGATGTAACCAGGGCTCTGGAATCATTAGCAAATTTAATTTAAAAATAGACTTTGTATCAAATGCAAGCTGTCTGTAATTCAGGTGCCTTCCTTCCCTTAGCCTAATTTTCATTAAGAAAATAATCACTTCTGCTTGAAGCTGCCTTTTTTTGTGATAAAGGGGAAGAAGAAGCTGAAGAAGAGCCTTTCTACTTCAGTTTTAAACCACAAGAAGGCATGAAAACAAAACACATGGTTAGGGGATTTGTCCCAGCCCCTGCAGCCCCCTTATCTTCCTTGTTTTTTCTGCTGACTTCCTGCTCTGGACTCCTTGGCAGCTCCTGGGACAACATCTAAACTTTGCAAACGTGAAGGAATTCAAACAGAGCCCTGGACGTCATCACGTTCTCCAAGTGGGCCATAAATCAGGGTTTGTTATGGTCCTTCTCTCGTGAGGCAGAACATGTGCAGGCAGATAAGAGCCTGGATGAAGGAGAGGCAGAGACAAAAGAAACACCGGTAGGAAAGACCCCCTAAGAAATGTTTTGACAGCCTCAATTGAGCTGAGCAGCCACAGAGGGGCTGGAGTGAGTTCTCATTGTTGCAGGAACAGGGCCCCACCTAATCTGAAGTGAGTTTACTCTGGGCTGGAAGGGAGCTCTTCCCTCACCACTGAGATTTCGAGTCAGTGGCAGCGGGATTTTCCCGGTGAGGCAGTATTTTCCAGCCACAGCAAGGGGGTGATTCATCAGCCAGATCCTCCAGTGATATAAATAGACACAACCTCCACCAGCTCCAGTGGTCTTGCACCGACTTGCATCAGCACAAGAAAGCTGGGATGGAAAGTTCCCATCAGTTTGCCCTGTCCCAACCACTGCCAGGTGGGCTCTTGCTGTACATCAGTCCTGGCTGGAGTGAGGAACAGTTAGAGAATTATCCCAAGCAGGTTGGAAAACTCACTTTTCTCTTAGTCGATAGAAGGGATAGGTTGGTTTCCTCACAGGAAGCTTTCTCCTATATCAGGGTTTTTTTGTTTTTTATTTTTTTTAGCTTGCTTTGCCATTGGTTTGATCCCTTTTTTCATAGAATCCCAGAATGGTTTGGATTGGAAAGGACCTTAAAGGATGTCTTGTTCTACCCCCTGCCATGGCAGGGACCCCTCCCACTGTGCCAGGCTGCTCCCAGCCCCAATGTCCAACCTGGCCTTGGGCACTGCCAGGGATCCAGGGGCAGCCACAGCTGCTCTGGGCACCCTGTGCCAGGGCCTGCCCACCCTCAAAGTAAAAATGTTTTTCCTAATATCCAATCTCACCCTGCTCTCTGCTGGTTTGAAGCCATTCCCCCTTCTCTTGTGTCCTACCTACTCTCCTAAATTTGATTGTTTGGATATTTGGGGTGTGGGATGTTTTGCTGGTCCTCCACAACAAAACTGGGCACGCAGGGGATCCACTGAGGAGTTGCTAAACCCTGGAATTAGCAGTAGATTCAAGGTTTTAAAATTAAATATTAATATTTTTAACCAGGGAGGCAGCTGCTGGGCTGGTGGGAGGTTAACCAGGGCAGCAGCTCCAGACAAGGAGGTAATTATGTTTATTCCCTGACTGCATTATGTGGAATGTAGATGAGGGTTTAACTGCTTTAATTACCTGTGCAAGGTGTCACTTCTATTTTACAACGACAGGAGCAGGGTCAGCTGAGCCTGGATCTGTTGCCTTGGCTGTGCTTGGGTTTCCAAGCATCTTCCACCCTGCCTCTTTTCCCTCTTGTCCAGCACATTTCCTAGGAATAAGACTCTGTTGAATGCTGGTCAGAGGTGTTTTTACTCCCCTGGTGCTCCATTATTTGCTCTGTTATGATGCCACATCATGGACAAGGGTGAATGACTGGTTAGAAACACTTGTTATTTTCAGACATATTCAGTGAGGCATTTTTTGCATCTCTGTTATGCTCAGGCCTCTCACGAGAGGAGGAATTCCTGTAATTTGGCTGAGCTTGCTTCTTCCTTGTGAAGGATGGCTTCAATAATCTCTTTGACTTCCAGAAATAAAATACAGGAAGACCTGTTCTCTTTATGTTTGGTTTGGGGGAATGGAAAAAAAAAAGGAAAAAAGAAAAATAGGGAGATCCTGCAGGAATTTGGTTTTGGGGAGAGTGGGCAAAGCTCCATTCCAGCTACAGCCAGCCTGTGATTAGCACCCAGAATTCATATCAGGAATGCAGTGGTTACATCAGATGGGGCCTCACAAAGCAGCTCGTGTCCCTTCCGTAATCTTGTTTCTGCCTTCCAAAACCCTCCTATGGAAATGGGATCAGCAGGGATGTCACTTTAAAGTGACATTACTCTGCTCTGCTGTGCCTGCTTCCTTGGCCTGTGCCCTGGATCAGAGACGTGCCCTGCTCTGGGACACAGACACTGGGCAAGCTGATCCCAAATGGGCATCATGGAGCCAGGGGCAGCTCCCACACGAGCAGCAGTGACTCCTGCACCGATGGAAGTCTGGAAGTGAGCAGGAAAATTTGGGAGTTGCTGCTAGGGCTGTAATAGAAATGAGGAGACAGGATAGATGCTGTGGGTCCCCCTGCAGCAAGGGATGGTTGGGAAGCTTTGGGGGCTGTGGAGAGGAAGAGCAGGAGGAAAAGGAGGAGGAAGAGCAGGTCACTAGGTGGCATTCTGCCCTCTGATTGCAGGTGGGAACATGGGAAGTGGGGTTGGAAAGCAGGAGTGGCTTCTCTCAAGAATCCTATAGCCAAGGACCCAATGCTCCTGGTCACCCTGGGAGCCATGGCTTGTGTGTGGGGACCTCAGGCAGGTGACTGACTGCCCAGGAGCCTCTGGTCCCAACAAAGCCTGGTTCTAGATCTCAAATTTCAGGGGGAGAGCTCAAACTGGTAACCAAAATATGCCTGCAGAGTTAATAAACCAAATTAACTGGTCAGGATGATGGTTTAAAAACCTCAAGATTTGAGCTGTGGGTCATGGTTTTTTCATTATTGCTGCTTATTTTTGGAGCTGGCAGATCTGCTAGCATCAGTCCTCACCTCAGTCCCACCAGTTATTTTGTTGCTTCCCTATTTCTAGTTGCCTAAATCCCTGGTATTTCATCTGGACAGCCTTTCCCTTTCGTTGTGGCCTGCTGTGTGCTGTTTAAAAGCTGTCAGGCCCGATTCTTATTTTCACTCTGGCACACGAACCTTCACACCTGCTTGAGAGTCCTTTTCTTCTTCCAGAGTGTTGGCAGGAGGATTTGGATCCAGCGTGGATCCAGGAGGGAGCCATCCCCATCGCATGGGGCTGCATGTCATGCAATTCCCCTCCTTCTGAGGCAGCTTGCAGCATCCTCTGTGATCCTGCTGCATGGAAAACCAGGTGCAAAACCAGCTGGGATTTAGTGCTGAAGTTTGTGGAGCCTTGGGCCTGCTGGCTGCTCCCACTGGGCCTTCCACTGATCCAAGAGGTGCTGGGGAGGAGGGAAGAACCTGCTTGCCGTTTCTGCCCTGGAGCTGCTGGAAAACCTAAACTTTCCTGTGTTTCATGTTCCACGTGCTGCCAGCTTTCTCTCAAGCTGTGAGGAGCAGCCAAATGGCACGCTGAGGTCTGTCCCTGAGCTCCAAGGAGACTCCAAGGGTGGGTTAATCCAGTTGTGCCCTGTGCAACGCCGGCGCTCCCAGCTTTTTCACGTGCCCATGGTTCAGGATGGATCTGTCGTGCATCCAACGTAAAATTAGTGGGTGTGTCTTATAAACAAAAAGCAATAATCTGTGAGTCACAGCTGAAAATTTTCCCTTCTGTGCGAAGTGTTCATTATTCTGGAATTTTAAGTGAGGGGAAGGGCTGACTGGAGAGGGTTTGTGCTCACTGGCTGCTTCCTCCAGCAGCTGGGGACATGGCCAGCGATGGCTATTTTGATGTCCATCCTCTGCACACATTTTTAGGGCTGCTGCTGTCTTAAGGTGGCAACTTCCCCTCCTGACTGTGAGGCTGAGAAGAAGTTGTTTTGATTTTTTTTTTTTTAGTTAGATTTTGCCCATCTTGTGTTTTTAAATCGATTTGGAAAAGCACCACAATTTCACAGTAGACATGTTTTCCCAGAGATGTTGGCATCACATTCAGGCATAAGCCATAAGAGGGGTTTCAAATACCTCAGTGCTTTTGGGAATGCTCTGCTCCAGAGCCCAGCTTGACACAGGTGTATTTGATCCTCAGTTCTGTGATTCCCCAAGGGGAGGTGCTGGATCTACTTAGATATTTAGAGAGGAGGGGCTGAGGGAGCTGGGAAAGGGGCTCAGCCTGGAGCAAAGGAGGCTCAGGGGGGACCTGCACAAGTCCCTGACAGGAGGGGGCTCAGGGGGGGTCGGGCTCTGCTCCCAGGGAACAGGGACAGGAGGAGAGGGAACGGCCTCAGGCTGGGCCAGGGGAGGCTCAGGGTGGGCACCAGCAGGAATTTCCCCCTGGAAAGGGAGGTCAGGCCTTGGCAAGAGCTGCCCAGGGAGGTTTGGAGTGCCCATCCCTGGAGGTGTCCCAGGAAGGGCTGGAGGTGGCACTCAGTGCTCTGGGCTGGGGACAAGGTGGGCATGGGGCACAGCTGGGCCTCCATGGGCTGGGAGGGCTTTGCCAGCCTCAGGGATCCTGGGATTCTGTGATCTTTATTATGGAAGATAAACAGCTACAGTACATCAGTACCTAAGCTGGGGAGAATCACTTTTCTAACCCTGACAAAGTCCTGCAGAAAAGGATCTGGTGGAAAACACAGGAATAACTTCCCTGCCAGTTACCAGAAGATCCTCAGAGCACTTTGGTGGAATTCCTCCTGTGTAAGACCTGAAATGCTGGAAACATCACCCTGTGCTTTCAGGCTCCTTGTCAGCTGGAAGCGTCTGCCCGAGCTGCAGTGTGGTGAGGAGTCTGCTTCTCATCTCCTCACATCTGGACCCCGTGACATTAATGGCAAAAGCAACTCTCTTTTGCAACTCCATCCAAAAACTGCAAGCGTCAGCCCTTCAGAGCTAGTGAGAATGGAGCTGGGGGAGAGATCTTCTCCCACAGTGCCCCGTGACAAGTCAGCTGCATGCCTCTTGATCCATGGAATTTTATTCCTTGTGGAGACCTCACATAGGCACAAATAGAGTGATTTGAAAATAGTGACTCCTGCATATTTATCTTGCAATGAATTCAATGTATTAAATCACTGCCCTGCTGAAAGCCTGTCTTTCTCCAAGATTGCATCATATGAGGTCAACTCAAGCAAATAAAATGGCTACTAAATCTTTGGTTTGGTTTTTGTTTGGGGTTTTTTTTTGGGTTTTTTTTGGGGGGGGGTGGTGGTTTTTTTTTATTATTTTTATTTTTTAAAAACAACAGAACACTCCAGTATTCATTCCAGTGCCATAAACATGTTAAGTAATTGAGTATTTATCTGAAGAGAATGAGAAATGTGGAATTTATTTCTAGGACTCCAGCTTTAAATAAACAAGACACTTTTAAACACAACACTGTTTTGGATAGTGGGATGTTTTCATGGACATAATGGCTATTTGCAGTGTGTTTTCCCATGACTTTTTCTTTTACAATAAGACATTTAAATTGGAGTAGTACAGAATCTTTGTGCATTAATAGAGGTCAGCATTTCTCAGCAGTAAATATTTGTATATATTTAGGGGTGTGTGATACATCTCATGCAAGACCTGTGTGTAACAGTGGGAGTTAATTTCGTTTAATAATCAAGCTGTAAAAAATCTAACTGATTGATCAAACTCATAGATTGGTTTCCTGGTACAAAATGCATTACATAACTATGTTTCCCTACTTCTGTTAAATATCCTTTATGTAAATATATGGATACACCAAAGGAAATATTATGGATCTGTCACCAAAGTGCTGTGATCCCTGTTCCTAGCTGTGGAAAAATTCAGTGCTGTCCCATGAAAGTAAAACACCACACAGACATCAGTATTTTCAGGTCGTGTGGCACTTTTTATTTAATCCAGACTGCAGGAATGACCCCCTGCACTGCTGGGAGGAGCAGCTGGTTACAGCAGAACCACCTTGTGAGGACAAAAAGGGAGATTTCTGTCATCTGGCCAGCGAGTGGTCCACAAAATTGGTTTTCTGTTGGAATGTTTCCAGCCATGCATGTTGCTCTGCTGAATCATCCCTGCCACACCTACACAGAGCTGAGATTTGCCTCGAACAAGTGCTGATACCTGAAATAGATCTGAGCAGACATGTGCAGCAGTGTTTGTCAAAGGAGAGAAAAGCATCCTGTGTTTCATTTTATGTTTACTGGGAGCTGCAGCTAGCTCATGTTGGAAGAGGACTTTCAGTCCTTGTTTTCCAGGAATAGTAGGGTTTTTTTTTTCCTTCTATTGGTGTGAGTGACCTGCAGAGAGGTCATGGCAGGGCTTCCCCATCCTGTATGTGCTGATGCACTTGAATGAGAAGGAATAAAAAGGGGTTGTGGGAAGGTGTCTTGAGGTGGGGAAGCACTTTAAAGTATGGCATGGAAGTAGATTAGGTGACTTTATTCACACCAGACATAAATCAAAGTTGAGCCCTGGCATTTTCCAATGCAAAAAGAAAAGATGGACTTGAGGTGCTGGTGGCTGAGAGCTGACATGGCCATGGTCTGTGTGTGCTGGGATCAGAAGCCAGCTGTGTCCTGGGCCTGTCCACACTGTAACCAGCAGGGAAGGGATTGGGATTGTGCCCCTGTGCCCAGGTGAGAGCCCACCTGCAGAGCTGCCCCAGCCCTGGGCACAGCCCAGGGAGGACGTGGAGCTGCTGCAGAGAGGCCAGAGGAGGCCCCAGGATGAGCAGAGGGCTGGAGCAGCTCTGCTGGGAGGAAAGGCTGCCAGAGCTGGGATTGTTCAGCCTGGCCAGGAGAAGCTTTGGGCTGAGCTCAGGGTGGCCTTGCAGGGCCTGAAGGAGCTGCAGGAAACCTGGAGAGAGACAATTTCCAAGGGCTGCAGGGCCAGGAGGCAGGGAATGGCTTCCCAGTGCCAGAGGGCAGGGCTGGCTGGGATCTTGGGCAGGAATTGTTCCCTGGCAGGGTGGGCAGGCCCTGGCACAGGGGGCCCAGAGCAGCTGTGGCTGCCCCTGGATCCCTGGCAGTGCCCAAGGCCCGGGTGGACATTGGGGCTGGGAGCAGCCTGGCACAGTGGGAGGTGTCCCTGCCCACAGCTTGGAACTGGATGATCTTTAAGGTCCCTTCCAACCCAAACCATTTATTGATTTCATGTTCCTGTTTGGGGGACAGTCCTGCTCCTTGCTATAAAACCCTGTCCTGAGCCAGACACTCGTCCCTGCAGGATTCCCACTAGCCCCATGCCAGGGCAGCAGATCCTCACTGGAGATGAGTGACCTGATCCACTTCCCCATATTAAATAATATCTGCCACGCTGGGCTTTACCTCTGTCACACTGCAAGTGGCCTTGCCCAGTTACAACTGCTGGGTAAGTGAATTTTTGTTTTTGCAAGGGCCTGTCTCCTCCCCGCCCTCCTGCTAACCCACTTTTGGGCAAAGCTTCCCACTTGGAAATCAGCCTGTCCCATTAACCTCTGCAAGCAGGGCAATGATTCCAAGTGCTGGAGTGTTTGGGAGCTGCTCCCAGGGGAAAGCAATTCCTGCTGCTCAAGGAGCCATCACTCTTGGGCAGCTCAAAGCAGGCAGGGAGGAGGAGAACCAGCCTGGGCACAGAAGGTGCAGTGCCACCTGCTCTGGCCTCCTGAGTCAACAGTAAAAAACTGGTTTTATTCCCAGCCAAGAATCCCAATCTCCAGCAATGTTCAGCTCCGAGATATGCACACCTCTTATTCTCCAGTTTAGTGATGCAGTTATACAGATAATTCCCTTGAAAACCCTCCCAGCTGGGAACTCACCCCTTGAAAGCCTTGATGCCACTCAGTCACTAAGGTCACTCAGTAAATCTGTGCTAATAAAGATCCCAGCCCCACATTGCTCGGGAAAATCCTCGCTGGAATTGGAGCAGGGAAAGCTGGTGGTGATGGGATTGTGTGAACACAGTGGAGGTGGAACAGTGTTTTTTCCCTCTTCTCTTTCCTTGGAGATGAAAGAGAAACATCAGAAGAGGATTGAGTCCACGACATTACTCGTAGGTGTGTGTTTGTGTGCTTGGTACTTATTTACGTTGGCGTCTGTGTACGACTGAGCAGATAAAATGAAAGAATTTAGGACATATCTGGCACGGCCACACAGACTTTTAGAACACGAGATAAACAATGGATGATTGCATGTTTAAAGCATTTTCCTTGATAACAGATTGAATAATTTACCAGTAATGACAGGGAGCAATGGAGCGGTCAGCGAACCACATTGCGCTGCAATTGCACCACACCAACCCCAGCCATGCTGCTGGGGCTATTCTGTTTGTTTGTCTTGGATATAATATTTTTTGGCAACCATCCGTTGCCTTAACAACAGAGCAGATCCAGTGGGAAATGCCCCATGGGAAGCATGGAATGGAGTGTGTGTGTGGAAGGGGTGTGGGGGAAATGTGGGAATTCATTTTGTGCCGGCTTGGGGGAGATGCACTGGAGAATGTGAATGGGCACATCTGGCAGAAATGGACCCAGGAGTAGGATTGTCCTACCTGGTCCCAGCAACACCTTTTTTGACCAGGAAATACAGAATCATCAAATGGTTAAAACTGGAAAAGACCTTCAGGATTATTTGGTCCAACCCCTGATGAATCCCCACCTTGTCCCCAGCCCAGAGCACTGAGTAACACACCCAGGCCTTCCTTAGACACCTCCAAGGATGGGGACTCCAAACCTCCCTGGGCAGCCCCTTCCAATGCATGACCAGCCTTTCCAGGAAGAAATTCCTCCTAATATCCAACCTGAGCCTCCCCTGGTGCAGCCTGAGGCCATTTCCTCTTGTTCTATCTCTGGTTGCCCGTGAGAAGAGGCTGACCCCCACCCTTCCCATGGGAATGCTGCTGTGTAATTTCTCCAGCTTTCTTTGCCACAGCTGAAGCAGAGGGCACCAGGAGTTCATCCATTTGGTGCTGTCAGCTCAGTTAGATGATGCCAAGCTGTGTGAGCTCATGTGTTCGACCCTTTCAGCTTGCTGGAGCTGATAGAAAATCACCAGCTTTGTCTAAATTACAGCTTGGCCCTCAATTAGGTGTCAGGGAGTCAGGTCACTGTGTGGGTGCTGCTATGACCTGGGTAAGTGGCTGTCTGCACCTTGCAGAGCTTGGGGACGTGCTTTTGGGCTCCTTCCTCATGCCCAGGCACCAGGCTCAAGCCCCAGTGACCCAGATTTCAAGGGGCTTTATCTTGATGGACATTGTGTGAGCAAGCCTGGCCTCCAGATCTGACTGGGGAAAGGTCTTAGCAGATGGTTCAGACGTGCAAAGTACTCACATTTCACTGAAGAACAGGATTTATGGTGCATCAGATGTGTAGGACTATTTTTGTTCATCTTTAGTTTAGTTTCGCTTAACTCTTCATTTGCTTCTTTCTGCTTTTTCTTTGGGAGCATCCTGACCCAGCTCCAGGTTGTCTCAGCAGGGGAATCAGGATTTTCCCATCTCCTTGGCTGTCCCAGGTGGGCTTTCCAGAGACTTTTTTCCCCCATCCCTGCTTGAAAGACAGAGGCAGCAACCCCTGACCAGGGCAGAAAGGCTGGTGGGCAAAGCCAGGTTTTGCCCAGGCCAGTGGTCAGAGCCAGGTCTTGCTCTCACCATCCTGAGGAGCAGTGCCATGCACAAGGCAGCCACAACAACCTCTTCCCACCCCATGGCCATGCAGGAGTCCTCCCACTTCTTCCCATTGCCCTTTGGCATGGGTTTGATGTCTTAGGTTTTAAAGTTTATATTTTTCAAATCCTGTACTGCTTAGTGTGTAACTCTGAAGTTTCTTGCTGACTGTTAATTTCTGCTCTCTTGTACCAGGCAGACACAAGAAAGCCTCTCTGGGCCTGCTCTCCAAGGACACCCAGACCATCCTAGGCCCAAAAAGTATAAACCAAAAGCCTCTAAAGGGGGGCAAGCTGAGGGGAATTACATCATTAAACTGAAACTTTAGTTGGAGAATTAACCCTAATATGTAAATAAGCCAAACCTATAAAAGGGTGAGGAATGCTTGACCTGTCGACCGTCTTGGGGTCCCCAGGGGTACCTCTTCAGGCTCCCCAGGGGTACCTCTGGAGGTCTTTCAAATAAATACCTACTTTTATTCCTTTACTCCTGTCTAGTCTCTGTTTCTAGGAGGCCTCTTGAAGCATCAGGTTGTCACCCATCACTGCTTGTGCCCACCCTGTGTCCCAGTGCCCTGCCCAGACAGGGTCTGTCCCTCCTGCCCCACAGCCTTCACAGGCTGGATTTCATGGGAATCCTATGGAAAGTCACTGACCGTGGCTGTGCAGCAAACAGATAATTTTACTGTACACACAAAATTTTACCACCTGTTTACCACCCTTGTGTGGGAGGGACAACTTAAACAAAGGGGAATTTTAAGGGGAGAAAAAGTTTCTGTGACTTTTAAAGCTGATATTGCAGATAAAGAAGGGAGAGGAACCCCAAGGCTGCAGAAGATTTGCAAGTGCATTGAGAAACATGAGTGTTAGAGCAGGTCTGAGATATTTTCTTCTCCCTTCTCTTTGAAAGGAATGAGATGATGTGAGTTACACAGTGCCCTCGACCCATCTCACATGGGATTTCAGGGTTTAAAATGTGGAGGGTCCCATTCAGCTCTGCTGCAGGAGGCTGAGAAATTTTTTACTCCTTCCCCAAAAGTTACTATTCCCGTAGCAGAAAAGCAAGCGGGTTTATGACTCATCCATTCAAGATTATATATTAAATAATAAGTTGGACTTTGAGCTGTGGGAGCTGAGAGGCAGCACATGTTTGCCAGCTCTGTTACAGGGTGACAGCTGGAAACGTGGCCATTTACATGGTGACTTTTGGGCTAAGAAAAACCTCCTCACCTTCAGCAGGAGCTGGGGAAAGTCGCTTGGTTTTTCATGGAAAAACCATTGTGTTAGCTCGAAAAAAGAGCAGTCAGAAACTGGGGGATTTGAAGGTGTCTGACAGTGTTCATGCTGACCCGGGGTTCATCTTGTGAGTGAGAAGAAAAGAGAAAACCATCCTGAAACTGGATGGGCAAAATATCAGTCCAGAGCAAGCGAGGGAAGGATCACTGTCCTAGTCTAGGTTTAATTAATTAATATTCCTGAAGAGGAGAGCTGCTTCTTGATGTTTATCATAGAATGGGCCTTAAAGATCATCCAGTTCCACCCCCTGCCATGGCAGGGACACCTTCCACGATCCCAGGTTGCTCCAAGCCCCATCCAACCTGGCCTTGGACACTTCCAGGGTTCCAGGGGCAGCCACAGCTTCTCTGGGAAATCTGTTTAGATCTTTTATGGCTCCTGCTGGTGAAGTCATGGCCATGCAGAAACATTTGTTTCTGGCCTTTACATCTTCACCCACAGCAGATTCAGCTGTTTCACTGTGGCTTACAAAGCGTGGGCTTTGCAAACCTGCGTTTCTAATTTTTCTCTTTGCAGACCTTTTGTTGTGGCTTGGGTGTTTCCCATGGGCCTGCTGCCTGCAGCAAGCCCAGCAATAACCTTCAGTGCTGTGGGCCTGGTGAAGGTTTAGGGTTAATGTGTCCTGGAAAGCAGCTGCAAGATCATCCAGAGGACGAATTTAGTGTCTTCGGTGGACATGCCAGGCTAACACTGTGCCTATGCTGCAGACAGATTCCATTTGAAGCAAAGCTAAAATGGCAGTGAAGACAAAGGAGCCTGAAATGTAACAGTTTAAGAGAAAGAGACTGAACTTGAGTTTCTTAACCAGTGGTTTTTAAACCTTTCTTTCTATTCTACTCCAATCCAAATAAACTCTGGCTACCCATCTGTGTTATGACCATGCCCGTTCTCTCTGCAAACACACACCCAGCCTCATGAAACACCATTTTTCCATGCAGAGGTTTGCTGTTGTGGTCTTGAAACTGGACCAGCAAGAAGTTCATGTCACAACGTTCCTGTTTGCATATCTCTCCTTGTTACTAGCAAAAAGAAATTGTGCTACATTTGCTGAGGCTGATGAGGTTTGACTTTGACAACTCGGTGCCACCTGGTCCATTTCGAGCAAGAATTTCCTGCTGCCTTGCAGCTGTGGCTTAATAGTCCAGGATGGTGCTTCCTTCCCCAGTTGTGCCTGAGGCAGATGCTGGTTAGGGATGGTTCCCTGTGCACACATCTGCTCTGCTGTGTGTCAGTCACGAGATCTGCTGGGCTTGTGTAAGCCTGTGGTGAGCTCTTCTGGCACCAGGTTTTTCTGTGTACGGATCACTGCCAAGTGTTCCAGCAAGACTGAGGGCTCCACGCTCTGACAGCTCCCCACTGCTCACACGTGTGGTTCCAAAATCATCTGTGCAGACATTTCCCCCCTCTGACAAAGAGAGGTGTCTTTACGCCACGGTGCAGTTGCGTTTTCACTGGAAAGTTGTTTCAGAAATAAACCTCCGTGCTCTTCACTCACCAGTCATTCTTGAAAACGAACTCCAGTTTCTTTCTGAGTTGTATTTAGCTAGAATTTACTCCCTAGCACAGCAGCAACGAGGACAGGCATTACCATAAAATGGTGTTTATTAGTAAACTCAGTGACCTGCCCTGGCAAAAATCCCATTCCAAAGTTCCACCCTGTTCCTCTGCAGTAGGTGCAACCACCGAGTGACGTCAGTTTTGTAGTTTGAGGCTTAAAAAAAAAACCCCAAACTAAACCGACATGTAATAATTTGCAGATGTTGGCAGCCGGCAATGATGCATGAGTTGAAGCTCTCTTTGGGTGCCAAACCACAAATATATATATCATTTTTTATAGTCTCCCATTCCTGGAACTGAAAGAGGCTTCAAAACAATCAATATGTAAACAGAAATACAGAGCACTCCGTTCTGAGCATCACCAGTGCTGCTACTGCTGCAAGCTGTCTGCTACACACAGAGGGCTTTTTCTTAGGGGCTGTGTCCTTCTTCAGAGCTGCTTTTTGTCCTTTATTTAGAGGCACAGGTCTGCAGGGCCAGTGCAGCTCCTGCAAAACGAGGGGAGGTGTTCACACTTTCTGACCTTTTTAAGCTGCTGACCAGTGTAGGCTGTTTCAAACTGAAACCAGGAAAGAGTTATATTTGATTTACTACTGGATTTCCTTATGGGTTTTCTACTTAGCAGCACCGTGTCCAAGGCTTTGAAAGCTGAAGTTTTCTCTTTTTGCCTTGAAATCTTTATCCCAAGAGTGCTCCTTTCCCTCCACTGCCCTCCATGGGTATTTTACTTCTAAACCAAGGGGGCCTCCTTAGAAGATGCGTTTTCTTTTCACGAGGGCCATGCAGAAAATGCCATCAAACTTACTTTGAGAGCTAATTTTGGTGTCTTTTTAACACCTCTGCTTGCTGGGAAATGAGCTGATATCGTCACCCTGAAAACCCAGGGAGGGCCAGGTTGTGGTCAAATGCAAACCACTTGCAGCCAGTTGCATCAAAGTCAACTTTCCAGTATGGTTTGACACAACTTTGGGGTATTTGTTGTTAGGTTGTGTCTAGGGCACCAGTCAGAAACTGGGACACCATTGGACTGGGTCTTGTACAACCAGATAGTGGAGACAGAGGCTCCTTCCCAAAAAAATTATGATCAGAAGTGTAGGGCAGCAGCTGGTGGGTGAAGGAGTGAGATGAGGGGACAATAATCAGGAGGGTATTTGGTGTTCTCAGCATTCATTGTTGTATTCATTTCTGCATTAATTTATTGCAGCTTTCCTGAGAAAGATGAAGTTTTTAAGAAGAGTTTAAAGAGTGTAATGAAGTTCCTGAGAGTTCTTTCCAGAAATCTGCCCTGGAGCATAGGGGGAACTTGGGAGAAAACCCAGAAGTGCTTGTAAAGTGGCCAGCTGAAGATGGAAGGGGCACTGCTGGGCAAACACGGTGCAGGCTGGGGGCTCAGCATCCAAGGGGGATGATGATGTGTGAAGGGATGACGAGATGCTGATGGTTTGGTGTGGTTCTGAGGGTGGGGGCATCTCCCCAGGGCCAGGGGAGGGCCCAAGGTGTACCAGGTGTTCCCCTGGTGAGGGAAACCATCTCTCCAGCAGTATTTGAGATGTGTGGAAGCAGAAGGAGATTTTATTTTTTAAGGCTAAAGAAAAAATGTGCTGTCTGAACACAGATTGAAAGGCCACAGAAGGGATTTTTAGCTGCCTGGATGGGTGGGAGATGACATAATTTAGAGACATAATAGAGGGAGTTTTTGTAAGTTGGACATAGCAACCACAGGGACCTGTGATCTTACTGGTTAAATCCCAAATGATACACCTGGAGAAACCAGGTGAAAAATGGGTTCAACAAGGTCTTATGTAAAGACTGGGATTAGCTGAGAACAAAACAACCATGTAGCTCTCCCTGCTTTCTGGAATTTCTTCAGGAGAAAGCCAGTTCTTCAACTCTGGGCTATGAGGAGCAAAAGAGAGTCTGCAGGACATTTGAACTCATCTGTTTGCTAGTAAAGATGTGAATGAATTGTATTCCAGGAAAGATCCACAGCTGGAATGGAGACCAAGGAGAACAGGGATTAGATGGACATGGTTGTGTATGAACTGGGGTGGTTTGGTGTAAAAAAGTGTGGGATGGGAGAGAATATCATCATATCAAAGGGTGTTGCAAAGATGAATCTGTTCTCCTTCTTTGCTAAGGGCAAGAAGTCCCAGGCCTAAATTATGGCAGGAATAAGTCAGACATCAGGAAAAAAACTTTCTACCAGTCTAAATAGCAAAATCAGGTTTAAAGCAGTGGAGAAGCTCTGCAGTCTCTGTCATTGGAGGTTGTTTCAACCTAGGTAGTTAAAAATGGATTATAAAGGATGGCTGGGCCTGCTCTGCTCCCAGGGATGGGCCTGACATCCCCATGAGGTCTCTCCCAGCCCTGAAGAGTCTCCCTGAAGGTGAGGCTGCCCACAAGAATTAGCATGAAGGATTAAAGGCAAGGCTACACACTGGATGGGTCCTCCTTTCATGTGCTACAAGAAGTTTAAATTCTAGGGACAGAATCAACAGGGAACTGCAGCTCAGAGTAGAGGGTGGTACAAGTTAAAACACTGGCTGGGTGAAGACTTGGAAAAGCTCATTTAGTGAGCTCATTTAATGAGACTGAGTGTGTTCCCAGTGTGTCTCCATGGCAGGAAAGTTTTAGAAGAGGGTCTAGAATGAGAAAGGAAGAAAGGAACCACTAGAATGGTGAATTCAATAGGCTTGGGATGGAAGAAAAAAAGACCAGTCAACAGCTGGAGAGGGAGATGGGTTCTATTAAAAAAATAGTAGTGGAAAGAATAAAGTGCATTTATAATGTGAAAAGAAAAATGTTGGAAGAGGCATGGCTCTTCCAAGGGGAATCAGCAGACAATTGAAGAGAGGGATCACATGCAGATAAGCCCCCAACAAATCTCATCTCCTTTGTGCTCAGTCCCACAGTGCAGTCACAGGAGAAGTGGGACCAAAAGTGACAGAAGGATCTGTGGGTTTCTTGTTCATTTTCTGTCATGGGAAACTGGGAAACTTCACTCTGGAGAAGTGGAGACAGATGGAAGAGTGTAGTGGTGAGTCAGGGGCAACAAGAAGAAAGCTGGGCTTTCTGGTATGGGATCCAGAGTAGATTCCTAGGTAGGAATCTCTCAGGACAGCTGGAAATTGGGTAATAATGGAGGGAAGTCAGTGGAGTTGTGGGAATTGCCAGAAGCATCAATAGTGTAAGGAAGGGACAGAAAAAAGAGGTGTCAGATGTGAGCAAGGGCTGACAGTGGCCAGGGCAGACCTTGTGTTGGAAGGCAGGAGCCAGCAGGAAGGATTTGGAGGCATGTGAGAAGGAATCAGAGCTGTGCCACTGACTTACAGGGAGGAAGGAGCTCGGAGTGGGTCCCAGCAAAATAAAAGTTGTCAGCGGTGACAGGTTGGAAACTGTAAAAACACATATGTAGAGTGACTGGGTGTGAAGACAAGGATTGAGAGATGATGCACAAAGAAAGTGGGAAGCAGATGGAAAGTTCTGATCTGGGCAGAGGGATGGGAAAGGGCAAAGTGGAGTGATCAGCCTTTGGGCAAGTGGGAGAGTACAGCCAGCAGCAGGGTGAGGGGAATGAGAGATGAAGGAGACGGAGGACAGGATGTAGATGGAGGGCTGGGACTGGAACAAGGGTGAGGGATGAAGGAGTGGGGATGTAACCTCTGGAATGAGGGTGGAAACAAGTGTGCAGAACTGCTTTTCTGGAGAGACCTGAAGATAACAATGAGGGGCCTGGGACTGAGTCCACCTGCAATCCTGAAATCACTCATCCGCAATGAATGTCCCTCCCAGCTCTTCTATCTTCCTCCCCAGTACCTAATCAGCCTCTGAAGTTCTGAATTCGCAACTGGAAGCCCCTCCAGTGTGGACAGCCAGCCCCCTCCCCACCTGGCAGCAGTGCCAGATGCTGCTGCTGGAGACTTAAAGGCACTTTGCCTTTTGTATTCAAAGCCCAGATACTTGTCCCCAGGGTGAATCAGGGGACTTCTGTGTTTTGGAAAGAAAAGTTCAAGCCAGCAGCTTTAAATTATGCACAAGCCTCAAGAGACCTGTATCTCTCTGTGCATTATCCAGAGCCCAAATAGCACAAGTGTTTGACCAAAAGGCCATAAAGGCTTTCTGGGTAAATACTACATATTTTATAATAAGTTTCAATGGCTGCTGTGTTTCTCTCCAGCTGGTGGGTCAAGGCAGCTCTCTGTATAGACTGTGTTCATTGCCTGGAACCTTCTGGCACCTGCAGCAACCTTTATTTGGCTGTGCCCAGGAGCTGAGCTGCAGCCCCCAAGGTGGAGAGAGCTGGCTGGGATGCCTAGAGGGTGGCACTTCCTTGGCAGGTCTTGCTGCACAGCCTGTGCCAGTGGGTCTGTGGGAAGGAAGCCTGAGGAAGCTGCAGCTTTTCTGCTCCTGCCTCCAGGAAAGCTGCAGCACGTCACTGTCAGGGTGAGCATCGGTGCCATCACCTCTCTCCTTTCCCCCAGTTTATTCTGAGGAATAGCAGCTCAGTCCAACAAAAAGGGCTCTGTTAAGGGATAAACCAAAGCATCCCTCTGAAAAATGGGTTGGACTTGGCAGCACATGAGAGCACCAAGGTGTAAGCAAGGGCTGAGGGATTCATATCCAACAGATAGCTGAAAGAATGGGAAGTGATTCAAACCTGAATCCCTTTCTCATGGCCCACCTCTGGGAAAGACTGGGATCTCAGAGTCCACCAGGAGTGGAGATCTTTGTCAAAATCAGGTTAATTTACTTTTTGTTTTTTAAATGAAGCAGCACAATCAGGACTTTGCTTCTTTCTCAGCAGTTCAGTCGCATCAGGTCAGTGGTGTCTGAGGCATGCAGTGCTGATGCACAATCTTGCACAACGACCTCTTGTTCTGGGACTAAAAGCTGGTTGTTTACACAGTATAAGATGGCCTTTCAGCCATACAACGTGTGTTCAGTTTAATGATACTTCTGAGTTTCCGATCACGACGCTGGAGAGCGGTGACGTTGCGCAACCCAAAGCGAAGTTTCCCATGCGTGCTGTGACTCAGTGTGCTCCTGATGTCTTAGAAATAGAAATTAGAGAGCAAGGCATCAATCCTAGCACTGTGCAAGTCAGAGTGTTGTGCTTTGGGTTTTTCTTTTTTTAAAATAATTCAAATTATCTTCTCACACAGAGCCAACAACCTGCTAATTCTTATGCAGAATGAGAGTGCTCCATGTTTCCAGGGAGCAGCACCAGACTTACCAGGCAGGATTCCTCTGAAACACTCACCCTTAATCCCTTTTACAGGAGAGAAACAAATGCAAATAAGATGCAATTCCCCTCTTCTGGAGTGTCTGCAAGGTGCTCTGCCATCAAACACAATTACAGAGTGGAGCTCAAACCCAGCTTCCACTCCCAGCTTTAGAAACCAGGACAGGCAAGCTCAAAGTTCAGACCCAGGTGTCTGTTTACTCTTCAGCAGAAATGTGAGGGATGCTGAGTTCTGCCTCTGAACGCTTCAGCTGGTGTGGGATATCACCTGGCTCCTCCCCATGCCTTTCCTCTGGGCATGGAGGGATGCTGGCACAACTCTCCTGAGCTTTATCTTCTTCCACTGGAACCCAGAGCCCCATCTAGCCTGGCCCTGAACACTTCCATGCTGCCTCATAATGATTTATGTTATTGTTTAATGCCTAAATAACAATGCAGAATGTGCATGGAGTGAGCTTAATGAGTTGCCATTAGTCGTTAGGATTCCACACTGCTGGTAAGTCTGTATTTGCAGAGCCTGGTGTCATGAGGGCATCACATGGAGAAAGCCCTTGCAAAAAAAGGTTAAGGCCTAAATAGACAAAAGAAACATTATTATCACCATTTTAGCAGAGTGCAGCAAGCCCCTGAGGCAATGGTTACTCAAAAAGTCTGTGTCAGAGCCAGCCACTGAGAGAAAGAAATCCCTTCCCAATTCTACTGTAATTTAGATTTTATTAATCACAATTATGTCATAAACACCTGTTATGCTGAAATCTGATTTACTCAAAGAGTCAGTCAGTTGCTTCTCAGAGCTGTGATTAACGTTTGGGCCCAAAATTTAAGTCTTTGCTTGGACTAGTACAAACTTCTGAAGTCTGGAGCTGCCTGTGATTGTCACAATTTCTCCTCAACTCCATCCACTGCAGGCAGGTGTTTGGTCACTGCATGTCTGCACAAGGAGCCTGGGTGTGGGTGTCCAGTCATTTAATTTTTACCATTCTTTTTCCTGGATAAAATTTGATGTATTTGACCAAATAAATTTCCCCATGAAGACCTACAGCTCTTTGAACTAAATAATAATCCAAATAACTAAGTTAATTCTGTTGCAGACTTCTCAGCAGGTTGACACAGATGCTTGAAAATGCATTTCCTTTCTGTTTGTTTTTCCTCATTCTTTCTTTAAAGGACTGTTTCCTTAAAAGCTTCTCATATNAGAGTACAACATGTAGACCTCTCTTACAATTTAGCTGCTTTTTTCCAAGTTCATGTCTTGGCTCTACAAAGCAGCTGCACTCCCTGGAGATCCTTTATTGTAACTGTGTAAAGCATTATTGAGTGTGGGAAAAATCTTGATCTCTTGTTGTTCTTGTATTTCTTTGTGGAGGAGGGTTTTTTCTTCCCCCCTTCCCCAAGACAATTGATTTATGGGAGAGGTCTCAGCCAGCCCTTCTCATTACCTCAGGGTTCTTTTATGGTTGGATATGAAATACAACCAGCATTTGGAAATCTTTCCTTGACTCCTCACCCAACTGTACCCCCATGCTGGGGGTCCTCTTCCTTCCTCTTCTTTCCTCAGGATGTTTGCTTCCAGGTTTGCTGCTGGATGGGCAACTGCTCCTCCAGGGCTTTGGATAAAGATTCCTTGGCTTCACTCACCCTTCACACACTGATGTTGCTGTTCCCTTCCTCTCTTGCTTCCTGGGCTTGGTTTGTTGATTTCTTATTTGATTTTCCTTCTTCCTTTTATGATTCCAGAAGCAGATTCCTGACTATTTGAGAGAGAGTCAACACACCAGGCTATCATTTTTCTCACACACCTTTTTTCTGCCAGAGGTCATGACTTTTGGATTCAAATATCTTAAAAAAAAAGAAAAAAAGAAAAAATAAAAAACTGGGGGTATAAGAGAGAAGTTAATCGGTCGGGCTGGGGTTAGGGAGTTACATTTCCTCTCTTGATGGGTTCTCTGGTATGGATGCAGCTGCACATGTAACAGGCTAGGTACTGCTGAATGTCCAAAAACTATATAATTCTGTTTAAATACGTTAACATGAAGGGAAAAGTTAGCAAGGGACATCTTGCCAATTTTTCTGATTGCAAGGCTGGCTGGAAGACCTTGATTCCCCTCTGGGCAGGGATGGGGAGCACAGAGGATGAGCTTTCCTACCCCAGAGTGACCCATCCTTCCAGGACTTGGCCCTCATGATGCAAGTTCCCTAGACTAAAACTGCTTGTCTTTAAAACCAGTTTTATGCTAATTTCTTTCTTTCTTTCTTTCTCTCTTTCTCTCTTTCTCTCTTTCTCTCTTTCTCTCTTTCTCTCTTTCTCTCTTTCTCTCTTTCTCTCTTTCTCTCTTTCTCTCTCTCTTTCTTTCTCTCTCCCTTTCTCCCTTTCTCTTTCCCTTTCTTTCTCCCTTCCTCCCTTCCACATTTCCACAGAGTTTTGCAAATTCTGTATTTCTGTATTTGAGAAACAGGGGATGTCCCCCAGGGAATAGATGCCATAATTCTCTGTGCTGAACTCAAAACACTTGGACAGGTGGAAGGATGAATTCACACAGGTTCAAGATATTTATGTGCTGCTTTAAAACGACACATTAAACGCCTAAGAGGCCTGTGAAGCTCAACTTTTCATTCCTATAAAATTTATGTATTTACGAAGGTGGAGTGATTCAGACTGAAATTCAACCTAAATCTAAATTTTCAAGTGTAATCACACTCAAGCTCAGCACAGAAGGCCTGTTTTGTTGTTTGATTTTTTTTTTCCTGAACTGCTGGTGAAAATGCCAAGTCAGCACGGCCTCTGTTTCATGGGAAATGTTGTGAAAGTTGTGATTTAATTTAATTTTATTCCTATTTCCCAGAAACTGGAAATTTACTTTTTGAAAGCACTGAAAACATGTTGTTTACTAATGAAATAAATAATAGCAGCTGGGAGGCCGAGGACTGTGATGATTTTGTAAGTGGCTGCCAGGATGATGGGGAGCTGTGGCTCAGAGCAAACCTGCTGCCAGCACTGTTCTCAGAGCAAATCCTGGCTTCAGCTCAAGGATGCACAGGGAGCCTGGGAGCTCTTGGTGCCACGGCTTTATCTTGAAAGTCAGCATTTCTACATCTGGAGTAGAAAAAAATGAAGGTTTCTACCTGGAAGGTTGCAGCCAGGTGGGGGTCGGGCTCTGCTCCCAGGGAACAGGGACAGGAGGAGAGGGAACGGCCTCAGGCTGGGCCAGGGCAGGCTCAGGGTGGGCACCAGCAGGAATTTCCCCCTGGAAAGGGAGGTCAGGCCTTGGCAAGAGCTGCCCAGGGAGGTTTGGAGTGCCCATCCCTGGAGATGTCACCTGGAGGTGGCACTCAGTGCTCTGGGCTGGGGACAAGGTGGGCATGGGGCACTGCTGGGACTGGATGGGCTGGGAGGGCTTTTTCAACCTAAATTATTCTATGATTAGGACTAAATTCAAAAGGATCTTAAAGATCATCCAGTTCCAACCCCTGCCATGGGCAGGGACAACTTCTATTGTTCCAAGTGATTCAATCTCAGTCCAACCTGGCCTTGGCCACTTCCAGGGATCCAGGGGCAGCCACGGCTTCTCTTGGCAGAAGAAAAGCTGATAACCAACAAGCACATGCTCGACATGGCCTATTTCTATGAAATGGTGTATTTTGTAAAGTATATTTTATTACTCCTTTCCACTTCTCTGATGGTTCAAGTTTTAGCAGCCATGAGAACATTCTGCTTCAAGTTTTGCTCCTTTCCTCAGTCTCTTAGGCCTAATATTTGATAATATTTTAGTCCCTGATTCATGCTAATGGCTCACACAAAGATGAGCCATATAAACAGGAATGTCCCCTAAAATGATGCCAGTTATTGAAAAACAGCTCTGCAGCAATGAAAGAAACATTTTGATTTTACAGGGACACTTTCTTAAAGCATTTTAGAGTTTACACTTTCATTTCAGGGGGCTGATAACACATCACTTCCTGCCAAGGGCTGGTGAACATAGACGGGGTTGCCGTTATTTACATGAATTTACATAATTCACAGACCAAGAATGATTTGATGCAGTGATAAATGATGGAAATAGAGACAAGCTGCAGCAAAATTTGCAGTTCAGCTTGTGGTCATCCTGGGGCAGATAGGGACAGGATTTATTGTATTTTAAATATTTGTTTTTAGATTATCCCCTCAGCTCTCCTCAGAGTGTGCTGGTGTTTCCTATCTGGCCTTGGTATCCAACACTTCCAGACAGACCCAGCGCAGAGAACAAAGTTGGTTGTGGTGGTTTTTAATTAAGTGAATGGTGCAAGCACGTGTTGGTAAATTTTTTTGCTTTAAAGGTACCAAGGTTTTGACTTCTGGAGGTGGAATGTGGTCCTGCTTTGCTTCTATCCCACTCGGAGCAGGTTAATGCTCCGGAGGCCTCTCTGCTTAGATCTCCCTTCATTCCCAAAGCCCTGCCTCTGGTGTGAGGTGATGGATGCCTGGAAATGAACTGTGGGGGGATTTATTCCGGGAGAGGAGATAAAAATAATTCAGCCTGTTTCTCTTTGCCCTGAAACATTGGACATTTGCATGAGTTATGAGCAGCCAATATGTCTTGTTCTCCAGAGGGTCAGGTAGGGAAAGCGTTTAGAGCTGGCAAGATAAGCCTTCCCTGGAAACTGGGGTGGACTTACACATCCAGAAATAACCCAGAGTTTTCAAAGTCTGAGGGGGCTGTCCAGTGATTTAGGAAAAAAAAAATCCTAGGACATGAAATGCAAACAAAAAAAAGGCAGAGCTTTTGCAGCACAGCTAAATTGAGAGACAAAGAGAAAATACCAGGAAGGGCCATTAGAGAATAGTGCCCCTGGAATTAAATAGATAACTTGGGAATTTCCCCAGGCTGGATTTGGCTGCGTGCCTGCCCCAGTAAAGCACTTTTTGATGTTAAGGCAACAGCAGAGAGAAACTGGAACTTTCAGAGACAGTTTTATCTCCACTTGTTCCAGTCTTATTTTCTCATTGGCCTGGACTCTGGACCATTAAAGGAGCTGACAAATGCTACAGGAGTAAGAGTATTAGTAACTAATGCTCTTAATGATCTTGAATACACTTAATACACGAGGAATGAATTCTCCTTTATTTCTCAGGAATGCAAAGGAATTTTGCCATAGGCATTAATTGCATTTAATTCCATGTTAGGGCCCATTCATCCTCCCAACAACTTGGATAACAGCCCAAGAGTAAATTTGATTCTCTCTGGAAGGGTTACTTCTGATCAAATACTTCAGATACACAAAACTGAAAATATTTTTGTGACATTGCACCAAGTTTTTAATTTTTATTTTTTTTTTCAAATGTAATCTTAAGCCAACCTGCTTTTCTGAGTGTAGAAATTGGCTCTCCAAAACAAGTAGGAGTACAGATGGATGCAATATTTTTATTTTGTGCTTCAGATGGTACCATATGCCAAGCCTTAGGAGATAATCAGCTGCCAAGAAGGTACAAATAGAGATTTACACAAGGTGAAACCGAAAGGTGAAACTGCCACGTTTTCACACAGCAGGGCTCGGTGAAGCATCAGCCTGTCCTCAGAGAAATGGTGGCTTCTCAGTTGAGAAATTCTAGTTTTGCTTTGTGTCACAGCAATTTCTCTTGAATTACCTTCTCTGTGACCCCTCAAGGTAACTGGGAGTGCTCAGTTTTAGCTGAGGGAGGGAAGTGGGGGATATTGGTGAAGGTGAGGAATGGCTGAGGCTTCAGAAGGTGGATAATGGCTTCAAAAATTCACATTTTTGAAGGTGGGTAGTGGCTGAGGATTCAAAAGGAGCTTGGGGATCATCATTGTCTTTTCAGAGCACCTTCCTGTCAATTATTCAGGGAGGGAACTATCCTGATATTCCATACCTCATACCAAGCCCACAGGCAGCATATACTGTGTGATATCCCAAATCATTCTCCAGGCTGTGAGTAAGGAAACCCTGTTCAGAAAACAGAGGGGGGCAGATGATCTCTTTTGGGGTCAGATGATCTCTTTTGGGGCCAGCAGGCTCATTCAGCTTTCCCACAGGAGAGCCACAGACAGCTGAGCCATTTCCATAACACCTTCCTCCATCTCCCCCACACACACCTACCTTGTCATGTAGTGGGATTTGTTTGCAGCCCTTTCCCACGGCTGGGATGGTGGTGGCAGGGCTTGGGAAGGCACTTAGCTGGCAATTTAGAGGCCCCTGACCAGTCCTTAAAAAACTAAACTTGTGAACTGCTTCTGCCTCCCTGCTCCCCTGTGCTTTAATTTGAAATGATTTCATGTTCCTTGGACTGGGTCCTCAGCCAGTGTGAACCAGTGTGGCTCTGATGGCACCAGGAGAGATTCACTGATTTACATGAGCTGGGGAATCACAGGATTGTTTGGGTGGGAAAAGTCCTTTCAGGTCACCAACTCTGACCATTAACCCGCCACTAAACCCTGTCCCTAAGCACCACAACTTTCCATCTTTTGAACACGCTCAGGGATAGATCTGCCAGGCTTCAGCAGCAACACCAGAGCGCTGCAGACAGGCTGGATTTAACAGGAGGATTTAAAAGGCTGTTCCTTCAATGGGCACTTTTCCCTTCTGATCCCAAACCGAGGACATGTGGTTATTAGTGAGAGTTGGGGTTGTGCAGCCTGGAGAAGAGAAGGCTCTGGAAAGACCTCACAGCAACTTCCAGCACCTAAAGGGGCTCCAAGAGAGCTGGAGAGGGACTTTTAACGAGGTCATGAAGTGCTAAGTGAAAGGATGGTGGCTTTAAACAGACAGAGGGCAAGTTTACGTTAGATATTAGGAAAAAAATATCAGTTTATTAAACATGAAACAAGCTCATCCTAAACCTCTGTTTTACAACATTAAACATGCTTCTTCTCCAAATTGGCAACTCTTATTTTCAGATAGGTTTAGGTTATATTAAGCTGTAAATTATCAGTTTTTGTAGCAAACTCATTATCTCCTCCCTCTTCAATATTTCATTGCAATTTTATATTATGCCTCTGCTATTTATTGTCAGGTGATCTTTGGATAGACTAAGACTGGAAATAGAATAATGAAGTTAGAATTGTAATTTACAGAACTTTAAATTATTCCTGAAAGTGCTGAGATGCAGAAGTTCTGTGATTTGCTAAAATATGACTTATACAGAGTTGGGAAAATGTCTAGATGTTTAGAGTGACCCAGGCTTCCGTAACTTTCTTGGCAAATATCACAGTCATTAATTAGGAAGGATATGCTCTTCCTAACGATAGAATTCTGCCACTGGAGATGAAATATTTCCACAGTCTGTGATCTGAAAGCGACGTGCAGGAAAACCACACGGGGTTGGTTGGGCGGGCGCCGAAGGGACATGGTGCTTTTGGGCTGTCACCCAGTGCCAGCAGCCAACAGGATGCTCCCCAAAACCCATAAACTGGGAGTGGTGGCGTGGCTAAACTTCAGCAGCCACACTGAGCCCCACCACCCACCATGAGGGAGAGCTGTGTGCCCACCTTCTCCGGGGAGCTCGTGGGAGTTTAACGAGCCAGGCTCTCCCCAAAGCCCAGAGCTGTGGGCACAGGAAAGGAATATCCCCCAAGAATCATCTTGTGATATTTCACTGCCACCCTCGGAACAAACCCATTTGTAGCTGTGTGGCTTTGCTGGACAATTTGTTTGCAGGAAAGCTGGAGGAACGATTGTGGTCACCCACAGAACCATTAGATGGAACATTTGGTGCTTGTTGTGGGTGTTTTCCTTGTTCAGCTCACCACAATTTAGCAATTATTCATCCCAGCCTTTTAAATGCTGCCCAGACAATGGGCTTGCTGGTGGTATGAGGACTTACTGCATCTTCCCAGGCCCCATCATGGGCAGGGGGGACCTCCTCGGAGGTTTCCAGCAGGAACTGGGCTGATTTGAGGAGAAATGGCCCCTCTCTGGGCTGATGTTGCTGCTTTCCCTCTGTGACATGTGGTACAAGAGATCCTCTCCTGTTACCTGTTCATAACCCCCATCACTCCCCAGCTTAAAAATGCAAACCCAGACAGAGAGACAAAGGCTGGGACCCTGCAGCTCCCTCTCTGCCTGCAGCTGGGGTAGGACGTGGTTGGGAACACGAGGAGAGTGACTCGGGATCATGATGCCCATGCTGGAAAACTCCTTTTCCCCTGAATCTGTGTAGGCACACAGCTGGAACAGGATTTTTGGCCACCACCTGACTGCATAATCCCCTTAGGAAGGGACCTGTCTGCTCCCAGCAAAGCCAGCAGGTCCTCTCCATGGCCATGGGAGCAGAGGCAAGCATGGATGTCTCAGACCTTGGTTGCAGTCATCAAAGCTTTATGAATTCGTGGTGTTGTTCCTTGAATTTACAGTATCTCTCATGTGAAAGTGTGCCAAAATTCTCCCCAGCCTCTTCAAGAAAATAAAAGCAGATATTAAAAAAAAAGCCCTGAAACATCCTCCTGCTCAGGGTCTGGTGCTTTGGCACAGAGGAAATGGTGAAGGTGGTACCCAAATGAGTGATGCCAGGCAGAATAGACCAGACCACAGCAAGATTTAAGTTCCGGAGATCACACCTACAGCAGCAGCAGCAGCGACAAAAAAAAAGGATCAGTTCTCCTTTTGCAGTGCCAAGGGCGAGACCTCTGCTTGCACAGCCCAACTCTCCCCTGCAGCCTTGCAAAATAGGGTTGCCTTGTTTCTGCTCTGCCTGAGCACAAGGAGAGATCCCCCAGGGTATTGCTGGGGGCCAGGTCCTCATGGGAAGGAGCAGCCACCAATTCCTGAGTCACCTGTCACTGCTGATGGAGAAAAAAGTGCCCCTCGAAATGCCCTCATGAGCGGTCTCTGTGTCACCTGGGTTGGGCTTTAAAGCCCTGGAAAACAAGGGAACAGCCCTGTGCAGTGTTTAAGGCTGTCACTTCGGTTTGTTTCTTGCACCCCTGAGCAGGCTGCTGCTTTACATTGGGTGTTTTTCAGGATTCCATAACCAGAATATGGCTCCCCTTTGGAGGTGGTGGCCTGGCCACAGGCTGCCATGTCTCCCCATGCCCTCTGTCCCTACTGCCTGGCTATGGGGTTTTTTTGTGCATGGCAACAGTCCAGAGGTACCTCGGGGCAGCAATACAACTCAGTTACCAGCAGTGGCTGTAAAATGCACTGATAAAGCAGAGCAGATGTTAAAGTGCAAACACAGTTTCAGGCCATGCACACACAGGTTCCCCCAGGTGGCCTTGTGGGGCCACTCTGCCATCGATTCAGTGATGCTGAGCTGACTGGAGACGCCCTCCTGTAACCAGAGAGCTGTGAAATGCCACTGGCTCTTTGCCACTTGAAAGGTTTTCATCAGCATCTCCTGCTGGATACTCCCTTTCCCAGAGTCATGGAACCACAGAATGGTTCAGTTTGGAAGGGACCTTAAAGATCATCTCATTCCCACCCCTTGCCATGGACAGAGACACCTTCCACTATGCCAGGTTGCTCCAAGTCCTGTCCAACCTGGCCTTGGACACTTCCAGGGATGGGGAAGCCACAGCTTCTCTGTGCCAGGGCCTTAGCACCCTCACAGGGAACAATTTCTTTTGTATATTTAACCTAAATTTCCACTCCTTCAGTTTCAACCCACTGGTACATAAATTACCTCCAAAAATAAACTGGCACAAACACAATGCCCTGTTTTTCCAGTCTCGAAGAAAAGAGGGGAAAAAAAGCCCCAAACCCAAACATAATATTCTGGAGCACAAATTTGTAGAATGCGTATTCCCAGCTTGGCACAGGGAGTGACCTTTTTCCATGGGGTTAAGGCATAGCAAACAGAACGTGTGATGAATGGCTGGGGGATATTGTTAGCATGTGTGCCTGGCACTTGGGAGAGATGAAATATCTGAGTTGTGTTTTCCAGTCATTTTCATCCCCCATCAAAATAAACTTCTCCTGGTGTAAACTTCTCCTGGGGTAATTAGTTAATCCACATACTGCCAGTATCTGCTTTGATGCAAAATCAAACACTGTCCTGCATCCAGGGGATTTTTCCTGTGGCAGAAACAACAACAGAAGTGATATATTCGAGTCCTGTGAAATGGACTGGAACATTTGGCGATGCGTGCAGGTCTTGGAGTATGTCTTTTACTGAGACTAAACCATGCTGAATATAATCCTTTGAATTCCCAATCTCGCACACATTAAAAAAAAAAAACAAAACCCAACCCCCCTCCCAAAAAAGAAAAACAGTGGAGTGTTTATTGAGTGACTGTCTTTGCCCCTCGAGTCAAAGGAGGCTTTGTGCTGTCCACCTGCAGATCTTCTTAACTTTCCTCCTGCTTTCTCCTCCTTTGTGATGATGAAAGCTCCTCCACTTGAAAGCACAAAAAGGCATTTTTTGTGTTTATGTGCAATTGCAGACCTTCCTAGGCGGAATTTCCCAGCAGCACAGTCAAGATACAGAAGGTCCTCAATTTTAAAAATAAATAGCAGCCCCTTTGTTCATTTTATTTTTAACACAGCAGAGCAACCTCCTAAAAGCGGGGGGAGGAAACCCCTTGGTGCCTGCTCCCTTTGGTGTCTCGTTCCTATGCAAAAACACGATGCTGCTGCTGCGTGGTGACCCCGTGGTGTGGCACTCTGGCTCTGAGCCCCTGCTACCACCCTGCTGACACCCAAGCCTGATCATCTGTGTGCTCCTCAAACCCGAGATGGAGGAGCTCACACAGCTCTTGCTGCCCCGGTGGAGTCGCTGGGGAGCTCCTCAGCTGGTCTTTGCTGATGGCTCCATGCCACTCTTTCATTAAACTCTCCCTCTTTTTGAGGCAGGAACAGTGACTACTTTGTAAGGCTTAGAATGTGTCTGCTGAAGGAATTTATCAAGAAATGCAGGCCCCGAGTGAGCTCATTGCTGTTCCCTCTTGATCTTGGGTTGTCACTGGCACTGAAGGGATGCCAAGGGTTTGCCACAAGCCCGTGGGTGGTACAAGTGCTTAGCCAGGCAATTTCTGGGCTAATATAAAATTAGTGAGTCATATAAGCTACTTCTTAAGAACATCAAACCTCTCTGGCTCATTAAAACCCAAATCGAATGGGAAGAACCCAGACACGGCAGCTCGATGAGTCGGATGGACTCTTACAGCATTTATTTTGATACTGTAAAAACTACGGCCAAAAAGTGACGCCGAGCCTCAATCCCGAGCTATTTGGGGGTATTTGTCCTAATTCCATCCCAGCAACCACTAAAAAACACCACCTGCACGTCGCTCTCTCGGCCAAAAATCTGGACACAAGCCTCTTGTGTTAACTTAAAGTCTTATCTGCAGGATTGAAAAGTCTGCTGCTCCTATAACCTTTTTTCTTTTTTTTTTTTTTACTTCTTTTTTTAATAGGTGTTAATGTTTCTGGATACACTTTAAAGGAGACTTTACAGATGTATATGATAGCACTTACCAGCACATCTGCAATTGTAAACCAGGCATGCCCTGCAAATTGCACAATCTATCACTGCTATTACTAAGCCCTGATAAAACAACTGCTTCTGTGATAAGTGTTCAAGCCCTTTCATATGTTACTTGAGTCAATGATAAAAGCTGCAGTTAAATTTTAATAGGGCATGTTTACAAAGGCATTTTTCAACTAATGCCAAAATACACAATCTGTAGCCTGTATTTTTATACACCCCAAGGTGGAGTCTAGGTTATTTTTATGGTAAACATATGGAAGTTTGTTTTACTTACTATTTTTTTCCAAATAAAGTTGCCTTTTTTTTTTTTTTTTCATTAGACTGGGCCTTTTTGTTGATGTTTTCAGGCTGTTGGTGGAATTGGAAATGATGGATATATTGTGACTAAGTTTCTCCCCTTTTTTTGGAAAGATAAAGGGCTGGCACGCATTCATGGCTTTACTTCAGTTAAAAACAAAGTTTACAAGAAAAAAAGGAAAATTTGGGCATGTGGCTAATGATCTGCATCTGATGAGATTTTTCATGGAAAAGCCATTTTTACCTGCTGGAGAACTTCTGAATCTTTGCCCCAGAATAAAAATGCCAGGTCCTTTCCTAGGAGCATTGTAGTGGGGAAATATAATCTCTGGTGTGCTATTCCTGTATTATTTTTTTTTAATTTAAATTATGATCCACAGGCAAAAGGATCAAAAATAAATGGTCCACAAAAATCCTTTCTCCTGTGGCTTGATCTAAGGCTTATTTCAGCTGACAGAGATCTTTCCTTGACTTAACAGGCTGGATTGGGAGTGAATTCCTGCAAAAGCAAAAAACCTTCAATACTCTTTGTAGAAATAGGAAATGCCATGCTTTGGAATGAGCAAAAGGGAAGGGAAGAAGGGAAAGGATCTGTTGGATGCTTTGGCTCTCACCTAAACCTCACTCAGCTGTCTCAGAGCTCAGTGAGGCAGGAACACCTGAGGCAGACACCTGTAGGAAGCAGTTTTTAACCCTGCCTCTGTAGCCTGATGGTTTGTGGGTAAACTTTTTGTTCCCTGCCTGCACTTTTTATCACAATATTAAGAGTTTGTAGCGGAGTGAATGAGTTCATGGGAGATACCGCTAAGTGAGAGAAAATGTGCCTGTCCTAAATGCCATAAAATGTTACAGCTCAGTGCTGGCTAATAGCTGTGGTGATGGATGAATGTTAATATGCAGGGACACGCACTGGGATTCACTTCCAGCTCCATCCCATGCCTCGTGCCTCGTGTGGGACACTTTTGCACCAGGATGGGACCCAGGGAATTCTGGCTGCTGGCTTTTCACAGAATGACAGGATGGTTTGGGTTGGAAGGGACCTTAAGGACCACCTAGTTCCACCCCTCTGCCATGGGCAGAGAACCATCCCCTAGATGTCTTTTATTTTATACCTGTGCTCTCCGTTTCTTTTTCATTTTGAGGTTCCCTGAGCCTGCCCAGGGTTTGGGGCCACAAGACCCTGTGTATTTTCCTGTTTCCCCTGTTTGTGAGAACAGAGCCTGATCTGGGATGGAACAGAGCTCCAGACCCAGGCACAGTTGAAAAGGGTCTTTCTGGGGCCCTGAGCCTGTGACATGTGTTTCCCTTCACACATGGGCACAGTCCCAGCCCAGGTCACACCACGACTCAGGGGTGCAATTAAACAGGTATGTGCCTGCTCATGGGGTTGAGGCCAAAATTCAGATCCTACTGGCTTAGCAAGGGGTAAATTTGGCCAGTGTTTTTACCAGCCCTATGACATCACATTTGCTTGACCCGCCGTGAGTAACGTAATTACAGCTTGGGATGAGTGAGGCAAGGAAAATAGGATAAGACAAGAAAGAGATTGCAAGGCAGTGACGAGACACAAGAGTTAACTTTGGAGGCAGGTCCAGCAGCAGTCCAGAGATCTGGGGAGATGGTGGCAAGAGGTGGTTTTTGAGGAGAGGGATGACCCAGATGTGTTCCATTTCCTTTAACACCTGCAGTCACCAAGTGAACTGCCCATACCAAGCTCCTCCTGCCAAGCACAGGGAGAAATGGTCTGGGTGTCCTTCCAGTCCTAGACAACTACCTGTTGATTTTAAGGAGAATTTTGAGCTAAGAGTTGAACCTTCTTAGATGGCAAAACTATTTAGGTGAGATATGTTCCATACAAAATCACATAACACAGGAGGCAGCCAGCAGCTGGGTCTGAGAACTGAATTACGTTGCTGGAGCTCCACAGGCCCCTTGAACTGATTGAGGTGATTGGGACTGGCATCCAGAGGTGTGGAGAGAGAAGTGAAGAGGGAAGGAAAAATGTAGGGATGAGCAGGGAGGCAGATGTGCATCTCTGGGGAAGCAGAATTCCTCCTCAGGGCTCAGCAGTGGGGATGAGGAGCCACCAGCCACAGAGGGGAATGGAGAACCTGAGTGAGAAGGAGGATGGAATGAAGTCCCAGGTGTGTGCAGTGGTGAGAGGAGATGCTGAGCTGGAGGAGGAATGCTGGGCAGGGTTTTCTCCTTCCTCAGGCAGGACAAGGGTGTCTACAGGTGCCCCATAATGAAGGTTCTCTTCAGGAGCTCTGGCAGCTCACAAACTGCATCACAAAACCCACCTGGATCCTGAGCTTGCACAAGGAGAATCCACTGAGAGGATCCAAACAGATTTCTGAGAGGTTCAAAATGCATCAGGAATAACAGATATAATACATAAATTAATATAAAGGAAGCCCCCAGACCACTCTCCTCACCATGAAAAAAACAGGAATTTTTAAAAATACCTCTTCAATTTCATTAACTTTATGTGGGGATGGGATACAAGTGGCCAGAGAGGAGTTCAGCAGTTGTGAGGACACTGGGGGAAATATGTAAAAGCAGATGAGGATCCGGCCCAAACCACTGCTGTTATTGCACCTACTGAATGTGTGGCAATATTTCAGCATATAAACTACATGGGGGAAAAAACAAGCAAAAAAATCAGGGATTTTTTATATATATTGGTGAGTCAACATTTTTTTTAGGAATGTGTGAATAATGTTGTGGCAACCAGGGATAGATCTGAAGCTGTGGAACCCATAGCTGAACCCATAGAGATGCTACAGCTTCAGAGGATTGCATTCCCAGGGCTGTCCACTCCACCTGCCATGACAAACTGTGGCATCAAAGCTTCCATCAGCCTGGAAGGAGTGAGCTGAGGAGAGTTACGTGTCCTGATGCCTTGGTGACAGAGACTGAAAGCCACAGGCCGAGAGTGGCTGTGAGTGATCCTGGTGTAACTCTGGGATGCTCCCTTTGCCAAGATGATATCACCTGAGTGGGATGGTCTGGAGCAACTCCCACTGCTTAATTCTTCATTAGCCACCATTACACACCTGATAAAAACATCTTACACTGCCTGTAGCAGGATGTGGCCTGGAGTGTCACCGAACCAGGCAGGCTGCATGGACAACCCCTATGGAGTGGAAGTTTTTTAGGCACGTGCTTGCTCTGGAAAAATGCTGCAATGCCTGTCCACCCTTTGCTGGTAGGCAGCACTGCTGGGCTGGCAAACGTGACGAGGCCGCCGTGTTGAGCAGGATGTTGTGATGAGCAGCACAGGCCTCGCTGTGCAAATGGGAATGTGAGCACAGCAGTCAGAGCTGGGGAAGGGAGCAAAACCAAACCAAGTAACAAGAAACCCACCCTGGAAATGAGGCCAATGTGGATTTCCATCAGCTGTAGGGGTTGGGCCCTCCTTGGCATTGTGTCATCCTCCAGGACATCATCGTGTCAGGCTCAGGGCACCGCTGTGCTGGCGGCAGAGCAAGCAGGGATGAGGCTGGGATAGCTGCCCTAAGTTTTCCCAGCTGAAGGGAAAGATGTTTGCCCCTTGTAGCTGGCACCTGAACTCAGATGGCCTGGCCAGAAAGATTTGAAGCAGCAGGATTTTTGCTAAATATTATCTACAGTTTTGTGACTGAGTTAACAAATGGGCTTTGGGCTACTTTGAAGCTACTGCAGCGACACAGAACGATGAACATCCATCACTATAAGCTGTAAAATGCTCCTGTAAAATGGCACCCTGAGCTCCCAACCACTGGTTAAGTCCCCAAACAGCAAACTGTGTCAAATGTTGAGGGCAGACTCTCCTGGCAGGTGTCAGGCTTTCAGAGGACAGGACATACATCCAAATATTGTGCTGGAGGTACTAGATCAAGCCACTGTTCTTCAGTGTGGTACTTCCAGGAGTAGACACTACTGATGGTGGAAGCAGCAGCCCCAGGGATGTGACCATCTGAAATTACAAAGTGATTTAGTCAAATTCAGGGCTGGACTTGGCATATTTCTGCATTCCCATGGGCTGTGGCATGTCTTTGGCAGCTCCAATTTAAAATTGTTTCCACAGGTGCCAGCTGCTTGTGCTTTTTGCTCAGGAGGGTCTCAAGTTAGTCCTTGACACGTTGGCTGGGATGCCCAGTACAACAGGAACTCTTAAGAATTCTCTTGGATCTTGCAAAAGTGCATTTTTTTCTTCCCACAGTGCTCAGTTCCCAATTTCAGGAAGAAATTTTGTGTGTGTTTGTGTCTATGAGGGTGGGCTGTATGTACTGTGAAATTTCTGATCTTGATGAGCTCAGAGAAAAATGGGAACTGCACACCCAGAAGGCCAGAAAAACAGAAAGCAAATAAAAGAAACATTATATTAACATGAAAATCAAATGGTTATTGAAATTTAAAAAATTTATTTTGAGTTTGGAGCTTCCCAGTTCATGTTTGGTTTTTTTTATTGGTAAGTTTGCAATCGACCATAGTGGTCTTGTCTACTGTAAAATTGAGTGACAGAAGATTTTTCCAGTTGTTTTTCCTTCTGAGTGATGAGAAGCAGTTTCCAGTAAATGAACAGCAATCAACTGCTGAATCATCACCATTGAGCAGAAGTTTCAAAACCTGAGCCAGACAATTGTGTGAGTGCTGCTGGCACCCTGTTCCTGCTCTCTGACTGACAGAGCCAACCTTGGGCTCACCTTCCCCAGCCACGTGGCTTCCTTGGCTTTGGGAATTGCTGTGGGGAGTGAAGCTGCCAGAGACAACCCCAGGAGGTGAGGAATGAGGGACCTGCAGGTATTTGTCAGCCCATTCAGAGAGGCAGCTCAGCTAATGCTGCCTTCACTTGGCAGCTTTTCCCTCCATATGCTGAAAATATTTATGCTAAAAAGAGGAAAACTTCAGGCTGGCTTTGGTGCCTGCAGTCAAAAAATAACAGACCTTGATTTCAGTCCTGTGTTCCTAAAATGAGCAAATATGTGACTAACTGAGGGAAAATAATAACTAACACAAAACCATGTGCATTCAAGTCTTTTCCTGTGGAATCACAGGATGGTTTGAGTTGGAAGAGTCCTTAAAGATCATCTAGTTCCAAACTGTGGTCAGGGACACCTTCCAGCTATCCCAGGTTGCTTCAAGCCCCAGTGTCCAACGTGGCCTTGGACAATTTCAGGGATGGAGCATCCACAATTTCTCTGAGCAACCTGAGCCAGGGCCTTTATGGTCACCTGTTTTTGGACAAAAGCAGAGATTCAGACATTCACACCATGAGTGTCTCCAGCTCATCTGCTCCAGGCTCACTTCAAAGGCAATGGAAGGAGACCAGGTCCTCCTAAGGCAAGGTTTGCTCCATTTCCTGGCGAGTCTGCTGGATGGGTCACTCAACCTGAACCAGCAGTGAAATGGCATCAAAAAGCATCCACCAAATGTCCCTTGTCAGGTTTAGCTGGGACAATGTTTTCCTGAATCCAGGATCTGCCTCTTTTTGTTGAAAGAAGATTTTACTGCAGCAACACAGAAATGTGTTTCTATGGGGACCCCTTTTCCAGCACCATCAGTAGGAAGGACATGGTACTCCTGCCAGAAAAATTGAATTTCCTGGTTTTTATTTGTCTTCAAGGGCTGTAGTAGAGAGATCAGAATGTGACTCAGGAAAGGAATGTTTCCTTAGAAAGTCCCCTTGAGTGGAATTGCAAGGTGTATTTGTTTGTTCATTATAGTGACTTGGTACCTTTACTCAACCTCCCTTAAAAGTCAGTTTTTGTGAGCTGAAATCCACCCACAGGACCAGAATGGTCAGTTTAGATTCGAATTGTGGCACACTGTACACGCCTGTGACTTAACAGAAACTGGTTGGCATGGCTAATTTTTCTGTGCATCTCCTCTAGAAGTCCAAACAAAAAGGAAGAGAATTGATTAAAATGAGGTTTAATGACACCTAATTAGTCTGAATGATTTGAATTCCTTGAAGTTTTGGCAGAAGTAGGATCATAAAAAATAAGAGGGGAATTTGCAGTAACCCAAGTTTAAAAGGGTAAGATAAAATATGGATTTCCAGTTGTGGTGGCAAGCAAGAAATAATAATAATTCCAACACAAGACTATGGATAAACAGGCCTAAAATGTCAGGAAATGTAGAAAGAAAAATTATTGATGTGAGTAAGGGTGACTCCAAAACTAGGGAAGGGTCTAGAGGGTAAATCATTCCTCCTTTAGGGAGGAATGGCTGAGGGAGCTGGGAAAGGGGCTCAGCCTGGAGCAAAGGAGGCTCAGGGGGGACCTTGTGGCTCTGCACAAGTCCCTGACAGGAGGGGGCTCAGGGGGGGTCGGGCTCTGCTCCCAGGGAACAGGGACAGGAGGAGAGGGAACGGCCTCAGGCTGGGCCAGGGCAGGCTCAGGGTGGGCACCAGCAGGAATTTCCCCCTGGAAAGGGAGGTCAGGCCTCGGCAGGGGCTGCCCAGGGAGGTTTGGAGTGCCCATCCCTGGAGGTGTCCCAGGAAGGGCTGGAGGTGGCACTCAGTGCTCTGGGCTGGGGACAAGGTGGGCAAGGGGCACAGCTGGGACTGGGGGGGCTGGGAGGGCTTTTCCAGCCTCGGGGATCCTGGGATTCTGTGAAAACGTAAGACCTAAGCAGAAAACCAGGGACAGAAGCACAAAACCAGGTGGATGAGAGAAGAACAAAAACGAGCTTTGGCCAAAGGGCAACGGGTTGGTCACCACATGGGGGTTGTGCAAGAGCTGAAATGTCTCAGAGATGGCAGCGATAGGAGAGACAGCAGTGCCAGAACTTGTGCTCAGAGTGACGCAGGGAGGAGCTTGACTGAGCATGTCCTCTCCTATCAGAATCTCAGATTCTCATAACTTTTCCCTGCAACATTTTTTTACATTGTGAATCGGGGTGTTTTTCAAATTCAGCTGTTTGGCATACAGGAGAAGTGGGCAGACTTCATAGTGCCAGATTGGAAACTTCATTTACTCTCCACTTCTTCATTTGGTAGAGGCAAGGCACAGATTAAAGAGTGAAGACTTTTTTTTTTAGGCTGTGAAGAATTCAGTAAGAGTTAGAATAATGGAATCATGGAATAATTTAGGTTGGAAGGGACCTTAAAGATCATCTCATTCCATCCTCTGCCGTGGGCAGGGACACCTTCCACTGGACCTGGTTGCTCAGAGCCTCATCCAGCCTGGTCTTGAACCCCTCCAAAGATGGGGAGTCCAAAACCTCTCCGGGCAACCAGTGTTCTAATGCCAATCTAGACTTCTTACTGATTCCAGAAAGTTTTAATTAATTTACTGTGGAAAACAACAGCAAAAAAAAAAAAAAAAAACCAAACCAAAAAACTAGAAAGAATGGAAAACTCAGAGTTGGCACCAGAGTTGTAGAGGTCAGAGTCAGTGAGGTCACAGCTGTGCTGGTATTGGTGTCTGTTGCACACTGGAGGTGATGTCAAGAGGAAAAGGAGGTGGAGAGATCAGACTCCAGCAGGAATAGATGATGGAGACAGGTGAGGCTTTAAAGCATGAGCTGGAGATGACCTCTGCTCCCAGTGCTGACTCACAAACCAACCGTGTAGTTTAGACAGACGTGACATGGTGTGTACACTGAGGGGAAAATACACATCTGTGAGGGGTGTTGTGTGCAATCCCCATGGATTGCAGCAGCAGCCTTTCTCAGGAACATCATCCCTAGGGATGGATAAAGTAATCCCAATGAGGGAAAAAGCCAGGGAGCAGCTGGCCACACCCCGGGAGCCGTGTGTGCTTCACTGGGAGGAGCATCCCAGGGCTGCAGCTTCCATTTCTGCCTGAGATCCGTACCAGCTGGGAAAGGGTTGTGGATTTGGCACCAAAGAGGATGTGCTAATGTGGCAAGGAAGGCAGCAAGGTGTCTCTGTGGGTTGTGTGCACTCTCCCTTGCTGCAGCAGAGGCGGCAAGGGCTGGGTTGGAGGTCTGGCAGGCAGGGCTGTGTGGTCATTCAGGCTGGAAGGGACCTCTGGGGTCTTCTGGTCAGCCTCCCCCACACCCAGAGCAGGGCCCTGTGGTGTAACAGCAGGGCTGGGTAGTGTGCAGCTATTCCTCGTGGGATAAACCCTGAGATGGTGACTGCATTTGGCTGATCCTTTGGCACCAGTGTTTGAAATTCACGTGGGGACTCCTCAGCAGTTCCTGTGGGGCAGGGGACATCTCCTCCTGAAACTCCCACACCATCCCCAGCCAGCTCCTGCCACTGCTGGCAGATTTGAGAGCAGCCCCTGCCCCTGGCTGGCTCATCCTGACCATTACCCCATTGCCAGCCCAGCTCCATCTGTCCCAGCCGTGGCTGCCAGCCTGTGGGAAGGGGCTGGGATCCTCCTACCCATCATCTCAGCCCCACCTAGAGCAGGTTTGAGAGGGCAGAGTCACCCTGTGCCATCTGGTTTCATGGTATTATGCTGGTCTGTCAGTGTGGGGTCCTCAGCACCCCACAGGGGTTGTGCACATCATCCCTGTGTGCCACCATCAGCCAGCCCCACAAACTGGGACAGTGACCTTGCTGCTGGGCAGAGCTGCACTTTTGTTAGTGTATTTTTGTTCCTGGAGCCCTTACGTGAAACCAAATTTTCCTTTTCCCCTTGCTCTCTTTTTGTTTTAAACAAAATCTTACGTTCTTCTGCTTCCCCATAATTCTAGGACTTGGGTATGGTACAGTTCGTGGGCCTGAGAGCTCATGATAAGATCAAGTTGTAAAAAAATAAATCCAATTCCAGACAATTTTCTACTGTAGAGCCCTGTCTGAGTGGTGTTTGCTATGACATGATCCCCCTTGTCACCACTGAAATTCAGATGTCTTTCCCCACTGTTCTGGCAGACAGTTTACATCTTCCAAAGTTTCGAAAGGAATGGCAATTAACAAAGCATTTCTGTGCTTAAGTAAATTATAAAAAAGCTATGTCATAACATATTTGTTGTATCAGCATCATCTGCTTAGCCCAGATTTTTGAGCAGCATTTGCTGGGAGTGTTTTTTGAAAGATCTCCAGAAGATGTGGCACTGCTGTCCAGTGGCACAGGAGACCTTTCTAACCCCGGGCTGAGGCAATTCTTGTGCCTCCCTCTGCCTTAAATCACCTTTATCTGATCTGCTCACGTTTACAAAAGGCTCAAGTGCCTCTCAGCCCTATCTGGATGGAGATGAACTGCTCCTGGGTGGAGTGCTGGTAGGAAGAGCGAACTTCCTCCTCTCCATAGATGGCTGCAATATATAATCTTCAGGAATTAAAGGCTCTAATTACCTCGCAGGGAGCTGTGTCCATGGGAGCACTTCCCACAGGGGTGGAGGACAGCCAGGATGCCTTGGCAGGGACATCTCCTTCCTGGATTGTGGTCTGCATGCCCACACAGGGGCCAAGACCTAGGGAAAAGGCAGAAACCACAGGGTTTCATAGGAGAACAGTGGAAATCACCTGGAAAAGGCAACACAGTTTTCCTTTGTAATTTTTTTCACCATGCTCCTTTGCTAGAAGGCCATGGGGATGTGGAAGTTGTAGCACAGAGGTTTCAGCATCCAAAAGACAGGAAAGGTACAGCTCTGCTGGTTTTTGCTGTTTGCTCACCTGAGTTGTGAAAAAAGGGTAGAAAAAGAGTGGCCAGCAGGCCAGGAGGAAAAATTCTGCCTCTCTGCCCTGCTCAGGTGAGACTCCACGTGTAGAGCTGCCTCCAGCCCTGGGGCCCAACACAGGAAGGACATGGAGCTGCTGGAGAGAACAAGATTAAAAAAAAAAAAATCTAAATGATGATGACCTAAAAAGCACCATAGCTGGCTACCCAAAGGTGGAGGTTTACTTTGAGTTCAGTGCTGCAGGTGAACACACCCAAGGAGGAGAAAGGCAATTCCATCCAGAAAAATCAGTGGAGGGCAAAAATCCTTCATGTTGAAAGGAGAACATCACCCATGGGGTGAAACTGTGGGTGAAACTCAGCTTGGCTGCCTGGGCAGACAGGGACAGCCAGGCCTGGGATGCTCCTGGTAAAGAGAGGTCTCCCAGTGCCTCCTGGAAGCACTGACATTTCTCCCTAATTTTGGTGGTGAATTTGCAACTGGCAACAAAAATGAGTTTTGGCCTCCTGGGTCTAGCACAGGTATGGACCAGTCAGGGCTACTCAGATGAAAGCTGTTTGGCAGGAAGCTGAAAATGCCAGGAATAGCAGTGTTTAGGTAAATCTTTGTATTTGCTTACAGATTTTGTGAGTGTTTTCAAAGCCTCAAGGAGATGCATGTGGCCATTCCTACTTTTGAGCCAAGCTTGCACCACTCAGGAGAAGAATCACCACGGGAAGACCTGGTTTTGTGTTGTGCTGGACACATGTTTTGCTCCCTTCATCTTTAGCTAAACCTGAGAAAAATGTAGATAAGCATCCAAAACATGAAACTCTTTGTGCAAGGATATTTTCAACACTCTCACTCTTCCTCCTCTTCTTCCCAAGTCTCCCTTTACACCCTTCTGGCAGGTCTTTTTTGATTTCCTCCAAGCTTTTTTAAGGACAGGCTATTTTTCTTTCCCTGGGGCAGATGAAGACAAAGGCCACTCATCATTTTTGCCTTTTAAAGGGACACAGTGTCCGTTCTTAGAGTGCCAAGAGTCCCCGTTGAGGCACTCGCTGGTTATGGCTTTCCAAGAAAAAAAAAATTAAAAAAAATCACTTGTGAGCTAAAATTAATCCTGGGAAATTTCAAACCAACAAGAACATCCTTGAGAAAGCCAGAGCATAAACAAGGGCTGAGGAAACAAACATTGCTTTGAATGCTGCTGCTTGTGATGTTGCTCCGACAGAAGGAAACGGGCCCAGGCTTTAATGGATCAAAAGAAACAAAGGACTGGCTCAGCTTCACTCACCAAACCCAGCAAGCTGTGTATGCTCAGCAACAGCTACAAACAGACTATTTCTTTTCCCCTGCAAGTAAAAAGAGTGTCTCGACCACCTATCATTTATAAACCATGGTCTGTGATTGTTTCTGAAGAGGGGGACAGGTTTTTAGTGCAGATCGGGGCGAGCAGGTGCCTTCATTGCATGGCAGGTTTAGTGAAATACTCTGGGACACTGGGCTGAAAGCAATGGCACTCAAATGTGCATTTTAGCAGAGTGCTGAGGGTGCAGCAAGTGCATTTCAGGTTGTGCATGATGAAGAGATTGTGTTTGCCTAAAAGGGTGTCAGCCTCATTTTTGTAGTGCCAGCATGGCTTTTTATTTAAATACAGAGACATAAATCTATAGCAATAGCAAGTATATTATTCAAGAGGAATTTTATATCATGTTAGGGAAAAAAAAAAGGTTTAAAAATGTTACAGCTCCCTGTGCAGCCTTGGTGTGAACACCTTTTCTCTTGTAATTGAAGAGAATCACCATAAATACACTGCTTTTTCCCATATGCCTTGGCCTAGTGGAGTGCACAGCATGGCTGGTGGTCTTCAAAGATCTTTGAGAGTCAGGTCCAATTGTAATATTAATTTTACAACTAACCCAGTCAAAACAACCACTGCTGCTAAACATGGTTGCACAAGCTCAAATTAAAGCACTCTCTAATTTACCCAGAGCTATGCCATATATCATGTTTTATACTGCTTATCATCAGCTACCCAGTTTGTCCAACACTTTAGATGTTATTAATTCAAGGAGGGGCTGCTGTACTCCGTGCCAAAATTGCCAGTTGTCCTGGGTTGAGACAACCATTAAACTCCTGCAGACTGAAGCCAATTTCATTATGAATCATGGATCATTACCACATGCTTACTTAAAAGGACAAATAGCTTTGCTACTACAGGAATAACAGTCTCCCTGAGATCAAAAGCAAGAAGGAAAAAAAAATGCCTCCAGTCACGAAGAACACTCAAAGCAAGTGGTGGCACAAGGATTATATATTACCCATGCACGCAGAGCAAAGCAAACTGTCATTAAATGTTCCCAGGAATGCAGCTGAGGAGTGCTGGCAAACTCTTAGAGCAGTGGAGGTTTTGGAGGCCGGCACTTTTATTTTTAATTTTTAAATGGAGTCTTTCTGTTAAGCTCCTTGCAGCAGCTAAAGGAAGATGCCAGGCTTGCCTTGGGCTTTTATGAAGGTGTTTGAAAATCAGGGCCAGGGCTGGTGATCTGCTGCTGAAGGATTTGGGAGCTCAGCACTGGATAGGAGGAGGAGATGGCTGCAGTTTTGCTCTGGCTGACACATCTGAAAATCTAGATACTTACCAGTACTTGCACTAACTTAGAAGTACAAGGGCCATTTTTAACTGCAAATATTGAAGTCCTGCATATCTCTCACTCCGGGGAAGACACTGAAGAAACAGCTATTTTGCCCCAGTGGCAATATATCCTGAGTGAAGACCTTTGCAGAAAAGGACTGTGGGCTCTTCAGGCAGTCAGTTTTCTTTTAAAAAATACAGATCTAAAATACAGTGTCCCTTATGAGCTACACACATGAATGCTGCAGGGATAACTCTTCCTGCCTGCACAGTCTTCAGGAGCAATGCAGGAGTTTCAGACTTTCTCCTTCCCGGGACCTATTTTTAAAAGATTTAAAAAAAAAAATTTAAAAAAATTAATAAAGAGCAAAGTAACAAGCATGACAATTTAGCCACAGGTTTCTTGAAGACATCCCTGAACTGTAGCACTTCCCAGGACCTCTCTTTGTGCTCATCAGGGCAACAGAACTGCACAGAGACCAAAAACTACCCCTGAGACCACAGATTTTTTTTTTCTTCTGTGCTGTGACACCAAGAATTCAAGTATAGTTCAGGACAGAATAAGAGAGTAACAACTTCTCTTTTATTTCTTTTCCATCTTGAAAGGAGAAAAGTTTGGGATGTTCTTGAGGGTTCCTCCTGTCCAAATTTCACAGAATGCTTTGGGTTGGAAGGGACCTTAAAGATTATCTTGTTCCAGCAAAATGGGATGTGGGCAGGATGTTTAGGATCCCTTCCAACCCAAACCATTCTGTGATTCTATGTCTCTTTAATAAGCAACCTCAGCCAGCTGCAGGGAGATTTAACTCCTTCCCTTTCCAGTGCCTTCCCACTTGTGGATAAGGGGTTTGATGATCCCATCACATCTGCTTTGCATAGCCTGGTCTTGGACGTTACACAAATAACTTGGCTTGGGCAGCTGAAAATGCTGCCTTGGGTCTGGTGAGAACACTTTGCTTCCTGATGTGCAGAGAGCCCTGAGCATTTCCACAGGCTCCCTGGGGGCCAGTGAATCACCAGAGATAAGTGAATGACAGGACATAGCCCCTGTGACATGTGCAGAGCATGCTAGCTCACAGTTTCACCTCCTTCACATCCAGAAAAGGCCTAGATGGGATCTCTGTATTCCTTGTCACGGCCAGCCAGTGACATCTGAGTTCAGTTTTCTTTGTGACAGAGGGGACAGGGTGTCTGTCCCCCAGGCAAACCCTGGAACGGCGCAGCAGGACACAGTGACCAGTTGGTGTTGCACCATCAGTGCTGGTACAGAACGCCAGGCAGAAACTTGGAGGCTCTGACAGCGAGTTCCTGGCTCACCCTCCCTGGCTGCACAGAGCCCAGAGCCCAGAGCCCTGCCTGGGCTGCAGGATTGCTTCCAGCCCAGCCAGCCCAGCCCAAGGCTGCAGGGGCTGCTCTGTGACTCCCTGGACAGCCAGGGAAGGCTCAGAGCTGTGCTGGCTCCTGTCCCACCAGCTCAGGCCAAGGTTACACCTGCCTGTGTCTGGCCTTGGTGAGTGCTTTGTTGCTGGGCTGGGTGTGAAACCCTCTGCACCTCACTCCCAAAGTTACTGTCCCTCTCCTGCAGCCACTTCCTGTTGCCTGTGACCACCCTTGAGCCTACCCCAGCTCCTCTGCACCCTGGGGCACCTTTGTCCTGAGAGTGACATCACTCCATGTCAGGGTGAGCTGTGCCCGCAGATTCCCGGATTTTGCCTCTGAGGCTCAGCCAGGACACCCCCGTGTGCTCCAGAGAGGCTGAAAGGACAAAGTCCCTGTGTAGGTGACCTGGCTCGTCTGGCAGCCCTGAACCCTTTGGCTGAGCACACCTCCCACGCTGCCAGGCACTCACCCAGGAGATGCACCCACACGGAGCCCACACCACCAGCATGGAAGAAATCAGATTTCTGCTGGCATGGGACTCCTCTGGGTCGTGGTTTTTTTTTTTTTCTTATGCCTCTTTTTCTCTTTTTCTTGACAGCAGTTCAATTCTGCCGCCAGATCTCGTTCTTGCTCTTCTTTTTTTTCCTCAGCAAGAAGCCTGCCCACATCCTTCCCAATCGCATTAAAAAACCTTCTCCAGCTTGCAAATAAACATCGAGAAGAGCCAAAGCTCTAATGATAGCTGTTAATGCTTGCAGCATCCACCAGGCAACACACAGGTGCTGACAGCAGCTAAATGCTGGCTTGGGCAGCTCTTGTGCTGTTTTCTGCAATGTCCTCCACACCTCATCAGAATTAATGTATTGTTGCCCTACTGCTCATCCTGGAGGTCCCAGGATGTGGAGCAGAAGGGGACAGTGCAGCTCTGGGACCCCACTCCCTCTGCTCAGTCCCACTCTTCACCCAGATCCTGCCTCAGAGGGGGTGGCCCAGCCTTTCTCTACACCTGCTCCCAGCTTGGACCTCCCACGTGTGTCCAGGAGGATGGTGAGGAGGTGAGTTCAAAGAGCCAGCGAGCTGGCTGTACACAAGTGGCTGGAGATAAGAGGCCAGACGGTGATAGGGGTATGATTCAGGTGATGAATGAGGGCTGCTCCCTCTCCCACTGCTGAAACCTTTGCTCCCTCAGACAGAGAAATTGAAAGCCAACAGGCTCCGTGCTCCCAGCCAACTCTGAGGACAAGGCTGCTCCCTGTCCTGGCTTTACTCACAGGTCAGGACCTCAGGTGTTAAGCCTCACTTCTGAGGCGGCTCATAAAAGGGATTTATGAAAGCCAAGGAGCATTGTAAAAGTTGGCACACCCTTGGCCTTTACTTTCGGCATCTGCAAGAAGGTGCTGCCGCAGGAATTGCTTCCTTGGAGAGGAATCTGGCTCCAGCTGCCACCCTCTGCATGTCCCCTGCTCCCCCTGGCAGGGGTGGTCACTCATCCCGTGAGCTGCTCCTTGGTGCCCTGGCAGCAAGAGAAAGTTCCCTCCTTCAGGAGCTGTGCCTGTGCCACACAGGTGGGACACAGCAAGTCCTGGCCATGGGGAGCACAAATGGGCTTTAACATGAGGCTGGGTTTGAGTGGGCTGCAGAGAGCTGCAGCAAGGCCAACAAGAACAAGAGCATCTGATTGCACTCCTCAAACCAACTCAGGCTCAGTCACCATCTCTGGGTTGTTTTGGAAAATGTGAGGGAGCAGCTCGGCTGGAGTGACCTCATGGTGTCAATCTTCCTGTCAAACCCTGGCCTGTCCTAGACTTTTCCAAGGAGGGCTCAACCTCCAAAACTGGAGGTGAAGGCCAGGTTCATTTGGGTGCCTTCATTCTTGGTGACATCTTTTTAGTGTATGATCTGTGGGTGTTATCATGGGAGACGCTCAGAGAGCAGAAATCCCACCCTGGCAACTGGCAAGGAGGGTTTCTAGTGGGCAGTGGAAATTTCCTCCAGCTTTGTACCCCTCCATCCTGTTTTCTGGCACTGCAGGGCAGGAGGAGAATACCTGCAGAGCAGAGCAGCAGGAGCTGATGCTCAGCCCCCACACCAGGGGTGCAGCAGGAGAGGGGAAACCACCCCTGGTGCCCAAGGGGTCAGTTTTGGTCAGGCCAGCCCTTAGCAGTAGGTCACTGCAGGAGCTTAGGCCTCGACATCTTCCTTGCTCAAGTCCCACCTGCCCTTCCCCACTGCAAATTAAAATAAAACACTTCTGGACATTATCAGCAGCCTGTAACAAGTTTTGTTGGGTTTTGATGACTTTCCAGAGCTTAGCTGAGCAGAGAGGCTGGCAAAGATGCACAAGCACACACACACACTGGTTCTGCAGGTCCCTCTGCATGCTTCCAGTCTCCAGGGAGTGCTGACTAGGAGGGATGAATGCTATTCTTAGAGGGCAAGAAAGAGGCTTCGTGCTCCAGAGAGGCTTCAGCTTGCAAAGGTTTCTTCCTCCATCATCATTTTCAAGTAAGTTGAAGGCTGATTTAACTGTCAAAGATAATTGTTGGAACAGGCTTGCTTTCCCCAGAAAGATTATACTTGCTCAAAACCAGCTCCTTCTGAAAACTCTTTGCAGACAATAAAAGGTTATTGGCAGCTATTAAGTCCTAAACATTATCTACCTGCTGCAGTGCAGGGACACTGGAGCAGCAGGGGTTCAAACTCCATGGCAGGGGCATGGCTGAACCTCTCCTGTGTCCCCTGGGCTCCCACAGTGCCTTTGGCCTTGAGGGACCCCTCACCTGGCCCAAGCTCTGCCCCCCAGCTCTGCACCAGGCAGCCCTTTGCTCCCAAAAATGAGGGGTCCAGGTCCTGGGGTGCCCTCCTTTCCAAAGGAGATTTGGTTTGGGTTGGAAGGGACCTTAAAAACCAACAAGTGCCACCCCCTGCCTTGGCAGTGACCCCTCCCACTGCCCCAGGCTGCTCCCAGCCCCCATGTCCAACCTGGCCTTGGGCACTGCCAGGGATCCAGGGGCAGCCACAGCTGCTCTGGGCACCCTGTGCCAGGGCCTGCCCACCCTGCCAGGGAACAATTCCTGCCCAAGATCCCAGCCAGCCCTGCCCTCTGGCACTGGGAAGCCATTCCCTGGCTCCTGGCCCTGCAGCCCTTGGAAATTGTCTCTCTCCATCTTTCTTGCAGGCTTCCTTCAGGCATTGAATGGCCATAATTAGCCACACATAAATTTAAAAGTTGTGCAGATATGTGTATGTTCATAAATACTCTCTCTACTTTTTTTTTTGAAGGCTATTAGACATGCTTACTAATTTTTTAAAATATTCAGTCTTTGTGTTTACTCACCCCTAGACCTTTCTGAAATGGTTATATGAAGATAGCCTGATTTCAATTTTTAAAAAAATGGAGAGGAAGAAGTTATCCTTGTACTGTAGGACCTTGTAGGTTCGTTGGATTTCAGTGCCAGATTACATTTTTTTTTAGCCAACATGGAAACTTTTCTTTCCAGTGGGCTGGCTGAGATTTTGCTTGGGGAATTAACTATGCCAACTCAGTTGCCACAAACATTTATCTCTTCTCCCTCCAGGACCACAGGGTGCTCTGTGTTCCACACTGGCTCCAAATGAGTGGAAGAACTGAACTCACTTCTAAACCTGTTTTAACAAAGGAGCATCACAGGCCGGGCCTATACTGGTAGATTAAACGTGACCAGGGATATGCCAAGCACTGACACCACAAGGCACAGACCAGCCCCTGTCTAAGCTGCTGAACTGGCTCACCACCCAAAACAAGGTGGCTTTGTGCAATTCAACCTTTGGGAACAGTCCCTGAAATGCTCTAACTGCCAAATCATGCCCCAAAGTTATTTAGGGTTTGTGCTGGCAGCAGCACCAAATTTAGGTCAGGAAGCATCTCTTTGGTTTACCACCATAAGGGATCTCATTGCAGGGCTTGACAATGCTTGAGGGCATTGTCATAATCTTGCATCTTCTGATGAGCACAAGGTTTAAATCTTCAGCTGATGGGCAGCATGTGGAGAATTTAACCCAATTTTGCACACTCGTTTACCCAGACTTCTGTCAGGGCATTGTGCAGGGGACTGATGCTGCCTGGAGTGCTGCCAGCATGGGCACACCATCACATCACAAAATCTCTTCCATGTTGGGTGGTGCATTTCCATCTGGAGAGCTGAAATACTTGGAGTTTATAAAGTCTGTGTGAAAGACAAGTTGCATGTCCAGGAGCTGCACTCAGGGTGAGCTGCAGTGGGAATAATTGGCATTTCTGGAGTTCCCATACAAAACAACACATTTCCCCTGGCCTCTGCTAAAAGAATTGCTGTTCTGTGGTAGCCACTTCCCCAGAGCCAGAAGTTTATCCCCAGAAGTTTATCTCCATGATATATTTGTGGAATGAGGGCAGAAGACGCTCTCAAGGAATGTGCTTCTGATTTACTCCTCCACCACACTGCTGCATAATCATAAACCCAGGGGTCACTAAAAGGACCCGTTGGGCTCTACATGTGTCTGGTAGGGAAGAATTTGGTGCAGACAGCAGTATATCCTTGCTTCATCCCCACAGGGAGTGAGGGACTGAAGGGAAGGGAGTGTGGGCACAGGAATTAATGCACAGAAACTTCCCTTTGCTTAATTTAGCCAGGAAACAATGCACTTCTGCTCCATCAAAACAGTGAGATCCAAAGTTTGCAGCAGGAGTACTGGGACAACTTCTTTCCAACCCTGGATAGTTTCTGAGCTGAGTTTATTATTGTTTCTAAGTGATACTATTTGAAATTCTAGTATACCAAGCAGTCCACAGGTCTCAAGTCATGCATTCCTACTGGCAACCCAGAGATGAAAGGCTTGGAAATCTGTCCCTGAACTGTTTTCTGGATTTTTTTGGCATCAGGATAATTCAACTGGGAATGTCAAGGGTTTTACTAAAAGCAGCCAAAAAGCTTGCTTCAGTCAGCAAACCAAACGGTTTAATGGGCATCACATGAAAAGCAAAACCAGAAGTTAATCAAAAGCAAAATAGGATGTCCTGACCGGGAATTCAACTCTGCCCCATGATGGTTTGGTGTCATATCTGCAGTGAACTTCTGCAGCTGAACTGCACAGCACATTTTACCCCTAACTCATGTGTCAACAGCATCCACTGAGCACTAAAAATGCAGGAACGTTTTTCCTCCCTTCTGCTTGGGTCTGTGGAAGTACAATGAGCTGAAGTCTGCAGAAGAAAGAAGTCTGCCTTCATTTTCTTCAGAAAATTATTTTCATGGATTTCTTTTGGAGCTATGTAAGATTCTTTTATTTCTAGAGTGACCATTGATAAAAAAATAGAACAGAACAAAACAATGCACCATTTCCCTCCTAAAATCATACATTTCTAACTGTAAGGTCACATCACACTATGTGGAAGCAACTCCTAGTAAGATCAATTCATACAAATTACATGCAGGAAAAACCTATTAAAGTATTGGCTTTAATTGTTGCTCTCCCCCTCGCCTGCGCTCCCCACAGCTTGACATTTGTTAATGTTTTTTCTTGACTGAGTGGTTCTTCTCTCAGGCAGTCTGGGAAGAGTTTCAGCTTTGTCCTCCACTGTGCCCATGCAAGGACTCTCAGAGGGAGCTGCTTGGAAGAAAGTGGAAGGAGCTTGCCCAGGGTCAGAGAGGCTGATCCAGCTGGGTTAAAGCTGGACTTGTTTGTGCCAGGAATCCTTTTGGGAAGCAGACTCACAGGTAGCTTTTGAAAGGCTCAGGAGATTTTTAGTTTCATTTCCATGACAAAAAAAACCCTGTTTCTGGTATTTTTATGACCTTGGTTTCTGGTCACCTCTGGCTGACACCTCGGGTGTTCTTGGTTTCCACCTCAGCAGACTGCCTGAGAGGTGAATCACAGCCTAGTTTCACCTGAGGGCAGATTTCAAAGAAAAGTCCCTTGTGTGGAGGTTTTTTTGTTGCTCTGGGTATCAGAGTGAGAAATGAGTTAGACAAAGAAAGCCACCACAATCCCCCACAGGTTAAACAGTGTGTCTTGTGGGTGTAAAAGAGGATTAGTACTCTTCATGAGAGACATGGAAACAGGAAAAAGGTGTATTTCCTAAAAAGTTTGTGTATGGTTTGGGGTTTTTTCCTTTTTGAAGTTCAAACCAGCTGTGTAACTTTCCTTGAGACATCACATTTATGGCCCAGCCCTGGGCTGTTTCTTTGCCTGCTGTTTCTTAGAGAAATACTCCCATTTCACAATATTTTAACTCACAGGACTTGAAATGGCCTGTTACTTGTCTTCAGCAGTATTTCAGTCAAGTTTCTTGTGCTGAACCACTCAGCTCTGCAGCCAAGAGAAGAGCACAGGAGTGTCCCCCTCAAACAGTGGCAGCAACTTTCAGTGACGAAGCTCTGGGTTTGCTTTGCTTTGCAGGAAGTGTTTTTGACTCGAGAATCCATTTGATTTGTGATCCTTAACTGGAATGAAACAGACCATGCAATCCACAAGCTGCTTTTTTTACTTCCTTGTCCTCTCTGTTTTGCTTTGAGAGAACACGACTTCACCGCTACAAGAGCTCATGGCATGCCGTGAGCTGCCCCAACAGATGCATCTGCAATAAATGTTTGTCCAATCTTCACAACAACAGCTGATTATCATTTATCCCCTTATCGTGAGGGATTTGTCAGCCTTTGGAATCGCTGGCTGACAGGGGCCTGTGGATGATGGATCACAGTGGCTGTCTAGGCCTGATTCAGAGAGAGATGTTGACACACATGGTTCATTTCTGAGAAAAGCAGGTTTTTTATGGGACATGGAATCCTGTTACCTTGCTGCACCCTTCAATCTTGTGACAGAAAAGATCCAGCACCCTCTTGACAGGGTTTGGATTCAAAGTGCAGCACAGATGCTCCTGCTGTTTGTTTTGCTGCCTCAGGCTTGGAAACTGGTGCAAGAATGAAAGCAAAGAGCACTTCTGCATGTGTATTGTGGCTTCTGCTGGCTGCTCTGCCCTGTCCAGGTGGACCCCAGCATAAGGAATGTGCAACTGTGCTCACCAGGGAGTGCCACCTCTGCTGGTATTTCTCCTCTTGTCCCCACTATCAGTAAAACAGAGGGTTTGATCTGTGATTAGATATCTTAATTGTCTTCATATTGCCTGGTCAGGTGAGGCTGCTCTGGAGTTGGGCAATGGTGCCATACCCAATTGTCTACACCTGGCAAGCTGCCTGCTCCTTACAGCACCTGCGAATTCCCTGAGCATCTGGAGGGTGAGTAATCCACAGGGGTGTATGGACATGGGGGTTTCCACACATTGCAGAGTCATAGAGCAGGCTGAGTTGGAAAGGACCCACAAGGATCATTGAGTCCAACTCCTGGCCCTTCACAGGACCATCCCCAACCATCACACCCTGTGCCTGACATCATTGTCCAAACACTTGAGTTCTGTCAGCCTTGGTGCTGTGACCAGTTCCCTGGGGACCCTGTTCCAGTGCCCCACCACCCTCTGGGTGGAGAACATTTTCCTGATATCCAGCCTAAACTTCCCCTGACACAGCTTCAGGCCATTCCCTCGAGTCCTGTCACTGTCACCACAGAGCAGGGATCAGTGCCTGCCCCTCCTCTTTCCCTCACAAGGAAGTTGAACTGCAGTGAGGTCTCCCCTCAGTCTTCTCCAGCCTGAACAGACCAAGTGCCCTCAGCTGCTCCTCACAGGGCTTCCCCTCAAGGATAGCCCTTCACCATCCTCACTGACCTTCTTTGGGCACTCTCTAATAATTTAATGTCTTTCTTATATTTGGGTGCCCAAAACTGTTCACAATATCCAAGGTGAGGCTGCCCCATCCCAGAGCAGGGCAATCCCTTCCCTTTCCCAGCCGGTGCTGCTGTGCCTGATGCCATTAGGAGAGGGTTGGCTCTCCTGGCTTATGTTCACCTTGCCATCAACCAGGACCTCCAGCTCCCTTTCCATAGCACTGCTTTCCAGCATCTCATTCTGCAGTTTGTGCAGAATCTGGCATTTTCCCTTGCTGAATTTCATGTGGTTGATGACTGCCCCTGATCCCCCTCTGGGGCAGTTTTGAGTCCCTTGACAACTCCACTGCTCCCAGAAAAACTCCAGCCCTGAGCTCACAGGGATACCTCCTGCCAGGCTGGAGCACCAACACCAGGTGCTCATTTCCATCCAGCACCAAGTGCTGAGCTTGGCTGCTGGAGGCCTGATTTTGATTTAGAACCAGGGGTTTGCATTATCCCACTTACAACTTTGTCCACTGCAGCCTGTTCCTGAGCTGATCACGCAGCTGGCTCCTGGAAGAGGAGCCACTGCCCGTGTGGTCTCAGCCTGGCACAGTGTCAGGAGCACTTCCCTGCCCAGTGGTTCTGCTGTAGCTGTAACTTGTGTGATCCACGCCCCAAACACAGAAATCCGACGCTGCAGGCAGAGTTGCGCAGCCTCAAAATTGCACCTATTAAGGGTGAGACTGCCATGAAACTCAACAGGAAACTGAAGAGTACAAACACTTCCAGAAACAAAAACCTGCCCCCTTTTCTTGAAATGTCATTGTTTTTCAAGGCATGGAAAGAATGAGGATTAAGCAGCGGTGTCTCTTTAATGACACATCAAATGGTCTTGAGCAACAGCAAGTGCTGCGTGTTTGGGCATTGCTTTGGCTGCTTGGTAGGAACAGTTTTTGGAAGGTCTTTCCAGGCTTTTGTACAAACAGAGCTCCATTAAATTGCATTCCAAGCTGAAGCCTCCATTTGGTGAGAAAAGCAGGGAGAATTTAGGGGAATCAGAGAAGCTGTGCTGGGTACGGGGAGAGAACAGCGAAAGAAAGAGTGAGGGGGTATTTCTGCCCCACTTTTTTATTGTAACGCTCCATAAATTCAAGTTCCTGTTGAAGGGTTGTAAGCTGTGTCACTGTCACTCCATAAAAGGCCAGAGCTCAGACACAGTCCCAGTGCTGGCTGGGGATCTTTCCTGCTCAAAGAGAAACAGGGGCCGACCTGATCTCACAATCTGATGTCAGACCTATCACGTCATCTCTTGGATTTCCTTGAACTGAATTTTCCTTGAACTGATTTTCATCTGAGCCTGAGCACATCAGCTGAAAAAACCTCTTCCTGTCTTGATGATGGCATTTCTAGAGGTGCAGGATCCAGTACACAACATGAAGTATTGTTTCCATTGGTTAATTCCCTTTGCTGTGAGAAATGTGTTTATTTTCCACCGAACACTCATATCTGGCTTTAATTTTTAGACACTGAGTTTTGCTGAACCTTTATCAGCAACTCTACCATCAGTTTGCATTTTCCAGAGATAACATTTTTTACCATATGGCTCAGGGGTGTTTATGGGGAGTTCATCCTGTGAACAGAGACTATTTCCAAGAGCCTGGAGTGACAGGATGAGAGGGAATGGCTTCAAACTGACAGAGAATAGGGTCAGATGGGATATTAGGAGGAAATTGTTCCCTGTGAGGGTGGGCAGGCCCTGGCACAGGGTCCCCAGAGAAGCTGTGACTGCCCCTGGATCCCTGGAAGTGTTCAAAGCCAGGATGGATGACCCTGAGCAACCTGGGCTCGTGAAGATTCCCTGCCCGTGGCAGAGGGGTTGGAATGAGATGATCTTTAGGGTCCCTTCCAACCCAAACCATTCCATGATTCTAGGATTATGCACAGCTCTTCTAGAAACATCATGGTCAATGTTTCTTCTTCCCTAGCCTTCTTTTTTTTCTTTTTTTCCCCTCAGGCTTTATGGTTTTACACACAGTTACCTTGAGTTTATGGAGTTCACCTTCCCAGCTGTCCCTGTATCAGGAATCTCTGTTCCCCTTCCTGATGATCAGCAGCTCTCAGAAATAATCCACAAGGCTGAGTTTTCTGCACCAGACTCATTTCCCACCTGAGAGAGAAATTTCAGGAGGAATTTCTTCACAGAAAGGGCTGGTCAAGCATTGGAAGGGGCTGCCCAGGGAGGTGGTGGAGTCCCCATCCCTGGAGGTGCTCAAATGTTCCCCAGGGAACACCTTGGATACCTCTGAGCTCTGTGCACTCCCTGAGGTGGTGTCTTCTGCTATATCCACAAGTTTGGGTTCCAGGCTAGAACACAAATGTCACAAATATTTCTGAGAATTAGCTGTGTTTGGTTGCAGTGTCTTTCATTTCAGGAACGGGATGTTTTCCAAGCTGATAAACTTTCCAAACCTGGAAAACACTTAAAATGTCTGCAATTGTGAGTTTATCCTTGCCTTTGAATCCAAATCCAGACAATTTTCCTGTTGCTAATGCTTTGTGTACTGAGATTGAATTTGTGGATAATAGGATTTCTTTATGATTCCACCTGAAGCTTCAAATAGGAAGACACCAATAATAAAATAATCACAAACCTGACTCACAAAGCTAAAAAGAAGATTTAGCACTTTCCAGATCTAAGGAGAAAAGCCAATTAAAATCCTCCTGCTGTCTGTTGAGATTTTTTTTTTTTTTTGCAAATTGCTACACAGTTGTTTATTTCCTTTTAAATAAGCCAACAACCAAAGAACAGACTACTTCCCTAAATTAATTTTTTCAGTGTTTGTTTGTCTTTCTCCATAGAAATTCATGCCTTGTCCAGACTTGGGACTTGTAACAAGGACTGATTTTATATCCTGAGAGAGAAAAAAGATTAACATGGCTGAGGAAAGGAGATGCTGTCAGGACTTCCATGGGTTGAGCCTTGGTTTTATTTGCCTTTTCCATTGGCAGGAAAGCCAATTTGCATTAGCACTGGGGACATGATGATGCAAGTAGATTGTTTCTTTATTTCCCATAAATATGTCACATTAAAATGTAAATCTTAAACCACTTTGTACATTGCAAGCACCAACAGACCTTCTCCAGCAAGGGAAACATGTAAACCACCTTATCTTGGTTTTCATGCACTCCTAAGTAATTCAAATGAAAGGGTGATAAACATCAAACATTCTCACTTAAAACACAAGAATTAGAACTTTTTTTGGTGTTGTTTTGATGGTTTTTCCCCCCAAATACACAGTTTCCTTTTGACCAGATAAAACCTTTCATTCATAAAAGTATGTGATGTTCTGTTTTCAGTTCTCGTTTTGGGCAAAGGCAGGGAGGAACAGAAATATTGAGATGAAAAAGCAGATCTTTCAGGAGAACATTTTGAAACAGAAGACTACAAATACATCCTCTACTTTTTTTTTCTCCCAGCTGAAACAAATCTGGTACAAATATGAATCATCTAAACTGGCTTTCCATGCATTTTTTGACAGATAAATATTCAACCAAGAAAGGTCTCCTGCTCACAAATCATCTTCCCTGGGAGTGCTTCATTTAAAAACACCTAAACTTAAGAGCCTGACACTGCAGGTAAGAAAAAAGCAGCCTTAAAACAATTTAAAAAACCCTTAAAATATTATAAGCAGCTTCATGTGGCACTGTTGAATCTCTAGCCAGGTTTTCTGTGTGCTGACACACATGGTTGCTCAAGAGCTGAGCACTTGTTCCTGACATGCAGGCCTGCCAAAGCCAGAATAGTGAGTTCATTTACAATGCAGTGATGTAATCTTCTCCCACATTTTGTAAATGTGGTTTTCTGTTGCAAACTTCCTTGGTTTTTAATAGTAAAGCAGCCGTGTTGAGTGTGTAGAGGCTGTGCTGCAACGTTAAACCTTTTTCGTAGCAGCTCAACTGGGATTTCATAACCTGGTGAGAACTCTGTGTTCACAGTTATCACCCATGACTTCACCCAGGGACAACTTTCTGTTCCTCTATTTATTTCTGGGATCAGGGCTGGCCAACACTGCTCTTCTCCATCTGCAGGGGATGGTGGCTTGATAGCCAGCCCTGAAATCCAAGGGGATGAAGGGTTATGTGGCTTGATAGCCAGCCCTGAAATCCAAGGGGATGAAGGGTTGTGTGGCTTGATAGACAGCCCTGAAATCCAAGGGGATGAAGGGTTGTCCCATCCACAGACAAATTTGTGTGTCCCACAGTGGCAGGGCAGGGCAAAGTACCCACAAGGACACTTTATGTGCCTTTTCATGCTTTCCCTGCACTCCTATTTCCAGGCCCAAGAGGAAAGCTGGAGCTCTTTTAACTTTGGGCTTTTCTACCTGGGAGAATGAGCCAGAAAAGCAGCAGTGTAATATTCCCTGTGCCTTCCCCTGGCTTTGTTTATCCCATCCTGGGAGCAGAGTTACTCTGGGATGCAAGTCCCACTTGATGTCTAAGCCCTGTTTTAGCATCTCATTGTTTCCCTCCTTGCAGTCTGAGGCTCTGCATCGTCCTCCAAGAGCTCTGGAAGCATGGAGCAGCCAAAGGCAGTCCCTGTCCCCTCTTCTCCCCCTGTGCTGTCCAGGAAGGGCAGGAGGGAGCTGGGTCGGCTGTCAGGGACTGATAAGGTGCTCTGGGTATTTCCTGGAAGGAGCTGTTCTGATTTATAGCCAGGCCAAAGAGGCTGCTAAGGACCAGCTCTCTCATTTCTCCTGCCTCCCACACACAGGAACAAGGAACAATAAAGATCATGACCCTCTTTCCACTCGCATTCCTGGCCCCTTCCATAGCATCCAGAAATGGGAGAAAAAAATATTGTAGGAAATGAGAAGTCAAGTGGTGGTGACAGGGCAGGGAAAGTCTTTGCCAGGCCACAGTGACAAGGCAGAAGCCATGTTCTCCCTTCTGCCTTGTTTTAGTGTTTGCAGATCCTCAACTCGAGGAGTCTGGGACTTAAAGCCAAAGCAAAATGAGCCTCTATGAGAAATTTGAGACTCACATAATCAGAGAATCATGAAATGGTTTGGGGTGGAAGGGACCTTAAAGCCCATCCAGTGCCACCCCTGCCATGGCAGGGACCCCTCCCACTGTGCCAGGCTGCTCCCAGCCCCAATGTCCAGCCTGGCCTTGGGCACTGCCAGGGATCCAGGGGCAGCCACAGCTGCTCTGGGCACCCTGTGCCAGGGCCTGCCCACCCTACTTTCTTTCACTTTTTTCCTGATATTCAACCTAACCCTACTTTCTTTCAGTTTGAAGCCATTCCCCCTGTCCTGTCGCTCCATGCTCCTGGGAGGGAAGTCAGTCCCTGCGGTGAAGAAACTGCAGGAATGCAGGGCCCAGTTCCTTCTCTGAGCCACGTTTAACCTCTGTTTCTGGGGAGCTGGGGGAACTTCCATCCAACCCCACCTCTGCTGCTGCAGTGGGGACTTGCAGCAGCAGCAGAATCTCACTCAGATCTCAGCTGGATCCTCTGCAAATCCCTCTCAAGCAGAGGGAAATGCAGGGACAGTAATTGGCATGGAGCAGCAGCTCGGCTGTGCTAGTGACAGAAGATACTGGGGGAGTTATTAAGGGGCTGCTGTTAGGGTACTGCTAATAATTTTCAGAATCATTTCCATTCCTATTCTTCCCCTGACAGCCTGGAAGTGCTGTGGGTCCTTTTAAAGCCATTCTGCCTGTGAACAGTTTATTGTTTTATTTGATAGGTTGCTTAGGGATAGCTCAGCACCTCCAGTGCTTTATTTCCCCCGTCCCTTCAAAGACTGAGAGCATTTTAATATTTCTTGGAGAGAAATGGATGTAATAAAATATGAACATTTCGGCCTCAATCTTCCTGCAGTGGAAAGCTCTTCCCTAAGTGGCTGTTCCATGCTGGCTTTTCCGGTTGCTGTGCTCTGCAGAGAGCTGGCAGCCCCATCGGTGCTCCTGCTTCCCATAAACATCTTTCTCCTGCTCAAGGAAGGCTTTGCTCACTTAGGATGGGAAGACAAAGCAGAGATGGACCTCTGTGGTCTCCACGGATGGGGTTTTTTTCAGATGAGTCACTGCACATGGCTGAGCTGGGTAAAGTCACATGATGATGGTCAGAATTGCCCAAGCACTGGACAAGGGTCATTTCACAGAATCGTGGAATGGTTTGGGTTGGAAGGGACCTTAAAAGTCATCCAGTGCCACCCCTGCCATGGCAGGGACACCTCCCACTGTGCCAGGCTGCTCCCAGCCCCAATGTCCAACCTGGGACACTGCCAGGGATCCAGGGGCAGCCACAGCTGCTCTGGGCACCCTGTGCCAGGGCCTGCCCACCCTCACAGAGAAGAATTTTTTTCCCAATATCCAACCTAGCCCTGCCCTCCTTCAGCTTAAGGCCATTGTCCTTGTCCTGTCATTCCATGCCCTTCTAAGAAGTCCCTCTCCAACTCTCCTGGAGCCCCTTTAGGCACTGGAAGGGGCTCTGAGGTCTCCCCAGACCCTTTTCTTCTCCAGGTGAGCACCCCTAGCCCTCCCAACCTGGCTCCAGAGCAGATGGGCTCCCACCCTGGCATCAATTTAGTGCCCTCCTCCACCCTCATTCCAGCAGGTCCGTGTCCTTCTTGTGTTGGAGGCCTAGACCAGGATGCAGAACTTCTGGTGAGGTCTCACAAGAGCAGAGTAGGGGGGGAGAATCAGCTCCCTCAACCCACAGTTTGGCACCAGAGTCCTCAAGGTCTGGAAAACATCCAGGTGAGAGCAAGGCCCCCACTGAGACCTGGCTGTGCTGACCCCTGGAGAAGTGGCCTTGTAGAAGCCACCTTGAGACCAAACAGCACCAATTGAGTACCTGGGTGAGGTCTGCACAGGGATCCTCCAAGGGAAATGGAAAATCCCCCATTTATGAGCTGCTTCAGGCTGGAGCTCAAAGCTGGGAAGAGAGGCAGGGAGAGCTGTGCAGCCACACTGTCTACTCCTCACTAGCAGGAATCTCCTTCCCTGTCAGAGTCATGGGATGAGGACTCAATCACAGTGCTGGGCTTCAGCTGGGGATTTCAGAGATTGCCTAAACATGTGGAATTAAAAGTGTTCATGTGCACAAAGACAGAAGGAGGAATCTGTGAATTCTGCAAGGCACTGCCTGTTGAAGAGATACATCCTGAGCCTTTGGATACTGGCAAAGCCCCTTGAGGAGAAAGTATAATTTTCCCTGCCCAAACAACAGTGGTTGTATTTGTTTAAAAAAAAAAAAAAAAAAAAAAAAAAAAAAGGTTGGAAAGCCAGCAGATGTAGAGCCCTGATGAGAAAGGAGTGTTGTACATAGGATAGTGGGGAGACTGTTCCAAAGCAGCCCATCCTTAGGCAGAGATGTCCCTGCTGGCTCAGCAGTGGCTCCAGGGAGGACTGGCTGTGGGATGGGCAGTGTGGGAGAAGGGGATTTGGGACTCACTCCTGGCTTCAGCAAGATGCATATTCTTGGCATCTCCCGGGGCTGGCACTCAAATGGGGAAAAACAAACAAACAGGTCTGTTCAGAGGCATGTAGGAGGAATGATATTTCTCTTGGAAGAGCTCCTCTTCTTCCACAGGGCAAAAAAAGCACCATGCAAGAGAATGAGAGCTCCTCCTGTGAACAGGAGGAAGCTAAATGGGAGAACTGCATCTGCTGGATTGTTCTTTGCCTTCTGTCAGGGGAAAAAAAGTTAGACAAAGAAGTGAAGTTTGATTCAAGATAGAGCAGGCCAAAGACAGGCAGCCAAGCAGGAATGGGTTTCTTTAGCCTAAGAATCATAGAATGATTTTGGTGTGAAGGGACCTTGCAGTTCATCCAGTTCCAGCCCCCTGCCATGGGCAGGGACGCCTTCCACCATCCCAGGTTCAAACATCCAGATGGAGGAGAAGGGGAATCCTGCTCACTGCACCTGACACTGTTTTAACCTGCAACTATTTCATGGAAAACACTTTCCTTCCTTTCTACACTTCCCTCAGATGGCCTAGGTGGGAGATGGGCCCTGGGAAACCCTCCTGGGGCAGAGCAATCCCACCCCAGACCTCACCATGGAGTTGTACACAGAGCAGGCCAGGAGATGTTGCTCCACCATTGCCTCCCTTGGCCTCAGGAGGATGAGTCCAACCCTGGTTTTCCAGAAAGGAAGAGCATGGCCACCAGCTTTCCAGAGGGACTGCAGCTTTCCCCCTCTCTGTGTGTCGCCTTTGACCCTTGGGATGGGGTTAGGAGAGCGGGCTGAGCCAGACCCAATACTCCCTTGGGGTTGTGTCTCCCTCCATTTCCAAACCACATGCTTTTGGCTCAGCTTGCCCATCTCCCTCTGAGCTCTGGATTTACCTCCACAGCCCAAGGAATGAGTAGACAAACCTGCTTTCCCTTATGGCTCTACTCATAGTGGAAGAAAATAATGAACAAACAGGTTTTGGGTATGCAATCCTTAGTGGAATTGTATCTGGACTTTTGCATTTGCTCTCTCATTTTTGGTCATGATGCAGAAAATCATGGGAAATATTCTATATATGGGATTTTGGACATTTTTCTAGCTATCTACAAAGCAGCTGGGAAAAATATCCTCCAACATCCTCCCCCCCAATTGCTTGTGCAGAGGTTTTATTACATTTGTTATACTTGTTAATCATATTTTGATGAGTTCATCCTACACCTCATTGCAAATGCCAGGAGAGGTAGAGGCAAAAGGAAGAAAAATGTCGAGCTCTGATGCTTCTTCCCCAAATCACTGAATTATTTTATAATTCTTTTATTCATAACCAAGGTTTATCACTTGAAAATCTCAATTTGAACCAAGCAAATTATGCTGTAACTGGCCAGCATATTTTATTTATTTTTAATAACTTCACTTATTGTGTGGCTGCAGACTGCACATCACATGGCACACACTGGACATGAGATCCTGCGTATCTTTCCCAAAGCCTGTGAACCCTGGGCTGACTTAGTCGTTCTTCTGGCTTACAGGGACACCTTTTATTCCCTCTTTAGCCTTTTGAGCATTCACATGTCTGGCATATGAACATTGCAGCAGTCACATGGTGCTGTGAACACAGGGGGGGTCAACTTGTGCTCCACTTCACAGAGAGAAAAAAGAGAAACACGAGACACAACACAGACTGCCATGGCCAAGGTCTGGCAATTCTTTACCCTGTCAAAATTTGGGCCATCCTTGGAAAGGGCATCAAAAAAAAGCCCTGGAAGAGATGGGAAATGGAAACAGAAGAAGGGCTGAATCCTGCATCATGGATCCTTGGTATGTTAACAGCCAGCAGGGCCAGAAATTCCAGGGCTGTGAAACCTCCAGGTTTGCAGATAATGCTGAGTGGTTTCAGTAACCAAAATCCCTGGTGCTGGTGAGGACCTCACAACACACAGAAAGGTGGAAGGTGAGCATCTCTGTTGGTTAATTTAAAGAAATCCACCCAAGGAAAAATAACCCAACCTGGCTGTACGTGATGCTAAACTTGGAAATGGTAGCTACCAGGAAATGGATCACTGACAGCTCTCTGAAATCATCAGCTCAATGTGCAGGGACTGCCAAAAACTCAGAAAAGCATATGGGTGCAGAGAGAACAGCTCTGTTCTGCTGCTGAGCACAGCATTGGTGTGCCCTCACCTCAGAGCCTGGGCGAGGTGCTGGGCTCCTGTGCTTGAGGACAAGTCAGTAGAGAGTGGCCAAGGGGACTCCTTCCTTTTAGGTTGGACAAGGTAAGAAATCCCAAAGTTACAAGTAAACCAGGCAGGGTGTCCCTTCCAAGAGGCTGAGCACCGTGAGGGGATGGGGGTTCACTTGGGGAACCAGCAGCAGAGAGTGGCCAGGTTTATTCAATCCTCCTCCCACTTCTGGAGATAAAGTACTGGGATAAGGGATCCATCATCTGCCCTGTTCTGACTCCTCACCTGTACCCCGCTGTGGCTGACAGCTCAGGCCTGAGGTGAGTATGAGAATAAGGAGCAGCTGACAGATATTTCCCAGAAGAGTCTCCTGGACACTGAGCATTTGTAGCTCACAGAGTTCCCAACCCAGAGGTGGTGTTTTACTTGGGATGAATTCTACCTTTTTCTTTTTTCACTTAATTAAAAAAAAAAAAAAAAAGAGCAAAGACTTTGAAGTCAAACTCTGTTATTAGAGGTGATATGCCAGCCATGGGTAAGTGCCAACTGCAAGACTTTATTTTGACTGCTGTTTCATGAGAAAAGCTGGCTGCTGGGAGCACAGGGAGGCATGTCCTGAAGAAGGTGAAGAATTCAGCCAGACTGCTTTCAACAGCCTCTTTGATGCTGGGTGGCTGAGAACGCAGAGCAGGGCTTTCTGTGTGTGCTGTGACAAAATATCCTTTAATGATTGTCTCCTGGGTCACCCTGGGCTACAGCCTGAACCCCAACCCAGAGCAGGAGAGCAGGTTTTCATAGAATAGATCACACAGAATCACTGAGGTTGGAAAAGATCTCCAAAATCATCGAGTCCCAGCTGTCCCCAGTGCCCACCTTGTCCCCAGCCCAGAGCACTGAGTGCCATGTCCAGGCATTCCTTGGGCACCTCCAGGGAAGGACACTCCAAACCTCCCTGAGCAGCCCCTTCCAGTGCTTTTGCTGGAACATTTTTACTTCTGGAAGACACACTAGTGTGGGTTGCATGGATCAGGGTACTTCTACTACCATGAAATTTCTTTTTTCTGCTGGGGGAGGAAAATAAACAAGTTTCCTTTAGCCTCTAATTTGGAGCCATCATTGATCACCCACGCAAGAGACAACCAAGTTTTCAGTCTAAATGGAGAAAACGGTTCTGTGTTCAGGAAAAAGAGGCTACAAATGAGACTTGTAGAGGTAGAGAGGTGTCTTTGGGTGACAAGAGAACAATTAGTGCTCTGCAGCCATGGTGTGAGAAAGACACTCAGAGGAAAAAAAATCCCACATTCACCATGACAGCTTATACTTTATTTTCATGCAAAATAAGTAACTGTGATCCTCAGGATCAGGATCACAGGCATGATGTAGCACTACCCCTGTCCGTGGCAGGGGTTTGGAAGTGGATGACCTTTAAGGACCTTTCCAACCCAAACCATTCTATGATTCTATTCCTTCACAGGGACAAGGAAAAGTCAGGCTGAAGGACGAGGAAAAAATAAGTCTGCAACTGTTTGGGGAAGACCAGGACCTGCTGCAAGCCACATGCCTACCTTTCCAGCTCCTCCCCTTTAGAAAGGCATACTCCCCCCAAAAACCCCCAAGGCCATGCTTTTTCACATGGTGACTACACCAAAACCAACAGCAAGAGTTTGGTAGAAAGATCAAGATGATGCTTAGGGGCAGCATCATTTAATAACTGTATTTTTTACTTTTTAAATATTTACAGAGTTTCCCGTATTTCCTGCTTCTCTGGAAGGTAGAGGGATGAAGAAAAGGACGATGGAGACAGGAGGGTTTCTTTGTACAGGACAGGAAGAGTTCAAGCTAAAGCTGTCTTCCCACTTCTGTTGTTCCCTATCTTCCCCCAGCACTTTGCACAGTCTTTCACACCACAGAGCTGCCAGTTTTCTTTCAGAGGCACAACACAAAGGTGTTAACTTGAATTTATATCCAAAGAGAGAGTGGTTGCATCCATCTAGCTCAGCTCAAGACCATGAGCCTGTGCATTCTTGCACTATTTTCTCCAGTGAGCCCTAGGCCTGGCTGATAATTTTCTTTTGGGGTTATTTTTTTCATCCTGCAGCTGTTGAGGGTGGTGGTAGCAGGATGGAAAAGGGTTGAACCAACAAACAAACACAAAAGGAACTCTTCTGAAACTTTCCAAATTGAAAAGCACACAAAAAATTTTCTTTACAAGAGGTTTTAATGAAGACTCATATTTTTAAACCTCTCACACTGTACAACACATTTAACTGTACATCAAGCTCAGATAAAAAATAAAGCTTTCTTACAAAGTACGTTTTTCCAGTGATTTTTTTCCTTTTTTTTTTTCTGCAGTAAAAATAGCTGCTACATAAAACCCTCCTGATCTTTGAAAAGGAGTCACAGTTATTTCCAAAAATAGAATTCATATTTTAATCATACAGAATAAACTGCAGGAAGAGACAAGTGAACTGAAAAAATAAGGCTTGTGTATAAATTTTTTTTAAAAGTACATGCATAGAAGTTGAAAAACATATACCATTTATAAAGAAAAAAAGGTAATTTTACCTATATTAATATTTTCATTTTTCAGTTACAGAAGAAACCACATACAGGCCCTTTTATGTCCCAGAATACAACATTAGTTTCCTGTAAAAATGCCAAAATGCACAAAGAATTGCCAGCTTCAGTCTTGGCAAAATCCTGGGCCCGGCCTCCCTCCCTGCCCCCTCCCAGATGCATGCACACAGAGCATAAAACTTCTGCTGTCTCTCAGGCCAATTAAATATTTGCAGAAGGTTGTATATCCTAGACAAACATGAAAAAAAAAAAAAAGCCCCACATTTGATAAGTTTACATTCATCCTATTTCAAAACACACATACAATTAGTTTAATTTACACTATACAGTATCTGTTAAATAGGAACCTCAGAGTTTCCAAAGGAATCACAGAATATGCACAAACGGAATATTGAAATGGTATGATTTTCCTTCCCTTCTTTTAAAGGGTGGGGGTTTTTTGTTAACAGTTGCTACATCTGGTTTTGGACACAAGAGTGTTTATGTACCTATGCAGCACATTTCTGGAGTAGTAACAATAATAATAACAACAATAAAACGTGCTTTAAAACAAAACTAATACCGGTCTCCTTACCGCTCATTTAAAATAAATTAGTCTGTTTGTTTTTAAATAAACTGCATGATACAAGATGTAAGCGAGGACTGCGGTGTTTTCAAGAACACCCGAGCAAGAGTTCTGCTGAGCAAGAGTTCTGCTGCATCGCTGCTTTCTCACAGCCAACCTTTGGTTTCAAAGCCACCCCCTCCTCACACGGCAGCGTCAGGCAGCCCAAACGCTTGGCAGGGCAGGGCAGGCAGCTGAAATGCCAGCCCAGGAGCATTCCCAGGAGCATTGCCGTGTCTCCACGCCAGAGCCAGGGCCGTGCCCGCTCCCGCAGAGCCCCACCGACCCCACAAGGCCGTTCCCCTCCAGCTCTCGGCGGTGACAAAATGGGTGAAGGCGCTGCCTCCCCCCGAGCGCGGCGGGCCCGGCCGCCATGGCTCCCGGGCACCGTCCGTGATTGCAGCCGGCGGCTCCCGGGGCCCGGATCAGTCCTCGGTGTCGGGCTGTACGCCCAGCATGGCGTGCAGCTCCTCGGGGGTGTAGCCCAGCAGGTTGTGCAGGTCGCACACGAAGCGGTACACGTAGCGCTTCCCTGACGTCTTGTGGATGATGTTCTTGTCGTAGTAGTAGCGCAGGCCCCGGCTCAGCTTCTCGTAGTTCATCTTGGGCTTGTTCTTCCTCCTGCCCCACCTCCGTGCCACCTGCCAGAAGGCAAAAGCCAAAGGGTTTGTTCGGCTCGTGCTCTTCTTGGGTTTTATTTCAGCCGCTTTCTCGGACAGAGCATTTTATTTGCTTTGGATGTCCCAACCTTGCAAGAGTTGGTGACTAAACCTACAAGAGACCTCAACAGCAGCTTCAGGAGAAGGTGGCTGACAGCAAAGGACACCAGTTTGTAGGGGATGGGCTAAAATATGCTTAAGGAGATCAAGTTTATGGAGAAATCACAGA